>OZ010677.1:60999649-61599649 GCA_963932185.1 Troglohyphantes excavatus
TTCAAAATCTGTTGAAGCTTCTTCAGGGTAGATGTTGGGTAGAGGTATGCGAGAAAAAGCTTCAACAGATTTCTTCATTTTTCGCGAATATCCTCACGGACAGGGTCCATCTATTTCCTAATTCTCCCCTTAAAAAGGAAAACTTACGAAAGAGTACGTGTATAACTATCCATTAACTACTTCTCAGAGTAACAAGTTCTCGAGCATCCCCGATTGGGACTAATCTCCCGTTTTTTCCTGTTTTCCTCTTTTTTTTTTCTCGGGAGAACTAATCTCGGGGAGTTTGGGGAGATATTGCTTTCTAGGAAGACCCCTATCTTACGGTTAAAGTTGGCTTTTTTTTCTTGATTTTAAATGCTTAATTTGTGTTAGAGATACTGTTTGAAAATGTCAGTCTTGTTAAATTGGGTGTTTGTGTGTATATATTTGCAATTGAATAAGTGTTATGGATATCTTGCAAGCTAGTGTTAAAAACAATATTCAAAGAATTAACAATAATAAATTTAAAACGTTATTCAAAGAATTAATTATAACAAGTTTAAAACATTATTCAAAGAATTAATTTTAATAGAATTAAAAATATATTTAAATTATAATCAAATATAATAAATTAAATAATGTATAAGATATATTTCATTTTCAATATATTGTACACTGTTAAAAATACGTACTCCAAAATAAGTAAAATATGCTCATTTTTAAGTACATTCGATGCTTATCATATCTTAGAATACATAAGTTTCATTTTTTAAAAAAACATCCACTCAAAAATGTGTAAAATTGACTAAAAAGAACAATTTCTTGCTTACATAGGCTGCCTTCATAAATCACTTTCAATAGATATCAAATATTACAACCAAGACTTATCTGGAATCGAACCCACATCCTCAGGTACCGCAGCTCAATGTCTTATCCGTTGTACTACCAGGGCGCCAAAAGAATGGGAATGCCAAAAGAATGGGAATTAAGATAATTGAGCTGTAATAACTCAATTTCCATTTAAGCAATCGACTTCAAATCATGTGGAAAACCATCTTCTAAACAACTATTTAAAGTCCGTCAGTTCGCTTTGTTAAGATAGCTTGAACAAAAGCTGAGATTAGCAATATTAAATCGTGCTGATCATTTTTGAGAAAATACAATTACTGAAATTTGATTACGCCATCCTTATGCGCATTTACGATGTAATTGTACTCATAGAAAAATGAGCATGTTCAGGTACTCATTTTTGAGTACGTCTTTTTAAAGTGTACTGAATATTGAATTTAATATTGTATTTAAAATATATTGCAGATAAATACAGGAAGGGAGTGAAATAACTTCCTCAGTTTAGAGACATGTGTATTTAAAATTGGGGAATGGAATTACACCAAATTTCATATTAAAACAATTGAAATTTTGGTTTGGTTAAATAACGTCGCACTAGAGCTGCACAGTGGGCTATTGGCGACAGTTCGGGGCCTATCTCGAAGGAAAGACCTGGGAACGATGCCACGTATTTTTGAACCATGGTCAGATGACGAGGACAACAGCTTAGCTGGCACCCAACGCCTTCAATAGACGTCGGGACTTTGGACCCCGATCAGATGTATCGTGCACCAGTCCCGTATACACGCCGTTAATTTTTTATGGATGTTCTGGACGACATTCTATTATTTTGGTAGCGAAGTTAGCAACCCTCCGATCGGAATATCACTACTTTTTACTATTCTTTAGTCTAATCCGCGCGAAGGTTCGAACCGGGGACCGTTTGGATTCCCAGCTAACGCCTTAATCCACTCGGCCACGGAGGTTTCTTGAAAGCATGGGATAAAGATTTACGTAGAAAAAATATTAGTACCAAAAATCTTTAGTAGGAAAGTTGGCATTGTTCAAGAAGCAAACTGGTGTAATATATATAAAAAAATTCGATAGATACACAAATTAATTAAATAATTAAACTCAAAAGATATAATCCTTTTTTAATGAGAAACCAGAACCACATATACTAAATTCAATGTGTTGACTTTTCTTGTGTACGATAAATTGGATGCGATGTGTGCCCTGTTTCTGTTGAATAAATGATTATTTTTTTCGATTTTATTCACTAAAATAATTTGTGTGTTTATTGCAACTTTTATTTTCTATGCACTGTAAAAAAAATTGTACTTAAAAATGAGTACTTGAACCTACTTATTTTTCTGCGAGTACAATTGCATTGTAAATGAGCGATGCCGTATTCAAATTGAAGTAACCATACTTTCTCAAAAATGAACAGACAGTGAATAGAATCTGATATTAGCAGCGTGGTTTAAATTTGCCAATATCAGCTTCTGTTCAAGCCATCTTAACAAAGCGACCTGATCTGACAAACTTAAAATAGTTGTGCAGAATATAGTTTTCCACATTATTTGATGTCGATTGCTTAAATGGAAACAGAGTTATTACAGATCAATTATCTTAATTCCCATTATTTTGGTGCATTTTTTAACATGACTTCTGTTTATAACTTCTTCACATCGCCCTGGTAGTACAATGGATAAGGCATTGGACTGCGATCCCTGAGGACCTGAGTTCGATTCCCGGTAAGTCTTAGTTGTATTTGTCGATATTTACCGAAAGTAATTTGTAAAGACAGCTATTGTAGGCTAGCATTTGCTTTTTTTATTCCTTTTTACCCATTGTACTTATATTTTAATACATGTTTTTTTTCAAAATTGAAACGTATTTATTCGGGGATTTATTCATAAGGAATACGCCAAAATTACCTGTATCGGTTGATTTTTGGTACTAATTTATTTTACAAATAACTTCTCTTTTTGATTTCAATATCCGTAATATGAAATTTAGTGTATCTCAGTAATTCCTCTAAATAGATGAATATATTTTATGCCCCCCTCCTGTACATAATATTGCATTTAAGGAATGTATTCATTCATGAACATAATTATTTATTGGTTTACATGCATTAAAACGTTGTAACTTTTTCTTGTTAAATTAGATCAATGGTTTTTATGTTTTACATTTTATATATTTAATAAAATTCTGTTTTTAATTTTTTAATAATGATTATTTTATAATTGTTAATGTCACATACATAAATATTCTGAAAACCACTTATAAACAAATCAGTGACTATACGGGCAAATACAGTTAACGCTTCTTGCTTTACATCCAGCGTTGGTAGTTTTGTCCTGATACGCCTAATTAATTTTATATTCAGTTTGAAAGAATCTAAATAACTCTGGTAAAAACATCCTATTGCACTGTTTAAAAATCCAAATATTGCGAATGGTTTTTAACGATCTCGTTACAGACCAGTAAACTCTAACGTAAAATTCGCGCTGTTTTTTCTAAAAATTATTAATTGTAGTGTCTCAAAAAAAGTCACTACTTTTTCTATTGCACAATTGCAAGTATTTTTAGCATTTATTTATTTGGGGTTATCTTCAATATGAATAAATTTGAAAAAGGTATCTCGTCACATAAAAAAACACAGTGAGAAGTACGTTATAAAACCATAAAACAGTGCGACTGAGTCTCATAAGCGCACGGTTGAAGTGAAATTTATTTCGTCTTCATTAACCATGCGAATTTAAATAAATTACCCCTTAAAAAATTCCTGCTAAAAATTCCTTAATATTTATAATTGATAACTGTTTTAAACATTGGCAGGATGGCCGTTAGTCCTAACGGCCATCCTGCCAATGTAATCCATCCTGCTAACAATAAGACTGTAATATAGGAAATCGAGACATGAGCGGTTCAAACCTTGGTAACGAGAAATATTTAAAATTCCCAAAAAATTAAAATTATTTGACTTTTAATTATTTAAAAACTTATGATATTAAGCAAAAAAAGCACACGACAACTGACACATCGACATCGACTTAAATTTTTGGTTTGGTTTGGTTATTTAACGTCGCACTGCAGCTGCATAGTGGGCTATTGGCGACGGTTCGGGGCCTATCTCGAAGGAAAGACCCGGGAAGGATGCCTGGTATTTTTGAACCATAGTCAGATGACGAGGACAACACCTGAACTGGCACCCAACGCCTTCAATAGACGCCGGGACTTTGGACCCCGATCAGATTTATCGAGCACCAGTCCCGTATACACGCCGTTAATTTTTGTGGATATTCTGGACGACATTCTAGTATTTTGGTAGCGAAGTTGGTAACCCTCCGATCGCAATATCACTACTTTTTACTATTATTTAGTCTAGTCAGCGCAAAGGTTCGAACCGGGGACCCTTTGGATTCCCAGCTGACGCCTTAATCCACTCGGCCAAGGAGGCCTCGACTTAAATTTTTAGTTGTCTTGTATGCATGCACACTTTTTGATATTGTCTTACTATGTTCCTGATATTTTAGATTCACTACCCTTGCTAAAAAATATTTATTTAAAAAATAGTTCTTTAACGTTTGATAATCTTAGATATTTTGTTCGTTACTGATTGCAGTTGAAAGTTGTATTCTTAATTACTTTCCAACTGACTTAAAATTCAATTCTTGTTCGTACTATTCTCATCATATTGAATAAATATAATCTAATGAATAAATAGTTTAGGGAAGTAATTCTAATTTATCTTGATTCTATATGTTAAAAAGGAACTGAATTAATATGATTCAGTGGCGTTATACAATTTGAAGCAAAATAATTCCCAGTTTAGATTTGAAATTCACAACTCAACAGTGCTAAAAATTCCCAATTTCAACTTATCGACATTTTTGTAATCTTTGTTTAAAAATTAGGCAATATTAAACAAACTCTTACAAGTATTAATTTGTTACACGCATGTTTCAATGCAGTATATGTGGTATAACTTAAGTTTAATCTTACAATTTTTGAAAAGTTGAATAATTTCTTACTTCCCCCGATAACCCTGGTGTATTCGCTTTCATTTGATAATACATATTAATTTTCTTTAGGCATACATTTTCCTAAAGAGAATTTTCAAAGACATTTAATATATTTCAATTTCCCAATTTTTAGGATTTCCAGACTATTGAATTATTGGAGAGGTTAAGACCGCCCCCCCCCCCCTCCCCTCCCAGTAAGACGGACATTTTGTTTTTTGACACACCCTTTTTATGTTTGTCCCCACAAAACTCCTTGACTTTTTACGGTGTGCATGTATTTTAATATATTTTTAATAATAAAGGATGATATCTCCTCGCATATATTTTCCACGAAAATCTTACTTTTATCTCTGTTGAATTATGAATTGAAAAATGACTGTATATTTAACTTAATTGGAGCATATCATATTGGGCGTAGTTTAAATTTAATGCAGAAAATAAAGGGTAGATTTTTCTAGTTTAACTATAAAATGCGCAGAACGACAGTTAATATCGAAACAATAGCATAGAAACGAACAGTTTTTTTTAAACTTGCTATAGAAATTGTCTACTCCCAAATTCTGCGACTATTACCACAAAAATTCTATATACCTTTTAGAATAAATGCAATAACCCTCAGATAGAGTTCCAAAAGGCAATTTGCATCTTAAGAACCTAAAAGTATTTCCTGTTATGTCTAATGTAACTATTGTTAATGTATTAGTTATTGGCCGCAGTCCAATGTTTACCCAGAGCAAACTGCGCGTGAATTATAATGAGTTTACTTGGATGTTTTAATGTGGGTTCATGCTTCTACACAGCAACACGACCAGTGAAACTATCGAGTGGGAGTTATGATAACAGACTTTAATATTATTACCGGTAAATCATAGAAATGTAGAAAGACATGTTAGATAATACGACTATTCAGGATAAACTACTGAAAGAGATTGTTATGGGGTTATTTCCGAGATTTCTTTGGGCTTAAATATTTATTTTAATATTTTATTATATACCAAGTGTCCAAATATATTTACCTCAGAACTGGTCCGGGGCTTTCATATTCCGTACGCTGAAGTGTAAGGCAAATAGTTCGACCAAATGCTTTGAGAGGATCCTTGATTAAAATCTGCAGTAAGTTGCTGCATTATTGCCATTCAGTTGTTCCTAACAAGCCCTGGAACTCTTATTTTCGCTCGAGCATTCAGTAACCGCTGACGACCACAACAGGCACGTTGAGACACAGTTATTTGGTTAACAGTCCAAACTTTAAACACTCTCACTGCAGCTGCTCATAAACATTTCACAAATACAGCGATTTTACTGATCCTCACCAGAATCATCCTACTTTCAAAGTTCATCAAATCACGTTTTTTATTCATACCTATTCAAACAAAACGCTTCTACTGATATTGTAAATAAACACCTTTCTTTTTTAATAGGAGGCCTCCGTGGTCGAGCAGTTAAAGGCGTCAGCTGGGAATCCGAGGATTCCTGGTTCGATCCTAGGCGATGGACTTGACAAAGAAAAGTAAAAAAAAAAAAAAGTAGTGATCTTGTGATCGGAGGGATGCCAGCTTCGCTACAAAATACTAGAAAAGTCATCCAGAACACCCGCAAAAAATTAACGGCGTGTATACGGGACTGGTGTACGATACATCTGATTGGGGTCCAAAGTCCCGACATCTATTGAAGGCGTTGGGTGCCAGTTCAGGTGTTTCCTCGTCATCTGACCATGGTTCTAAAATAACGAGGTGCAGATATGAATAAACTGTGCAACTCTAGTGCGACGTTATTTAACCAAACCAAACCAAAAAAAAACGACTAATTAAGAACTAAAAATACCCCTTTTAGTTCTGGTGACCTTTTTTATTCTCGGAATTTTTTTCGACCAGAAATCATGAACGAACTAGCTTCAGCGTTTTCACACGTCAGGCCATTAGATTTAAGTGGCATGGCAAACGAGCGATTTATTTTCCAAAGGGACTGAAGGATTATTCGCACTTTTTTGCCTTGCGCGATGCTGTGCGGAAGCCATTCCAACCTTCTTATGATGGCCCCTATCTTGTACTTAAACTTAGACCTAAAGTTTACTTGTTGCAGATTTCCTTTTCTTCAAAAATGGGTGTCTGCGGACGTCTGAATCCGGATTTTCTACCTGTCGAATGCTCGGAACAGGATGACTACTCACCAGTGTAACTTCAACATGAGCTGGCATCGCCTACTGGATGTATTCCTTCTCCTTCTGCACGCACGGATTCTACTTGGGTTATAGAGAGGAGCGACAGAAGTGTGCGTTTCAAGGTCCGGTGACCTCTCCACTCCGAGGGCGAGTGAGGTGGCGGCTGCCTTCCCAACGAGCACTTCTTTCTCCACTGGATCGGGTCTTTCATTCGAGATAATCCGTGAAATGGACTTGACATAGAAAAGTAAAAAAGTAGTGATCTTGCGATCGGAGGGTTGCCAGCTTCGCTACAAAAAAAATAGAAAGTCGTCCAGAATATCCAACAAATTATACTGGCGTGCATACGGGACTGGTGCACGATAAATCTGATCGGGGTCCAAAGTCCCGACGTCTATTGAAGGCGTTGGGTGCCAGTTCAGGTGTTTCCTCGTCATCTGACCA
Source organism: Troglohyphantes excavatus (assembly GCA_963932185.1). Lineage (NCBI taxonomy): Eukaryota > Metazoa > Arthropoda > Arachnida > Araneae > Linyphiidae > Troglohyphantes > Troglohyphantes excavatus. The sequence goes on from OZ010677.1 coordinate 61,007,096, forward strand.
TGGTTCTAAAATAACGAGGTGCAGGTATGAATGAATGTGTGTGTGTTCTCGGGTCTTTCCTTCGAGATTGACCCCGAACCGTCGCCAATAGCCCACTGTGCAGCTCTAGTGCGACGTTAATTAACAAAAAAACAAATCAAACCTTTTCTCGAGATAGGCACCGAACCGTCGCCAATAGCCCACTGTGCAGCTCTAGTGCGACGTTATTTAAATAAACCAAACCGTTTTTCACTGGACAGGAACGGGATGCACACATGCCCGTGATGGCCTGGTTAGACCGTGATGGCCTGGTTAGACGGTGATGGCCTGGTTAGTATGTGATGGCCTAGTTAGGTGAGCGTACTGGATTGGAACGAACATTGTGCAACCATGCCCATGCTGGCCTGGTTAGCAGTGAGTGCAATGAACCGGAAGGTTTGGTTTAGTTTGGTTAATTCAACGTCACACTAGAGCTGCACGGTGGGCTACTGGCGACGGTTCGGGGCCTATCTCGAAGGATTTGGTTTTGTTTTGTTAATTTACGTCGCAATAGAGCTGCACAGTGGGCTATTGGCGAACGTTCGGTTTTGTTTTGTTTAGTTTTGTTAATTAACGTCGTACTAGAGCTGCACAGTGGGCTATTGGCGACGGTTCGGGGTCAATCTCGAAGGAAAGACCCGGGAACACATACACATTCACACACATTCATACATGCACCTCGTTATTTTTTAGAACCATGGTCAGATGACAAGGAAACACCTGAACTGGCACCCAACGCCTTCAATAGATGTCGTGACTTTGGACCCCGATCAGATTTATCGTGCACCAGTCCCGTATACACACAGTTAATTTTTGTGGATGTTCTGGACGATATTCTAGTATTTTGGTAGCGAAGTTGGCAACCCTCCGTTCGCAATATCACTACTTTTTATTATTCTCTAGTCTGGTCCGCGGAAAGTTTCGAACCGGGGACCCTTTGGATTCCCAGCTGACGCCTTAATCCACTCGGCCACGGAGGCCGTGAATAGGAAGGAATTATTTGTAAATCTCAACCACATTCAGATCAGGTAAATTTGTAAACATCATTCATATATATTCTGCGACCTTACTATTTTTGTTTGGTTTCGTTTGGTTAATGAACGTTGAACAAGAGCTGCACAGTGGGATATTGGCGACGATTCGGTGTCTATCTAGAAGGAAAGACCCGGGAACAATGCCATGTATTTTTGAACCATGGACCAGGATAACACCTGATCTGGCACCCGCCACAACCTTAATAGGCGTCATGACGTTGGATCCCGATCAGATTTATCGTGCACCAGTCCCGTTTACACGCCAAAGGCCTCCGTGGCCGAGCGGTTAAAGGCGTCTGCTCAGCTGGGAATATGTAGGTTCCTGGTTCGATGCCAGCCGATGGACTTGACAAAGAAAAGTAGTGTCTTGTGATCGGAAGGTTGCCAGCTTCGCTACAAAATACTAGAAAAGTCGTCCAGAACATGTATGAATGTGCAAGTATGAATGTGTGTGTGAATGTGTACGGTTCCCGGGTCTTTCCTTTAAAATAGACCCCGAACCGTCGCCAATATCCCACTGTGCAGCTCTAGTGCGACGTTAATTAACCAAACCAAACCAACCCGTTTACATGCCAGTATAATGTTTCTTTTAATTTGCGACAACATTGCGACAAATTTCAGAATTTGTTAATCCAGGATCCCCCCTTCCCCCCCCCCCCCATCCTCCCCCCCCCTGCCCTCCCCCCTGCCCTCGCCCCTAACACACTGTATACTTTAAACTGCATCGCATGAGTTACAGAAAACAAACGTTTGTTCAGACATCTTTGTTTCCTGAAGTTAACAGAAGATAACGCTTCCACTGTTAACCTATTATTACCTATTTTTATTTAACTACATAAAGGAGGAAGAGGACTTCTTGCGCTATATGTGCCTCGATAATCAGACTTCTGCGGAGCACATAATGGAATGCATGGTTCTCTCCAGGGAGGATATCTACAGCGATCCTCTCCTTGTGCTCGACTTCCTGAGAGTCACTGGTCTTGTGGACCTTGTCTAACTCCGTCAGACTCTGGAGGATAAACAACAACACAACATGAAGATATTGACTCCGCAGTGGGGTGTTTTAGGTTTTGAAAGGCTTTCCAAGTATGCTTTTTCCCTCTAATTCACCATGTCATAGCCAAATGTATCTAGTATGACCAAGGACATAAGGTGTAACTGTCCAAGAATATCTTGTATAACTGGCCAAGGATATAAGATGGTAACTGTCCAAGAATATCTAGTATAACTGGCCAAGGATATAAGATGGTAACTGGCCAAGGATATCTAGTATAACTGAGGGGCTGACATGGGGAAGACAGTAAGTCACAAATTTCTAGTTTTTCGTTTTTTTCACGGAAAAAACAGTAAACCCTCAAGCCAATGGAATGGGATAAACAGTAAGTTAATCGGCAAAATGGTTTAGTTTCTACGAGTGACTGAAGATGGCACTTGCATGTAGTCCACGATACTTGTAAAACCCGTTTTTTGCTTCCCCCTGTAAAATTTACTTTTTGTGACTTACTGTCTTGCCCATGTCAGTCCCTCAACTGACCGAGGACATAAGATGGTAACTTTTCCAAGGATATATAATATAACTAGACCAAGAATATCTAGTTTAATTTATCAAAGATATCTAAATATCGTTGCTGTCCTAGCTCCTCTTCACACTTTATTCCAATGTGAAGTTACAAAAGGGTAATGCTTTATTCCATAATTTTGTAACTTGCGTTCTTTTGTAAACTGTAACTACTTAAAAAAATTATTCACTTTAGGTATCCATTTGTTAGAGTTTCTAAATCAGTATGGCTGGTATTGGCCGAATGTTGAAGGCGTCGGTCCCGGCATCCAATGGTCACGTGTTCGATTCCCAGCAAGTGTGTGGCGATCTCTTCATCGAAGGGTTCTAATAATCGTTCCATTCTCCCAACAAAATATTCACTGTGTATAAATAAGGGACTTGTTCAAGTTAAATCAGCCGTCTTGTTATCCAGCCACGGACAAGAGAGTATTGAAGCTCTAGTGCAATATTAATTATACCAACTAAACAACCAAATACACTAAAGATGCAGGTTATTTCGATGATGAACTTAGCAAAATGTCCATCAAACTAAATGGCCATATAAACTAATCATCACTGTTCGCCATTTAGTTCCCCATGATTAGGCACCGTCGACAGTGAAATTTTTACTACTGACTCTTTGAAAGCCATTTGACTTGCCTTGAATAAAGCCATTAGGATATTTAGTCAATTACAGGAGCACATTGGCCAAAGAAAGAAGCCACATTCCTCTACGAGCGCATTAAATGATGTATGCACGAAAAGAATAATTTGGTAATCGCTCTGCTTAATTTAATTATGGAAAACACCTCAAGAGAAATCTATGGGTACAACAATATTTTTTTTTCTAACTCTTTTGTGTAATGATAGTTATGTAATGGTCTCAATTAGGTTAATTTGGATACCGAAACTGTGGGATTAGAAAAACGTTATTAGTAAGTATGTTAAATGGTTTTAGATGGTTGGATCCATTTTATACACAATTACTCCACTTTGAGGGAACGAACGGATATAATTTGTAATAGTTATATTTAATAAGAGCCTTAATAGTTAAAAAAAACATCAAGTGTAAGTCGGAACTTGTGCCTTAAGTAATAGGTATGTTACTATTCAAAGCTCTCTTAAGTTTTAACTATAAAAATGAATAAATGGAGATACAAACAGAGAGATAAACTATTATTATTAGTTTCTAAATGATGAGTATGCACGTTTTTGGTCAAAGTAACATTTTCTCTGTGTACAGTGCCAACTTGTGAGTAAATGAAAAGGTTTGTGATAAAAGTAGAAATATCTTTAAAATGATCATTTTGTATATGTAGGAACAACCCCAATTCGAATTGGGGTTGTTTATACATATACAATAATTTTATTCCAAATATGATATTGTAGGGCCGTGTCCTAATCCACTCAAGAACTACCCTACTTAACATTTTAATTACGTTTATTATCGATGAAACGGTCGTCTCTGACCGGCTATGGATCAACACAACAATTTTGTTGCGTGATCGTTACAAGAAGTGATGTTGGGGATGCGCAGCAGTGCCCCTAGTGGCCGCTGCATGGAATTACAATATATTGGGATATGAATCCCGGAATATGTCCACATTGAACTCACCAAATCTCCATTTTTTTTCCAATCAACAATGAAGTTATTAAAAGTTTGAGGATAGTTGTAGATTACAACGAACAAATCAGGTAGGTGTTAAAAGGTTTGGCGGGCCATTCCATACCAATGACGTTTTCATTGTAATAATGGGGATTCCTTAAAAAAGGTCTGTGTCACTAAGCATTAGTGTCTTGAATAGTAAAAAAAATAGGGATTTAGCCTGGTTAAAGGCTTATAATTTGATTGAGGATATTGTTTACTGTTACACTGTTAAAATTAGGTACACGAAAATAAGTAAAATGTACTCATTTTTGTGTATATTCAACGCTTAAAATGGCTCCAAATACAAAAGTTTCAATTCTAAAAAACCCATGTATTCAGAAATGTGTACAATTATTAAAAATAAATAGATGCTTGCCTGCATAAGCTGCCTTCATAGGATGCGTTCATAAATTACTTTTAGTAAATGTCAGCAATTACATCCAAGTCTTAGCGGGAGTCGAACCCAGATAATCAGCATTGTTTAATACATTATCCGTTAAACTACCAGAGCGACATGAAGAAGCGTTAAACAGAAGAGATGTTTAAAAAAGGTGAGTCAGAAGAATGGGAAGTAAATTAATTGAGTTGAATAAACTCAATTTCTTCAGTTTCAATTTCTTTCAGTAATCGACATCAAAGAATGTGGAAAACCATCTTTTGAACAAATACTTTAAGTTTGGCAGATTAAGATCGCTTAAACAGAATATAAAATTAGCCATATTAAATCACATTGCTTGTTTCTGAAAAAGTACGGTTACTTAAATTTGAATACGCCATCGTTCATTTACGATACAATAATAATTAATAAAGAACGAGTAAGTTCAGGTACTCATTTTTAAATACCTTCATAAATAAAAAAAATATGCACATTTTTTTAACTCATTTCACCTATTTAAAGAAAGAGATAACAAGCAATACTTCGAGATAAACAACATTATTTTTAAAAGTATTAATTTATTAGAAACAATTTAGAAGAAATTCAACGGTAGAATTCACCTTATATATAAGAAAAGGCGAATTCTAATAAATGCAGAGAATAGTACGTTTACTATATCAATAGCCCAAAATATTAATATTTCTTCCATAATAATTTAAACTCGATACAGAATTATGTACTTCTATTTTCAATTAAACTATAATAGTTGATAAGATTTAATAATCGAAACGTAAATATTAGTTGAAATTTAGTTTAAAAACAACACACACACATGTGACGTAATTTTTATATTTTTAAGCATTGTATATTTGATATTATCTTAGAACATTAAGACGGTACATTTCAGATGTACTATTAATAATGTATGACGTTACATAACAAAAAATTTAAAATGATTACATAACTTTTAAAAATTCTTTAAAACCGATTTGAATTTAATATTTCTAACTTTAAAGCGCACAAATAGATATCGAAAAATATATTTGTTTCGAATTACAGACTTATGCAAGCAGTGGCATGAGGTGCTATGTAGGCGGAATACCTACTATTAAAAAGAACTACAAAGGCTAAGAATGAGATACTAGAGATCAAGGATAGTGGAGACTATTTATAAAAGGTGTGCTGGTACTCGCTCTTGCTGATGGAGGGCGGGGAAAAGGATTCTTTTGACGTCACAGTGACGCCTTCCTCCGCCTTCAACTGTCTGTGGGCGTGTCTAATGCTCTCTACAGTCGTTTTAAGATTAATTGTCGCTATTATCAAGGAGTACTTAGTTTAACAAGAATTCTTGTTTTTAACTAATCATAAATTTATTTAAAAGAAAACAGTTAAAATTTGCTTCATAATTCTAAGTAGGAATGCTTGAAACATACAGCCAATGAGAATGATTAAAAACTCATAGTAAGGCGGAGCTAAAATGACGTCAAAAGAATTCTTTCCTTGCCCCTTTCAAAAAGCGAAACACGAGCACACCTTATATATATATATATATGGTCTTCACTATCCTTGACTAGAGATAGTAAAATACTTGAATATTTAAAGCGGCGGCATTTCGTAGAGATTTCTTTTCTAAGTGGAATATGGCAACACGTCGTTCCAAGTTTTTTCCCGCGCAAAAACCTTTTTAATTTTCATCTCCAATTTTCCAAAATATTTCGAGGCAACTAAAAGTCTTGGAAGAAAGGCTGTGCGCAGCAAGAAAAGGGTTTTACCACAGGATTTTTATTTATTTGATGCACACACACCAAAAGAATATTTGCCCAAACTCCATTTTTCTTCTAAAGCAGCCCGCTCCAAACTTCATTTCCACTTGTATTCGGGAAAATACGAACAAGACTGCGTTCTTTTCAAACCAAAAAATATTTTCATTAAAAAGTTCTTTTATATAGTGTTTTCGTTCATATAGTGTTTTCGTGTTTTTTTAGCATTATTATTTTTCGTATATTTGTCGGTATTTTTAATTCCTTATAAGTTTTAATCGTATTGTATTTTTTATGTAGGAAATAAGGTTACTGTATTTGTATACACATTGCTTCCGACAATGAGGTCACTTTGCTTAGCGGCAAGAAAGATGTATCCAATTTGAGGGGTTTGCTGGAAAAAGGAGGTAGCTCCAAATATTCAAGTTTGCAGAAAGCCGTAAAAGACGTTTGAAAATTTAAAATTCCAAGTTGTGTGAAGATATTCTTTTTGATCAATCTTGTTAAGTTCCTACATAATGACAGTGTTTTCACTCAAAAATATATATTCCAGATGACGGGGCACATGTTGGATTATTGGAGCTACCTCTTTCTTGCAACCAAATAGATGCTCTGTCTACCTCTATGAAAAATATTTCTCAAAAAAATACAATTTACTATGATATCATTTTATTTAAAGAAAACTTCAATTGAAATATAGCATATAACTTGGCTTTAAAAACAGAAAATTACATTTTTAATCATCACACTCTCCCTCTGTAACGTCCGGCTCATCTGCTGCGTGGTCTGGTTGTAGTCCTTCGTAGAACCACAAAACATAAAAGAACCAAAAACTCTACAGTTTGTAAATGCTGTATAACCTTCCTGTAAGCAAAGCACGTCAGTCGTTTGGGAAAAAATGGCGGTAGCTCCAGGATCTACCTCTATATTGCAACAAACTACTGAAACAGACAGCTCCATTTCTGGAGTAAAGCGAGAACTAACGATTAAAGCTACATCTTTCTGGTACCAAAGGAACAAGTTTTTTTACCACAAGATAGTACATGTACTAAATTTCCCTAGGTTGGAGCTACATCCTTTTTGCAGCAAACTCTTCAATTGCAAAATTTGCTTTCATTTAAAATATTTGATATTTTTAACACCTACATAAGTTTAATAAATTCTAAACATATATTTTGAAATATATCTCAATATACAGCATTTTTCAGAAATATGCATTTGAAATAAAAATTTAGTAATGCACAATGATAAAAAATAAATGTAAAATGTTCAAATTAGTTTTTTTTTACAAATGTTTCATATGTGTAGTTGAGATAAAAACCAAGCTGCACGAAAAGTGTTTTTTGAGTAAATCCCGAAATATTATCAAAACTTAATTATTGTGAATACAATAATATTTTTTTGCTAAAAATGTGAAAAAACACAAAAATTTCAATAAAATATGTAAATTCTCACGTTACTGAATAATTTTTAATCTGAATATTTATTTTCACCTAACTTGTTTTGCAACTGGAAAAGTATTTATCTGTTTTTGAAAATGCATGTGCCGCACACATGCATTTTCATCTGATGTGATTAGCAAGACAGAAAACTCATTTTCGGTTTTTTTAGTTGTCTCACTGTTGCCCTAAGACGACGATATATCCTGCAATACTTTTTAAAAATAGTTTGAAAAGTGAAATTATGAATTTTTTATTAAATGATTTTTCAAAAAAAAATCTATTTTGCAAATAAAAAAAATATTTAAAGACGAATTATTAAGCACATGTTTTTGTCAATAAAATTGCCAATACATAGTTTTCAGAAAACATTTCCTTCACTTATATAAAAAAAAATTAGAAATTCACATGTATGAAATTTTTAATTAATTTTTTAATGTTTTTTTATGTTATTATATTAAAATATATTGTACACATATATGCGAAAAAGTTAAATTTTATCTGCAAAACTTTTTTTTAAACGTCAAATGTGTGTCCCGTTGCCCATTTCCCTTAATTCGTGTATATAAATAATATTAACAATACATAATAGTATTAATAACAATTATTAAATAGCATTGACAATAAATAATTAATACCATTAATAACAATTATTAAATATTATCAAAAAATAAAATACCACTAATAACAAATATTAAATAATATTGACAATACATAATTCTTATATTAACAAATATCAAATAATATTAACAACACAATATAAGTTTTTAAAATAAAATATACATTAAACATTATATCTTCCAACAAATAACATTAAATTTTTTTAATAAATTATAACCAGTTAAATTTATGCTTATTTTATGAAGCTTGTCCAGATTTCAAGTTTTTGATTTTAGCTACGATTTTAATTTTTAATTGCGTAAACTATAGTTCCCATTTTTTTTTTTGTTAAAGGACAGACACACACAAGCGCTATTTTTTTTCTCTGTGACCAAGACGCCAGTGGCGCTTTAGTCCCCAAGTACGCCCCTCTCAGTCTTCACAGTGGCGTTCACTCACATTCGGTATTTGTGCTCGCGCCCCGGCGGATCTTCTCCCGAACAGGTGGCATTCCATCTAAAGATATCGTCTGCCGCTCTAGCACGATGTTTTTCTTTGTTATTGTTGGGTTTTTGTTTCCTGTCTGATGGCATCGTCGTAAAAATCGTCTGGACTGAATGAACTTTGTTCTTAGAACTGTTTTTGGAATGGAATCTCATAGAGTTATTTTTTAGAAAATGGAAAAGAACGTGAATGGTGTGTTGATATTTTTTTGCTGTAAGTCGAGGTAAGTGATTATTTTGATATTCTTTTTAATGTTTTATATACTAAAAAATTAAAATATGTGTCAATGTTAAATCATGAAATGACAAATTAAGTTAATAAACCAATAATTATTTTATTGGAAAATAGTATTCCCTGGCATAAAAATTCACTTATTCATACTCTGTTTGATTGAAGAAAAATTAGTTATTAAAAAGTTTATGTACAAAATAAAACTGTTTCTAATACAATTCATTCAAACAAAAATGTTTTGTGAATAATTAAAATATATTTAGTAATAATCTGTTGCAAATTTTAAAAGAAAGAGTTTATTTCTTTATTTTTTAAAATCACTTTACTTAAATATATATAAAATTCAAAAATATAAAAAGTATATATGTTTTCAAGTACTATGTTTTAGATTTTTGTAATACTTGTGGATCTACTAGGTATTAGAAGAACTAGTAATAAAGCTGAATATCAAAAATTCTTAAAGATATTTTAGTAGAAAAAACTATTTTTTTTTAAATTGACCTTTGGACCACATTTTATTATAAATATTATTTTTAAAAACAAATATGAAAAACATTTTTAAATAGTTTGTTACATTTTCAAGACAAATTTAATTATTTGAAACGAAAGAAAACTTTAATTACAAAATCTTTTTTTTTTTATTTTTGATGAAGTAAGCATAATTCACTATGTAACAGTAAAGATTTTTCTGACTATTACTAGATATTTTTACTAAGTAATTTGATGTCAGTAAAATGTATATTTTAAAATTTTATCCAATTGAAGGATACGCACATGTATGTATAACCAATTGGGAATCGCCAGTTTACTCAGTAATACCCATAATATAAAATTCATAAATAACGTCTATTTTGAAATATTTTTCAAATTTAAAGCAATGTGGGGGTGACTTTTGAAAGTGTTCTATTCTATTTTATTATATTGTGAAATAGAATGCGTTGGAAATATAAATTAAACACTCCGTAAGTAAAAACAGGCCTACAGTGTTGTTGTTTTTTTGTATTTTTTTCATCCGTCAATGTGTTAGGATTAATATTTTTTTCCCTCCTTACTGTAACAAATGCGTGTGTGCCTCACAAATGTCAATTTTGCTTGTTGGCCAATATGAAAGATTTTATAATATAAATGATTTTACTTTGTGAATCCAAACAATAAGGAGCACACTTCCCAGAACTTTCCTTGCGAGATGTCATTTAAAATTCAATAGATTTAAACTTTAAACTTATTTAAGATAAAACAAGGTCTGAAACTGTGCTCCTCATTTTAACAAGTGTAATACTTATAGTTTAATTTAACTAACTTGAACACACAACTACTCTTTACTTTGAATTTATTGATCAGCCCAGCAAGGTCCTGTTTTAACTTGACCTTTCGGCACTTCGCCTGTAAATTCGTCTGTAAAATTGAGGGTACTCAAAAATAATATTTGTAATTTCGGGTAACACCTAACATAGCAGTAATGGGTAAAATAAAAATAAAAACCTGTAAGAGTCATCAATTTGTGTCATTTCTTTAATTTGTCAGCTAATCTAAGAACATTATTGCCTAATAAAAATAAACTTTTTTTCGTGTAGGTGATTGAATGAGAAAGGTTATGAAAGAAGGGGGTTGTCATAAATAAAATGTTTTATCAAGGGATATGCAAGAGAAAAAGAGGTTGAGAGCCACTGCTTTAAGTCATTAAATCGACGTATATATTTTTGTGGTCGCGAGGTCTAATGTTCCGAGAATAACTAGTTGTAATATGCAAGTATTAAAGTATTGGTAGTATGGTAATGGTAGCAGAATTCTAGCGATAAACACCATTTTTTGAAAATACCATGTATTTGGATAAGACAATATTTATAAGGGACTATTGATATATACAATCTATTTTTAATATATACAATTTATTTTTAAAGGGATATAATCTGTTTTATGAACTAAAACTTTATTTAAATGAATAGATATTTGATTAAAAAATATTTAAAATATTTATCGATATTTAAAAGCGGTAGTAAAAAATATTTATCTCACATTTCCATAATAATGGGTAAGACAAGTTTTCGAATTGCACACTTTTTATTGTGAAGTACTTCAAAGCACATAATAAGAAATTTTAAATACCTTTTAAAACGTTTTTGTCATATATATCATTTATAAGCTGTTTATTTACAATTTTTTATTATCCTTTAAAATTTTAATTTTGTGACAGTATAAATATTAGGTCAAAGAGATATACATTTGTACAAGTTCAAATGAGTATACAAATATCCAGTCTTATTGATAAAGTGTAATTGTTAAACTATCTTATCAATTATTAATACTATTAAATATGTACCAATTCTATACTAGAAGTCTTCAGTGTGATATTTGATTTAAACTAATTTCTTCACATATTAAATTTAAAGTTAAAAAAAAGGTTATCTGCTTTACCGCGTATCTATTAATGCAATAATTAATTTTAGTAACTTGTTTATTTAAGCTGTAAAATTGACTTTTTGATACCCCTTTTTAGTGTTTCATAAGTTGTTAGTTGGTAACATTACCTGAAGTAATAAATAGCTGCAATATGTTTGTGTATGTTTATAAAAATATTTATTTTAATATTAACTAAATAATATAACAAAATGGCGTCGTTAATTCTCACACTGACATGATTTGTGAATTTGTAAACTGTAAGCACAAGGAAAAAAAAGTATTTGTATCTTATATATGAAGCAGAAATCTCCAAAATCTGTCCGGATGTGTGTTTGTTTGTCAGTACATTATAGGCTCCGTAACTACAAAACGCAGAGCTTTGAAATTCACAGAATAGTTAGTTCAAAAAATAAGAATTTTAGCGCGACTATTTTCAAGTCTCTACGATGTTCCATTCGAATGTTATGAAATTTTTTAGCGTACGTCATCAAAGTTTCACGAAGTGGCAACAGTAAAATCAGTTAAAATCAACGGAGAAAAGCGAAAATATAATATAACAAAATTATAAACCAATTAGAATGCCGATATTTACACGGAATACTCCGTAACTACAAAACGTAGCTTTATAAAATTTACAGAGTACTTTACATGAAAAATTATGCACTTTTTGTGATAATTTTTAAGTTTGTACGATGTTCCATTCGTATGTTATAACTATTTTAATGTATTCCATTGACTTAACATGGATGAACATATCGTATGCAATTAAAAATAAAATATTTCGTTATTGTCACTATAAAAATGACGTCATAGGTTTGTTTGATTTAATAATTATTCAAAAACATCTGCACATTGGGCTGTTTGTTACAATACGGATTCATTCAAAAATTAAAACAACCAGAAGTTTATTTTAAGGAAATGGTTTAAAATTGTTTTAAAATGTTATATTTGTATTATATCTTTTGTTTGTTTGTATTCAGGTTAATTGTAACTATATTTAATTATCTTAGATCGAACTTTTAGAACAATTCTTCCAAAATGTGAGTAATCTGTGTATGAACGTCCATTTTATTAATTTGAAAAATATTTAACGTATATTTATGTAGAAATGTAGTATGTAGTATTTAGTATAAATATATATGTAGTATAATATTTATGTAGAGTTATTGAAAGTATATGGTGAGATTATAATATGTTGCACCGTTTGCTAAACTATCGCCAAGTTATAACAGTTTATTCTTTGGATGAAGTGCGTCTTGGCTTTAATTTGCTGTGGAAACTTACTAAATATTTATATAACAGGTATTTTTCGATGCGAATGCAATAACAATAGAAACACAAAATAAAAAAATTATGAAAAATAGTTTAACAAAATAAGTAAATACAAAATTTTTAATACATTTATACGGAAATAAAAAAAAGTATTCTTAAAATTATAAAATAGGTGGTTATTCTTCTGTAATAATAGCACTCATGGGAAATCTTTCAAACATGGGCATTTTGACATAGTAAAAGAGTGGGGGGGGGGGGGTTAAAAATCGGCAATTAAAAATTGTCTGACTTTCGTCTACACGATAGTATATTACTTATACCCATCATCTGATTTCACTTGGAGTTAAGGATTTTACAAATGTCGTTTTTTATTATGGGATTTCATGCAACTATGTACCGAAACTACAAATACTGAAAGGAAATTCCTATTAATTTCTAAAAGTATTTTTGTGCAGGAATGTTTAATTTTTAAAACCCCATACCTCTTGAGGGATAAACTAGGATTTATAGGAATATTTATTGTGTATTAGCAACCAAGTAGTATAGGTATATTTTTACTTTTTTAACTTCTAATTTATTGCAAATAAAAATATTTAAAATTATAAAAAACACCTTTAACATTTTTAAGGAGGAATTCTAAAATGGTATATGCGATTATCCCAGGGAGGAGAGGAAATGTATATATTTTCAGTTTTTTGTCGTTATTTTATTTACCTCCGTGCGAAGAACGGGTACTTTTGCTATTTATTCTATATTACCCAATTAAAATATACATTAACTTATAGTACCCTATTAAAAAACATTGCCTTACAAAAATAGATATTACTCTATATTATCCTATTAAAATAGACATTAACATATATTGCCCTATTAAAATAGGTATTGAGAATGATAAAAATGTGATTTTAAATTAAATGAAAATATATTATATACAAGTTTAATGTTTACTAACAAGTGTTTACATAATTTTCCATTTTTATCGGTATATATGAGTTTAAGCTGCAATAAAGCAATGGCGTCACGTTTCTAGTTTATAAAAAAAAAAATCTAAAATGGGCTCTCTTTAGTCTAGAAGTCGTGAGAAAAAGACTTAAAAGACTACAAAAGAATGAAGACTCTTCAAAAAATCTTTCAAACTTTCATCTTAAACCATTTTGATTTTTATATAAAAATCCTAAAATTATTATACATTTAATTAAGTACTATTCTACAAATTGCTATAAACAAAATTTAAAAATTTAGCATCCTAAAAGCTTTTATTGCCATATCCTGGTAAAAATATGTAGTTCAATTTTTAAAAGTATAAAAGTAGTTAATAAATTACGTCTAAAGCTTATGTAAACAAGATTTTCAATAAACGTTATGATAATAATTTTAAAATGTCCAAAATTATTTTTTCATAATTACATTTAATATTTATTGTAGTGTCTAAAATTATCATTAAACACTTATTTAAAAAATACTATTATTAACAATTAGGGAATCTTATCAAGAGAAAAATCTAAACTTTAAGATAATGAATGTCATTAATATCCAAGTATATAATAATATAAAAATATTTTGGAAAATTAAAGATAAAATTTATGATAGAATCTAAAATACTCAATAAACTTTTATATTAAAGCTACAGCAAATTAACACTTAATGAGTCTTAAGAAAATCTGAACTTTAAGAAAATACGGTAAATTGCTAACGCAGCGATTGATGAATCTGTAGTAGCCATAGTAATTTCGAAAGTCAATGACCATCTTTATAGAAATTTTTTTATGGAATTTGAAAAAAAAAATTAACAGTAGCTGAGTTCTTTAACTATTTCAGAGCTAGCACGCTCAGACCAGCCTGTTATTTTCCATGGGTTATAAAAAAAATAACATTTAATCATTTTGATGTCAAATTATGTGAACCAACACAGTGTTCGTTTAACGAGATGAAATTCATAATTGGGATAGACATAATAATCATTAAATATACAAAAAAAAACTATAATGGATTAAATCTTAAGGAAAAGGACCAAACCCCAGCTTCATATTTTGCCAAAAATCATTAAGGCTCGAAGTTTGGACGATTAATAAAGATTAACTGGAAACCTTCATCCTTCTTACCTGTTCCACAAAGAACGAATGCAATCATTATGGAAAACTTTGGTTGTAATCGCAGGGTATCCTATAAATTGGCGCTTTTATGTGGAAAGGGAATGAAAGTTTGTCTAATGAACTTTTCCTTTTCTTGAGACTTTATAGAGATAAATGACTTCTCTTTCATTTGTGGAGTGTTTTGATATGGTAATAGTTTTTTGGCTTAAGCTGCTTGCGGTTGGCGCTTTTTTTTGTCTTAATTGACAACAAAGGGTGGTTGATAAATATTGATATTGGAAAAAAGTATCCTCTGTTAATAGAAATTGTATCGATTTGTAATTAATTTCTGCGGCTTTTATAAAGATAACGTTATTGAACCAAGATTTCGTTAATATTATTCATCAATAGCATGTGGTTATTCTATCATAAAAAGTCTATTTTTATTATTTTTGCTTATTTAAGCCTTTCACAGTTATTGAAAGCGAGATTAACCAATGACAATTATGATATTTCTAAATAATAATAGTTTATGTGGAGAGAATAATAGTGTGACTAAATTTCGTATGACTAAATCTAACCTAACACACGATATATAGCATTTCATGGTTAATTAATTCATTGATATATATAGCACTAGCTGAAATGCCCGTTCTACGCACAGAAAGGAAATAAATTACAAAATTGGCGAAATTATTTTTATAACTTTGGCGACATTTTTTTTATTCATTTGGCGAAATTTGTTTTATTTATTTGGCGACATTTGTTTTATTCATTTGGCGATATTTAGTTATCAGCGAATCAGAATGGGTTATATAATATTAAATATTCCATTGTTTCAATCTTGAAATATTGCATTGTTACATGTTCTCCATGTTAATCCTATGGAAAGTGTTTTTAAAAAATGGATTTTTTGGCAGTTCGAGTTAGAATTTTTAAAAATTCTTTCTTAGTGCACCCCTAGGGCCCAAGATGAATCAGTGTTCCAATATTCAGCACTCAAGGTCTTTTGGATCTGTAGATTCCCGAACTAACGTCGCTACTAACATCGAAAAAGGGGTTTTACACCCCCTTAAATACGTTCGATCGGAACAAAAATAGCTTACTTTTCCTATTTAAGGTATAAGGAACAACTTTGCCAAATTTCTTCTCCATAGGTATACGGGAAGTTGAAGAATTAGTGATGAGTGAATGAGTGGGGTTTTTCGCATTTATATATATAGATTAATTTAAGTAAAAAACTATTATTCCTTAAGAAATATTGGATGTTCCTAGAAATACATGTTTATTGTTCCTTATTCTCTACAAAAGCGTTTCTTAAAATTTATTTTTTATTTATCAAAGTATTACATGAACAGTGAACAAATATCGTGGCCTAATGTCCACACGCTTATTCAGGTTGGGCAGGGTGACAGATCACCTACCAAAAAACGTGCCATTCAACGTTGATCAAAGTTATGAAATTATATATTTTTGCAGGTTTTAAGAAATTTGGAACAAAAACACGCATTTTTTTAAAAAAAAATCTTGCATATCCTTTAAAACATCTTAAGTTTTCCTTGAATAATTTTTACTTCAAAATTAAAAAAAAAATTGGGGGGCAGGGGGTTGGCAATTTTTTTAAATGCCATGATGAACATACCGGTTCCACTGATTTCTAAATGTAACTTCTGGATAGGGCAAGACATTTTGTTGACTTGAAGCCAATGTGGAAGCAGCCATTCTGAACCCCACTTTCATCGCTACCACAATATTTCGTATATTTTTATGCTAAAATAAGCCGACATGTATTGCTTTTGGCTGAGAGTTTTTCTATTTTCTTTTGAAACCCATTCTAAATGCAATCTACTATTAAAATAGAAAGTCATTTGCAAATCAAAGTCGAAGTAGTTAAAAAGCTAGAGCAAACAATATTTGTTTGACAATATAAAAAATAATTGTATAAGAAGAAAATATAATATTTATATACATTTAACATTTCTACAACGTTATGGTATTTAAAAACGCCACTAAATCACTTAAAAAATTGTGGGATACAGTATGTCTGCTTCCACAATGGTTCCAATCACTGAACTCTAACTGTAACTGCTACAAGGCTCAAGCCTTGATTCCTCTATGGGCGCGTTGAAGCCAATTGAAAGCAGCCATGCTGTGTCCCAATATTTTTTTTAAGTGATTTAGTGGTGTTTTTTTATTACCGTAGCATTGTAGAAATATTAAATGTATATAAATATTATATTTTCTTCTTATAGAATTAATTTTTATATTGCCAAACAAATGGTTTTTCTCTTGCTTTTTATCTACTTCGACTTTGACTTGCAAATTACTTTCTATTTTAATAGCAGATTGCATTTAAAATGAGTTTAAAAAGAAAATAGAAAACAAACTCAGCCCAAAGCAATACACGTCGGCTTATTTTAATATGAAAAATATACGAAATATTGCGGTAGCAAAGAAAGTGGGGCACATCATGACTGCCTCTACATCGGCTTCAAGTCAACAAAATGTCTTGCCCTATCCAGAAATTATAGTTAGAGATCAGTGGTTTCAATCGAGCATATAGAAGAAACAAGCTTCGAGCATGGTTCCCTCGTAGTAGAGAAATCGTAAGGTTATAATCTCGCTAAAATCAAAGTGAGGCCAAGATGTATGGCCCCGGACACGTGGTTTATTATTATCTCATCCATGCATAATTTTTTTCTAGTTCATTCATAAAAATATGCTACACTTTATGAAGTAACACATTTACTATTATTTCCAAATCACAAGTCATTCGCGAACGTTTTTTCATAAATTTAGAAAGGAAGTCACGTGCCTGGTGCCATCCGGTCTGAGATGTTTGCATCACGACGATGACGTCATATTCGCTCTACAACAGTCCATTCATGCTCGAAGGAAACAAGTTTTGAGCCTTCCAGAAGTTACAGTTAGAATTCCCGTTCTCGTCAGATCACGGAAATCAAACATCATCGGGCACAGTCTGTACTAGGGAGGGTACTTGCGATTTGGGAGTTGCCATATTAAGTTTTAAATTAAAAAAAGTCGTCCAAAATTATCCTCTATTACTACCGGCGCATATATGGGACTAGTGCACGTTAAATCTGATCAGAGTCCAATGCCCTGACGCATATTGAGGTTGCGTCGGGTGCCAGCTCAGTTGTCGTTCTTGTCATCCATGGTCTAACAATACGAGGCACTGTTGTCACTCTCTTTCCTTCGTAGTAGATCCCAAACCGTCACCAATACTTCAGTGTGCAGCTATAGTACGAAGTTTTTTTAACCAACTGAAACCAATTATTTCTATGATATAAATATTTTCTGCATAAATTACTAAAGTTCCCATGTAAAGAAACAATTGAAACTTCGACAACTGAAGTTTGGCTTTGGGTTTTAGGAAAAGGCTTCGATTTAAATTTTTTTCAGCTATTGTCTGAAATAAACTAAGTAATTAAAAAAAATCTTCAATCAATTATCAGAAAATTTTGATTTAAGGTATCCGTACACGTTGAATAAGTTGATTTTGACTGAAATTACCAAATTTTTTTTTATTTAAAAATATGATTTTCTGCACTTTTAAGTTTCCAAAACAGTTTTTACTTTAGTTGTACGTCAATTAGAACAAAAGTTATAGTAATTTAAAGTTCAAGTGGACAAATATTAAATGAAAACGGAAGTAGCATTCCGAAACCGGAAATGAGGCTGAAACATCGTTTTTTCCTTAGTTTTCAACTTTTTCTAATTTTTAATTGCATTATTTATTATTTTAATGTTGCTATAATCTAGCCACCAGATATTTTCATTTATATTAGAAGTTTTTGTATTAAAAATACCAACAACTTTACTCTATTGTTTATTTCTTTACAAGCGGCATTGTTTTTATTCGTATAATCTGTTTAATAATTATTTTTAAAGACCTAACTTAATTAACCCTCCATATTTGATTTCATTTATGTTAAAACACCATGGGAAATTCGAGAAACCGAAGTTTTATTCGTAAGAAAAAATTCCGAGGATATAAATATGTTACATGTTCCACTGAAACAGATTCATCTGCGTCGAACAACGTGCCTACGGCAAGTGAAAAGAAGCTCACTATGACTTCTTATTTGGACAATTACTCTCGAACTGAAATCAGTGGAAATCAAATAATTAATATTCACATTATCTCCAATGTGATAAAGAGTTTGTACTGCCCCAATTCCTTTAGCAGTAAACTGTGTCTTCTACAAGAGTCTGTATTTGGACTGGCATCAAATATGACAGTGAAATGTCAAAACTGCGAATACAAAAATACATTTTGCGCCTCTGGAAAATTAAACAAATTACATTCTGTAAATATTTTATTTGTATTTGGATTAAAACTCATTGGGAAAGGTCATTCGGCTCAATCCTGGTGTTCACACATTAAAAGATTTTTCAGAACTAGACATCGAACGAGTGAAGGATTCGAAGCGCCACTCTTTACCTAATGTTAAAGTTGCCAGAAAAAAAAATAGATTAGCTAAAAAAGGGAAAATGGCTAAAGATGAGCAAGAGGAGGGTATAACATATAAATCGGGGGGATTTTAATTGTGTTGAAACTTTCTTAATATTAATAATAGATAAATTTATACTTTAAACGCATTTTTCTCAGAATTGATTTTTATTCAAAAACAGCAAATTTCAAAAATCATAACTCAAAATATTATTGTTATATTGTCTTTAAATTTTGTGTCCATATTCAGCAGAGTGTATTCTAATGCATGTACTAAAATTGTTGGAAAATCGTTAATATATTTTTATTTATGGACTAAATATTGAACTATAAGGTTGTGAAATTGTCAAAAATCTTATAATAAATTTTCGGTGTGTCACCAAAAATTAATTTTTTTATATATATGTTTACTTTTACTTGGAACACTAGATAATAACATGCAGTTTATTTTAATAGTAAAATTTTCTATATGAATTGATTTGTATGTCTTGTATAAGTTTTCAAGTTTTTGAATAAAAACTTAAAATTTTCACTGATTATTTAATTTTTTTAATAATTATAATAATAAACTTTAAATATTTATGATATATAATTAGTTTTTACTAACAAACAATCTAAAAATAGCATTAAATAAATTTTATCTGACACATTTAAAAAAAGTGCTTCGAACGTGTTCGGATACCTTAAAGATTTTAAAGATTAAAAACATTTAAATTGTCAAAAAAATTCATTTGACATTTTGCGCAACATCAGGTTTAACAAAGTATAAATATTCATAAGAGTACATTATTTATATGGATACATTATTTATATGCAATAACATTATCCGAAGAAGCATTTTAACGAAAGATGATTTTTAACCACGCTTTAAATATGTATAATATGGTAATGCTGTGTTCAGTATGTATTGTGTTTCATTATGGTTGAAGTTAATGATAAATTTTTAATCCACAACTTTTCACTCGCCTGTTACAATCTGAAAGGCAAGGCGTCGGTAGACCCGTCGTACCAGGGGGGGGGGGGGGAAGCCCTCCCTTCCCCCCCCCCCCCCCCCCTATTCCCTCAATAGACAGGAAACCTTAAAAGTTGGGAATTTCGAGTTTTAAAAATCCATGAGTTTGGGAAAATTTATGCTTGAAGAAAATTAATATTATTAGCGAGGGAGGATTTGAAATTGCTCAACTTGTAAGATTAATCTTAAATTAGACCTCAGATCGCACATATCATTGCACTTGCCATAAATCAATACTACTTTTGAGAGAAGAGATAACTGTTTAATATTACCTAATTTATAAAACAATTGAAAAATGTCGATAAGTTCGAACTGGGAATTTTTAGCACTGTTGGGGTTGGGCATTTCGGATCTGGGGAAAATATCTTGTTGTAAAGTTGTAAAGCTAAGCACTAGACGTCGGCCTGTGCTTAAAGAGACATGAATTCGATTCTCCCGGCAGACCGTGGGAAGATTCAACGAGCCGAGATGGCGGGCGTACGTTAAATCTGTCAAGTTCAAATATACTCAAGTAGATTGTTACATAGAACTTGAAGAAGGTGTTGAACTAAAGTGATATCATCGTCATTTAAATCTGAGAAAAATTTATGATGTATGGTTTCAGTTCAAATTGGCAAACCAGCGCATTTTTTGCGTAATATGTTGTACACGCATGCGCAAATTCCAATCAAAATTATTATTTTTTTAGTTTTCCAATCGAAATTTTGTGATTAGTTATTATGCTAATTTTACCATTCATTATTTGGTAGTTACGTAGTACTTAATATATTTAGTAATAGTTATAAACCATCGCCATAATGACATCAGGTAAGTTTTCATTCCATACGCTCATTGGTTTAATTTAAAACAAATAGCTCCACCAACTTGTTTACTTGATATCGGTAATGGAGATGGAAACCCTACGCCTTTCGCAGTAAAGTTGTCGAAGGAAATTGATTTGGCGGATAATCCCTTATTCTTTACTTTTACCTATGTCTAATATTTGACTAATTCCTCTCCACGCCCCCTCCCCCTTACCAAAAAATCTCAAAGTCATTAGAAGGAGTGGATTGGTGGGCGGCCTGGTTTACGCGGCACACCTTCCTCTATAAGATGGGGTAAATTATTCCCATATGCTGATTCTTTTTGAACTTAGAGGCTCCAAAGGTTTATGTCGCGCAAGTTTCTGCCGCTTTACCCAAACCGATTTAAAAGACGTATTCTTATTAAAATGTCTTAAAAATTTAAGAGAACTCTACAGAAATTAATTATGCTAAATGTACTTCTATAAATGTTAGAAAGAATATATTAAATTACTAAGCAAAATACTGAGTATCTGAATTTAAAATGGAAACGAAAGCTTATTAGAGCGTGTATTTTGAAGACGTCAACATAAACTTATGCGACTGCACCGCATTTGTTTGTTCGTAATTGCAATTCCCAAACATACAAAGAACTTTTAATAATACAATCATACATAAACAACTTTTTTTATATACATAAACAATTCACATTCCAGAAATCGTCGCTTCCAATTAGGACGCTGGCTGCAAATACTGCATTTGATTATATTAGGAAATAAAATGCAGATAATCAATTATTCGATATCCCCAATACCCGGAGCATCTGACGTTGGTTTTATTCATATTTGATTAGGAGAATGGAAGTAGTATATACAATGTAATGTATAATATATTGTTTGCATTGAATTGATCCACATTTGGGGGTTGTAGCTTCAGTAACACATGTTATTTTAAAACAAGAAAGATCGGAAACTAATAAGTTTTCTCTTTTACTTAACTAATCAGAAGACAATGGAATTCAGTGGGATTTTATTATGAAGATCTTATATTAAGTCGTTGTTATTTGAATAAGTATTTTTTATTCTATATTGTGGATAGAAAAGAGGGAGTTTTTAGAAATCCATGTAGCTTATTTATTATAATAAAGATCATTAGCAAACTATTGACAAATAATATTAGTTATTTCTTTTGCTAAAAGAATTGGTATTTATTAATATGTATATGAAAAAAAAATGGTTGTGTATATAACCTCTAATGAAATCCACAGTTTTGAATTTAGAAGCATTAAATTTTAGAGGTAGCAACAATGATAATGTGTATTGGTTATAAAAGGATACTTTACTGGAGTGACTAAGTCTTGTTGTTTATCTTTTCTTGACAGTGTTTACCAAATTTTAGACATCTTGGAGTAAACTGTACGTTTATAAGATGGTGGTGGCAACTTTAATAAGATGGTGGTGGCAGAAACCAAAACATTTTCCAAAAAAGAAAATTAATATTCCGTAATATATAATATACTCAAACGTTTTCAAAGTAAACATTTTCATAAAATATCTCAATATTCAATTAATTAGAAAAAAAAAGAATTAAAAATAATAAGTTCGCTGAAATTCCTGTTTTTAAATTTACTGATCGTATTCAACCGTAATATAATGTCTCTTTTATTATAATGCGTTTGCGTTTATCTTTGAGGAAATAACAAAAACAAAATGATGAGTTGATAAACCTACCAGAAAATCGTGTGCGTTGCCCACGTAAGCGCCCCGGTTAAATTTAAACTTCTTTCCTCTTTATTAACGCAATATTTCAACGAATAAACCGCACAAAAACACGCACCACAGAACAGATCTTGGCCTTCTGGTATTTCAACCCTTCGGTGACCTTTCCCCCGAATCTGCGTGCTTTGAGAAAGTTTGTAAACGTTGTTTGAGAAAGGGTAACGAGCTTGTCAAATAGTTACACTCCTCCTATTGAAAGCCAAGTCATCCTTCACCAAGTTCCGATAAATCATTGTCCTGTGACTCACAAAGCAAAGTTCTCTCTCACCCGACCTTGGCAGGTTTAGGATGTAGCACAGAGCTAGTTCAACTATTCCTTTATGGAGTCATCGCGAAAAGGTTAAAAAAACATTTTTAATGTAGCTTTATTTTAGAAGTTTGAATAGATACAGGCATAGATGTTGTATCTGTGTACCTATGGATTATTTGTATTTACTCTGAAGTTAAGATTTTACAATTGAAGCACTTAAAAATTTAAAAACACTAAATTTACTTTGACAAACACCAAATATTCATAAAAATAAAAAAAATTCATTTTAAAAATAGAATTGATAATTAAATTCTGATGGTTCTTAAGGTGTATTTAAAGAGATAATCATTATCACCACATGTGTAGCAATAGTGCTGTGAAATTGTGAAAGCGTTGTCTATGGTAGTGGCTGAGAAAAGGTACATCGAATATATAAAAGCATCGTTTTCAGAGATACAAAATAAGGAAACATATTTTTATATTTAGTTACAACACTTTCAGTTGAATTTTTTTTTAAAATATACCTCTAATTATCGTAGAAACAAAATTTAAAATGTGTTACTTTTAAAACATTTTTACACTAAAATAATAATAAACAAAAAATGGAAGAAATGGACTTTCCAGTTCCCTTAAAATGGAAGATTTTAATATCACTTTCGAAGTCAAATCATATCGCCAGTTCGACAAACATGACCAAAAAAACAACAAATAGGACTATTATAGACAACTATTATAGACTTATCATCATAATAAAGAATAAGGTTGGATAAAATTAATAAAAGTGCCATTTTATATCATTCATTATTTAACTATTAAGCTATTTTTCACTTTTAAAAAACTATTTTTAGTGTATTTATGCCGAGGGTTCTATGACATCATCTTTGGAAATGTTTCATATTTTATCTATTTTTTAAATTTAAATTGCAAAAATGTTTATTCTTTTTATAAAAAAAATTCAACCACATTGGGAAATCATGGAATTTTTCGTATAAAAAGAATTACTGAAAAAAAAATGTGAGTCAAATTAATAACTTGAATAAAATAAATTATTATAACATTCAATTCTATAAACATATAAAGAGTGTTAAATATATTGTAGATCATTCTTTTCATTTATAAACTTCGAAATTATATTTGGTAGCATATTGCACTTTTTTCGAAGTCAGTTAAATTTTTTCATATTTCCAATTATTTAACATTAATAATTCGATTAGCCATTTTACTCGACCAAGCAAATCATTGAAAAAAAGCTAAATAAAGTATATTTCTTTCTAATTTTTTCCTTGGAATGTATTAAAAGTTTTATTTTCTACTAAACACAGGAATATCAGTAAATAAATCGACTTTCCTAGTTTATATATAAAAATGTTCATGCATCACACTATCGCAAGTTTTTACAAAAACTTGCAACAAACTCAAACAATTCGCCTTTGAAACTTGATTTAAATCACTCAGAAATTTAACTTTTTTGCTGAAATGTACTCAATTAAACGAAGAAAGGGATCAAAAACATATATTTAACAATGTATAATTTATACTTAATTACCAATATACATATTTTACCCCACCTCACCGTAACCATTTCACCACCGTAAGCATTCACAAGCAAGCCACATTAGCAGAACACCCATTGGTGAACAGTTTGGTGGAATAGCAACAATCTGAAACCAGCCCCGCTTTAAGTTCGTTCTCGGCATCAGCGTGGCGTAAATTCCGTTTTCGGAATCTAATAAAGGGAGATTTTCGGGAGAACTCGGGAGTCTCTACGTTATTGCTCGGCTTCTGAAACCGGGATATTTGGATCCGTCCTGAAATGGAATTCGTGTGTACCGGTGGGGTGGTTGGTCTTTATGCGATTATAATTGTTTTGTAGGGAGTTTTAGTGCAGTTAGGTTCATTGTTGGGTGTTTTGGGTGGATGTAGGAATATGATGCTGCTCAAAAATTCATTTCAGCTACTGAGGCAAATAGCATCATAAAATTAAAATTGCGGCTACAGTAAAGATTAAGGAGGCAGTGATGAGGCAAATATGATTTTAATTCAAATTTTCAAATCTGCGAAATACTTGCGTAATATATTTCACACGAAAGCGCAACCAGTTGCATATTATAGTTTGCAAGCATGCACAAATTTGAATTCAAGTTATAATTTCGTTTGTTTTTCAATCGCAATTTATGAGAGTAGCTATAACGCTAATTTGACTATCGCTATTTTGAAATGGTTTATT
Source organism: Troglohyphantes excavatus (assembly GCA_963932185.1). Lineage (NCBI taxonomy): Eukaryota > Metazoa > Arthropoda > Arachnida > Araneae > Linyphiidae > Troglohyphantes > Troglohyphantes excavatus. Next base: position 61,032,513 of record OZ010677.1, read on the forward strand.
ACTTTGTATATTTAGTAATACTTTCGTATAAGATATAAAAAAATCTCCAAAATGACTACATGAAAGATTTTTATTAAGTGTCTATCTTGTTTAATCTACAGCCTTTAAGTAAAACTACTGGTATACGCGATATTTAAATGTTGGAAATGAAAATTGTAAGCCCTCCACGAAAACATGGTCGATGAAAATTGATCTACTGGAATGCTCCCTTACTTTTTTTATTTTACATAAAATTAGGATGGTACGGCTAAGTTGGTATGGCCTCTCACTTACCACAAAAGAAAACGGTTTCAATTCCTAGAAAGTTGCGAAACAATTTTATAGTTGGTCTTATTATTCATTTCGCTCACGACCTATAGTTCGTCTTGTAAAGTAAAAGATGTCGACCTTCGAAAAAGGAACTCCATAACTTAGTCGAATTATATACCATAGACCCATACCAACACAACCTACAGACATCTACAAATAAATTATGTTGTTGCTTTTCAATTTATAAAAGGGATAAAAAAAACAATATTGTTTATGTGCGACAGTAAAAAACGTCATACTTAGGAAAGGGAGCAACCGTTTGAACCAGATACTTCCCAATATGCAGAAAAAAACTCTACCACTGAGTTATACCCCGCATCCTAACGGCATACAAAAAAAAACTACATTATTCATGTACTTTTTCTAAAAGGCATTAAAGGCAAGATACCGCTCGATCTGCAGTCCAATGCTCTAAAACTGTGATATACCCCCATATCTGAACAGCATCCACAGATTCACTATATTGTTTCTGTACTTTTTATAAAAGCCTCCTCCTGACTGCACACACCTCCTGATCTGCAGTCAAATGCGTATCCCCATGACGTAAGAGCATTCGCAAATAAACTATATTATTTCGATACTTTTTATAAATGGCATAAAAAGCAAATTAATTTCCAATACGACCTAAACAACTACACTAAGAATTAACCAAAGCTTTAAAACCAAATTTATTTTCTGCACGAGAATAAAAAATATAAAAGTTCAAAGACGGGTCATCCGGGTTCGAAGCATGAACCTCTCGATCAGCAGTCAAATGCTCTACGACTGAGTTATACCCCCATATCCAATCGCCACCCACAGATAAACTATATTGTTTCAATACTCTTTATAAATGGCATTAAAAATAAATTAATTTTCTATACGACATGTAAAAGTTAAAAAAGGAGGCATCCGGGTTTGAACCAGAGACCAATCGATCTGCAGTCGAATGCTCTACCACTGAGCTCTACACCCATATTCAATCGCATTCCACAGATAAACTATATTGTTTCAATAAATTTTATATATGGCCTGAAAAAGAAATTAATTTTCTATACTACCTAAACATTATAAAAATTAAAAAAAAAGGGGTCATCAGGGTTTGAAACAGAGACCTCTCGATCTGCAGTCAAATGCTCTACCACTGAGCTATACCCCCATATTCAATTGCCTTCTACAAATAAACTATATTGTTTCGATACTTTTTATAAATGGCCAGAAAAAGAAATTAATTTTCTATACTACCTAAACAATATAAAAGTTAAAAACGGGGCATCCGGGATTAAACCACAGACCTCCCGATCTGCAGTCGAATGCTCTACCACTGAGCTAACCCCCATTTGTAATCGGCAACTACAGATAAACTATATTGTTTCGATACTCTTTATAAATGGCATTAAAAATAAATTAATTTTCTATACGATATAAAAAAATATAAAAGTTCAAAAACGGGGCTTCCGGGTTTGAACCAGAGACCTCTCGATCTGCAGTCGAATGCTCTACGACTGAGCTATACACCCATATTCAATTGCCTTCCACAGATAAACTATAAAGTTTCGATACTTTTTATAAATAGCCTGAAAAACAAATTAATTTTCTATACGACCTAACAAAATATAAAAGTTAAAACAGGGGGCATCCGGGTTTGAACCAGAGACCTCTCGATCTGCATTCGAATGCTCTACCACTGAGCTACACCCCCATATTCAATTGCCTTCCACAAATAAAGTATATTTTTTCGATACTTTTTATAAATGGCATTAAAATCAAATTAATTTTTTATACGACCTGAAAAATATAAAAGTTCAGAAAGGGGACATACGGGTTTGAACCACAGACCTCTCGATCTGCAGTCGAATGCTCTACCACTGAGCTATACCCCATATCCTATCGGCATCCACTGATGAACTATATAATTTCGATACTTTTTATAAATGGCCTGAAAAACAAATTAATTTTCTATACGGCCTAAACAATATAAAATTTAAAAAAGGGTGCATCCGGGTTTGAACCAGAGACCTCTCAATCTGCAGTCGAATGCCCTACCCCTGAGCTATACCCCCATATGTTATCGGCATCCACAGATAAACTATATTGTTTCGATACTTTTTATAAATGGCTTGAAAAACAAATTAATTCTCTATACGACATATAAAATATAAAAGTTAAAAAAGGGGGCACCCGGGTTTGAACCAGAGACCTCTCGATCTGCAGGAGAATGCTCTACCACTGAGCTATAACCCCATATCCTATCGTCATCCACTGATAAACTATATAGTTTCGATACTTTTTATAAATGGCATGAAAAAAGAAATTAAATTTCTATACGACATATAAAAGTTAAAAAGGGGGGCATCCGGGTTTGAACCAGAGACTTCTCGATCTGAAGTCGAATGCTCCACCACTGAGCTATACCCCCATATCCTACCGGCATCCACTGATAAACTATATAAATTCGATACTTTTTATAAATGGCCTGAAAAACAAATTAATTTTCTATACGGCCTAAACAATATAAAATTTAAAAAAGGGTGCATCCGGGTTTGAACCAGAGACCTCTCGATCTGCAGTCGAATGCTGTACCACTGAGCTATACCCCCATATGTTATCGGCATCCACAGATAAACTATATTGTTTCGATACTTTTTATAAATGGCTTGAAAAACAAATTAATTCTCTATACGACATATAAAATATAAAAGTTAAAAAAGGGGGCATCCGGGTTTGACCCAGAGACCTCCCGAACTGCAGCCGAATGCTCTACCACTGAGCTATACCCCCATATCCTATCAGCATCCACTGATAAACTATATAGATTCGTTACTTTTTATAAATGGCTTGAAAAACAAATTAATTTTCTATACGACATATAAAATATAAAAGTTAAAAAAGGGGGTATCCGGGTTTGAACCAGAGACCTCTCGATCTGCAGTCGAATTCTCTACCACTGAGCTATACACCCATATGCAACCGCCTTCCACAGATAAACTATATTGTTTCGATACTTTTTATAAATGGCCTAAAAAACAAATTAATTTTCTAAACTACATAAACAATATGAAAGTTAAAAAAGGGGGCATCCGGGTTTGAACCAGAGACCTCTCGATCTGCAGTCGAATGCTCTACCACTGAGCTATACCCCCATATGTTATCGGCATCCACAGATAAACTATATTGTTTCGAAACTTTTTATAAATGGCTTGAAAAACAAATTAATTTTCTATACGACATATAAAATATAAAAGTTAAAAAAGGGGGAATCCGGGTTTGAACCAGAGACATCTCGATCTGCAGTCAAATGCTCTACGACTGAGCTATACCCCCATATGTTATCGGCATCCACAGATAAACTATATTGTTTCGATACTTTTTATAAATGGCTTGAAAAACAAATTAATTTTTTATACGACATATAAAATATAAAAGTTAAAAAAGGGGGCATCCGGGTTTGAACCAGAGATTTCTCGATCTGCAGTCGAATGCTCTACCACCGAGCTATACCCCCATATGTTATCGGCATCCACAGATAATCTATATTGTTTCGATACTCTTTATAAATGGCATTAAAAATAAATTAATTTTCTATACGACATGTAAAAGTTAAAAAAGGAGGCATCCGGGTTTGAACCAGAGACCAATCGATCTGCAGTCGAATGCTCTACCACTGAGCTCTACACCCATATTCAATCGCATTCCACAGATAAACTATATTGTTTCAATAAATTTTATATATGGCCTGAAAAAGAAATTAATTTTCTATACTACCTAAACATTATAAAAATTAAAAAAAAGGGGTCATCAGGGTTTGAAACAGAGACCTCTCGATCTGCAGTCAAATGCTCTACCACTGAGCTATACCCCCATATTCAATTGCCTTCTACAAATAAACTATATTGTTTCGATACTTTTTATAAATGGCCAGAAAAAGAAATTAATTTTCTATACTACCTAAACAATATAAAAGTTAAAAACGGGGCATCCGGGATTAAACCACAGACCTCCCGATCTGCAGTCGAATGCTCTACCACTGAGCTAACCCCCATTTGTAATCGGCAACTACAGATAAACTATATTGTTTCGATACTCTTTATAAATGGCATTAAAAATAAATTAATTTTCTATACGATATAAAAAAATATAAAAGTTCAAAAACGGGGCTTCCGGGTTTGAACCAGAGACCTCTCGATCTGCAGTCGAATGCTCTACGACTGAGCTATACACCCATATTCAATTGCCTTCCACAGATAAACTATAAAGTTTCGATACTTTTTATAAATAGCCTGAAAAACAAATTAATTTTCTATACGACCTGAAAAATATAAAAGTTCAGAAAGGGGACATACGGGTTTGAACCACAGACCTCTCGATCTGCAGTCGAATGCTCTACCACTGAGCTATACCCCATATCCTATCGGCATCCACTGATGAACTATATAATTTCGATACTTTTTATAAATGGCCTGAAAAACAAATTAATTTTCTATACGGCCTAAACAATATAAAAATTAAAAAAGGGTGCATCCGGGTTTGAACCAGAGACCTCTCAATCTGCAGTCGAATGCCCTACCCCTGAGCTATACCCCCATATGTTATCGGCATCCACAGATAAACTATATTGTTTCGATACTTTTTATAAATGGCTTGAAAAACAAATTAATTCTCTATACGACATATAAAATATAAAAGTTAAAAAAGGGGGCACCCGGGTTTGAACCAGAGACCTCTCGATCTGCAGGAGAATGCTCTACCACTGAGCTATAACCCCATATCCTATCGTCATCCACTGATAAACTATATAGTTTCGATACTTTTTATAAATGGCATGAAAAAAGAAATTAAATTTCTATACGACATATAAAAGTTAAAAAGGGGGGCATCCGGGTTTGAACCAGAGACTTCTCGATCTGAAGTCGAATGCTCCACCACTGAGCTATACCCCCATATCCTACCGGCATCCACTGATAAACTATATAAATTCGATACTTTTTATAAATGGCCTGAAAAACAAATTAATTTTCTATACGGCCTAAACAATATAAAATTTAAAAAAGGGTGCATCCGGGTTTGAACCAGAGACCTCTCGATCTGCAGTCGAATGCTGTACCACTGAGCTATACCCCCATATGTTATCGGCATCCACAGATAAACTATATTGTTTCGATACTTTTTATAAATGGCTTGAAAAACAAATTAATTCTCTATACGACATATAAAATATAAAAGTTAAAAAAGGGGGCATCCGGGTTTGACCCAGAGACCTCCCGAACTGCAGTCGAATGCTCTACCACTGAGCTATACCCCCATATCCTATCGGCATCCACTGATAAACTATATAGATTCGTTACTTTTTATAAATGGCTTGAAAAACAAATTAATTTTCTATACGACATATAAAATATAAAAGTTAAAAAAGGGGGTATCCGGGTTTGAACCAGAGACCTCTCGATCTGCAGTCGAATTCTCTACCACTGAGCTATACACCCATATGCAACCGCCTTCCACAGATAAACTATATTGTTTCGATACTTTTTATAAATGGCCTAAAAAAACAAATTAATTTTCTAAACTACATAAACAATATGAAAGTTAAAAAAGGGGGCATCCGGGTTTGAACCAGAGACCTCTCGATCTGCAGTCGAATGCTCTACCACTGAGCTATACCCCCATATGTTATCGGCATCCACAGATAAACTATATTGTTTCGAAACTTTTTATAAATGGCTTGAAAAACAAATTAATTTTCTATACGACATATAAAATATAAAAGTTAAAAAAGGGGGAATCCGGGTTTGAACCAGAGACATCTCGATCTGCAGTCAAATGCTCTACGACTGAGCTATACCCCCATATGTTATCGGCATCCACAGATAAACTATATTGTTTCGATACTTTTTATAAATGGCTTGAAAAACAAATTAATTTTTTATACGACATATAAAATATAAAAGTTAAAAAAGGGGGCATCCGGGTTTGAACCAGAGATTTCTCGATCTGCAGTCGAATGCTCTACCACCGAGCTATACCCCCATATGTTATCGGCATCCACAGATAATCTATATTGTTTCGATACTTTTTATAAATGGCTTGAAAAACAAATTAATTTTCTATACGACATAAAAAATTAAAATTTTAAAAAAGGGGGCATCCGGTATTGAACCAGAGACTTCTCGATCTGCAGTCGAATGCTCTATAACAGAGCTATACACCCATATGCAATAGCCTTCCACAGATAAACTATATTGTTTCGATACTTTTTATAAATGGCCTAAAAAACAAATTAATTTTCTAAACTACCTAAGCAATATCAAAGTTAAAAAAGGGGGCATCCGGGTTTGAACCAGAGACCTCTCTATCTGCAGTCGAATGCTCTACCACTGAGCTATACCCCCATATGTTACCGGAATCCACAGATAAACTATATTGTTTCGATACTTTTTATAAATGGCTTGAAAAACAAATTAATTCTCTATACGACATATAAAATATAAAAGTTAAAAAAGGGGGCATCCGGGTTTGAACAAGAGACCTCTCCATCTGCAGTTGAATGCTCTACCACTGAGCTATTCTCCCATATCCTTTCGGCATCCACTGATAAACTATATAGTTTCGATACTTTTTATAAATGGCTTGAAAAACAAATTAATTTTCTATACGGCCTAAACAATATAAAAGTTAAAAAAGGGGGCATCCGGGTTTGAACCAGAGACCCCTCGATCTGCAGTCGAATGCTCCACCACTGAGTTATACTCCCATATCCAACCGCCATCCACAGATAAACTACATTGTTTCAATACTTTTTATAAATGGCATTAAAAACAAATTAAATTTCTATACGACATATAAAAGTTAAAAAAGGGGGCATCCGGGATGGAACCAGAGACCTCTCGATCTGCAGTTGAATGCTCTGCCACTGAGCTATACACCCATATCCTATAGGCATCCACTGATAAACTATATAGTTTCTATACTTTTTATAAATGGCCTGAAAAACAAATTAATTTTCTATACGACCTAAAAAAAAAAAATTCAAGAACGGGGCATCCGGTTTTGAACCACAGACTTCTCGACCTGCAGTCGAATGCTCTACCACTGAGCTGTACACCCATATGCAATCGCCCTCCACAGATAAACTATATTGTTTCGATACTTTTTATAAATGGCCTAAAAAACAAATTAATTTTTTATACGACATATAAAATATAAAAGTTAAAAAAGGGGGCATCCGGGTTTGAACAAGAGACCTCTCCATCTGCAGTTGAATGCTCTACCACTGAGCTATTCTCCCATATCCTTTCGGCATCCACTGATAAACTATATAGTTTCGATACTTTTTATAAATGGCTTGAAAAACAAATTAATTTTCTATACGGCCTAAACAATATAAAAGTTAAAAAAGGGGGCATCCGGGTTTGAACCAGTGACCCCTCGATCTGCAGTCGAATGCTCCACCACTGAGTTATACTCCCATATCCAACCGCCATCCACAGATAAACTACATTGTTTCAATACTTTTTATAAATGGCATTAAAAACAAATTAAATTTCTATACGACATATAAAAGTTAAAAAAGGGGGCATCCGGGATGGAACCAGAGACCTCTCGATCTGCAGTTGAATGCTCTGCCACTGAGCTATACACCCATATCCTATAGGCATCCACTGATAAACTATATAGTTTCTATACTTTTTATAAATGGCCAGAAAAACAAATTAATTTTCTATACGACCTAAAAAAAAAAAATTCAAGAACGGGGCATCCGGTTTTGAACCACAGACTTCTCGACCTGCAGTCGAATGCTCTACCACTGAGCTGTACACCCATATGCAATCGCCCTCCACAGATAAACTATATTGTTTCGATACTTTTTATAAATGGCCTAAAAAACAAATTAATTTTTTATACGACATATAAAATATAAAAGTTAAAAAAGGGGGCATCCGGGTTTGAACCAGAGACCTCTCGATCTGCAGTCGAATGCTCTACCACTGAGCTATACCCCCATATGTTATCGGCGTCCACAGATAAACTATATTGTTTCGATACTTTTTATAAATGGCCTAAAAAACAAATTAATTTTCTAAACTACCTAAACAATATCAAAGTTAAAAAAGGGGGCATCCGGCTTTGATCCAGAGACCTCTCGATCTGCAGTCGAATGCTCTACCACTGAGCTATACCCCCATATGTTATCGGCATCCACAGATAAACTATATTGTTTCGATACTTTTTATAAATGGCTTGAAAAACAAATTAATTCTCTATACGACATATAAAATATAAAAGTTAAAAAAGGGGGCATCCGGGTTTGAATCAGAGACCTCTCGATCTGCAGTCGAATGCTCTGCCACTGAGCTATACCCCCATATCCTATAGGCATCCACTGATAAACTATATAGTTTCTATACTTTTTATAAATGGCCTGAAAAACAAATTAATTTTCTATACGACCTAAAAAAAAATAATTCAAGAACTGGGCATCCGGTTTTGAACCAGAGACTTCTCGACCTGCATTCGAATGCTCTACCACTGAGCTGTACACCCATATGCAATCGCCCTCCACAGATAAACTATATTGTTTCGATACTTTTTATAAATGGCCTAAAAAACAAATTAATTTTCTAAACTACCTAAACAATATGAAAGTTAAAAAAGGGGGCATCCGGGTTTGAACCAGAGACCTCTCGATCTGCAGTCGAATGCTCTACCACTGAGCTATACCCCCATATGTTATCGGCATCCACAGATAAACTATATTGTTTCGATACTTTTTATAAATGGCTTGAAAAACAAATTAATTTTTTATACGACATATAAAATATAAAAGTTAAAAAAGGGGGCATCCGGGTTTAAACCAGAGACCTCTCGATATGCAGTCCAACGCTCTACCACTGAGCTATACCCCCAAATCCTACGGCATCCACTGATAAACTATATAGTTTCGATACTTTTTATAAATGGCTTGAAAAACAAATTAATTTTCTAAACGACATTAAAATATAAAAGTTAAAAAAGGGTGTATCCGGGTTTGAACCAGAAACCTCTCGATCTGCAGTCGAATGATCTACCACTGAGCTATACCCCCATATCCTATCGGCATCCACTGATAAACTATATAGTTTCGATACTTTTTATAAATGGCCTAAAAAACAAATTAATTTTCTAAACTACCTAAACAATATCAAAGTTAAAAAAGGGGGCATCCGGCTTTGATCCAGAGACCTCTCGATCTGCAGTCGAATGCTCTACCACTGAGCTGTACCCCCATATGTTATCGGCATCCACTGATAAACTATATAGTTTCGATACTTTTTATAAATGGCTTGAAAAACAAATTAATTTTCTAAACGACATTTAAAATATAAAAGTTAAAAAAGGGTGTATCCGGGTTTGAACCAGAGACCTCTCGATCTGCAGTCGAATGCTCTACCACTGAGCTATACCCCCATATCCTATCGGCATCCACTGATAAACTATATAGTTTCGATATTTTTTATAAATGGCTTGAAAAACAAATTAATTTTCTATACGACATAAAAAATTAAAAAGTTAAAAAAGGGGGCATCCGAAATTGAACCAGAGACCTCTCCATCTGCAGCCGAATGCTCTACTACTGAGCTATACCCCCATATCCTATAGGCATCCACTGATAAACTATATAGTTTCGATACTTTTTATAAATAGCCTGAAAAACAAATTAATTTTCTATACGACCTAAAAAAAAAAAATTCAAGAACGGGGCATCCGGTTTTGAACCAGATACTTCTCGATCTGCAGTCGAATGCTCTACCACTGAGCTGTACACCCATATGCAATCGCCCTCCACAGATAAACTATATTGTTTCGATACTTTTTATAAATGGCATTAAAAACAAATTAAATTTCTATACGACATATAAAAGTTAAAAAAGGGGGCATCCGGGTTTGAACCAGAGACCTCTCGATCTGCAGTCGAATGCTCTACCACTGAGCTATACCCCCATATCCTATAGGCATCCACTGATAAACTATATAGTTTCGATACTTTTTATAAATGGCCTGAAAAACAAATTAATTTTCTATACGACCTAAAAAAAAAATTCAAGAACGGGGCATCCGGTTTTGAACCAGATACCTCTCGATCTGCAGTCGAATGCTCTACCACTGAGCTGTACACCCATATGCAATCGCCCTCCACAGATAAACTATATTGTTTCGATACTTTTTATAAATGGCCTAAAAAACAAATTAATTTTCTAAACTACCTAAACAATATGAAAGTTAAAAAAGTGGGCATCCGGGTTTGAACCAGAGACCTCTCGATCTGCAGTCGAATGCTCTACCACTGAGCTATACCCCCATATGCCATCGGCATCCACAGATAAACTATATTGTTTCGATACTTTTTAAAAATGGCTTGAAAAACAAATTAATTTTTTATATAACATATAAAATATAAAAGTTAAAAAAGGGGGCATCCGGTATTGAACCAGAGATTTCTCGATCTGCAGTCGAACGCTCTATAACTGAGCTATACCCCCAAATCCTATCGGCATCCACTGATAAACTATATAGTTTCAAAACTTTTTATAAATGGCTTGAGAAACAAATTAATTTTCTATACGACATATAAAATATAAAAGTTAAAAAAGGGGGCATCCGGGATTGAACCAGAGACCTCTCGATCTGCAGTCGAACGCTCTACCACTGAGCTATACCCCCAAATCCTATCGGCATCCACTGATAAACTATATAGTTTCGATACTTTTTATAAATGGCTTGAAAAACAAATTAATTTTCTATACGACATTTAAAATATAAAAGTTAAAAAATTGGGTATCCGGGTTTGAACCAGAGACCTCTCGATCTGCTTTCGAATGCTCTACCACTGAGCTATACCCCCAAATCCTATCGGCATCCACTGATAAACTATATAGTTTCGATACTTTTTATAAATGGCCTAAAAAACAAATTAATTTTCTAAACTACCTAAACAATATCAAAGTTAAAAAAGGGGGCATCCGGCTTTGAACCAAAGACCTCTCGACCTGCAGTCGAATGCTCTACCACTGAGCTATACCCCCATATCCTATCGGCATCCACTGATAAAGTATATAGTTTCAATACTTTTTTATAAATGACTTGAAAAACAAATTAATTTTCTATACGACATCTAAAATATAAAAAGGGGGTCATCCGGGATTGAACCAGAGACCTCTCGATCTTCAGTCGAATGCTCTACCACTGTGCTATACCCCCATATGCCATCGGCATCCACAGATAAACTATATTGTTTCGATACTTTTTATAAATGGCTTGAGAAACAAATTAATTTTTTATACGACATATAAAATATAAAAGTTAAAAAAGGGGGCATTCGGTTTTGAACCAGAGATTTCTCGATCTGCAGTCGAATGCTCTACCACCGAGCTATACCCCCATATGTTATCGGCATCCACAGATAATCTATATTGTTTCGATACTTTTTATAAATGGCTTGAGAAACAAATTAATTTTCTATACGACATATAAAATATAAAAGTTAAAAAAGGGGGCATCCGGGTTTGAACCAGAGACCTCTCGATCTGCAGTCGAACTCTCTACCACTGAGCTATACCCCCATATCCTATCGACATCCACAGATAAACTATATAGTTTCGATACTTTTTATAAATGGCTTGAGAAACAAATTAATTTTCTATACGACATATAAAATATAAAAGTTAAAAAAGGGGGCATCCGGGTTTGAACCAGAGACTTAGCTCTACCACTGAGCTATACCCCCAAATCCTATCGGCATCCACTGATAAACTATATAGTTTTGATACTTTTTATAAATGGCTTGAAAAACAAATTAATTTTCTATACGACATAAAAAATTAAAAAGTTAAAAAAGGGGGCATCCGGTATTGAACCAGAGACTTCTCGATCTGCAGTCGAATGCTCTATAACAGAGCTATACACCCATATGCAATCGCCTTCCACAGATAAACTATATTGTTTCGATACTTTTTATAAATGGCCTAAAAAACAAAGTAATTTTCTATACGGCCTAAACAATATAAAAGTTAAAAAAGGGGGCATCCGGGTTTGAACCAGAGACCTCTCGATCTGCAGTCGAATGCTCTACCACTGAGCTATACCCCCATATCCTATAGGCATCCACTGATAAACTATATAGTTTCGATACTTTTTATAAATGGCCTGAAAAACAAATTAATTTTCTATACGACCTAAAAAAAAAAAATTCAAGAACGGGGCATCCGGTTTTGAACCATATACTTGTCAATCTGCAGTCGAATGCTCTACCACTGAGCTGTACACCCATATGCAATCGCCCTCCACAGATAAACTATATTGTTTCGATACTTTTTATAAATGGCATTAAAAACAAATTAAATTTCTATACGACATATAAAAGTTAAAAAAGGGGGCATCCGGGTTTGAACCAGAGACCTCTCGATCTGCAGTCGAATGCTCTACCACTGAGCTATACCCCCATATCCTATAGGCATCCACTGATAAACTATATAGTTTCGATACTTTTTATAAATGGCCTGAAAAACAAATTAATTTTCTATACGACCTAAAAAAAAAATTCAAGAACGGGGCATCCGGTTTTGAACCAGATACTTCTTGATCTGCAGTCGAATGCTCTACCACTGAGCTGTACACCCATAAGCAATGGCCCTCCACAGATAAACTATATTGTTTCGATACTTTTTAAAAATGGCCTAAAAAACAAATTAATTTTTTATATAACATATAAAATATAAAAGTTAAAAAAAGGGGGCATCCGGGTTTGAACCAGAGACCTCTCGATCTGCAGTCGAATGCTCTACCACTGAGCTATACCCCCATATGTTATCGGCATCCACAGATAAACTATATTGTTTCGATACTTTTTATAAATGGCTTGAAAAACAAATTAATTTTTTATACGACATATAAAATATAAAAGTTAAAAAAGGGGGCATCCGGGTTTGAACCAGAGACCTCACGATCTGCAGTCGAACGCTCTACCACTGAGCTATACCCACAAATCCTACGGCATCCACTGATAAACTATATAGTTTCGATACTTTTTATAAATGGCTTGAAAAACAAATTAATTTTCTAAACGACATTTAAAATATAAAAGTTAAAAAAGGGTGTATCCGGGTTTGAACCAGAAACCTCTCGATCTGCAGTCGAATGATCTACCACTGAGCTATACCCCCATATCCTATCGGCATCCACTGATAAACTATATAGTTTCGATACTTTTTATAAATGGCCTAAAAAACAAATTAATTTTCTAAACTACCTAAACAATATCAAAGTTAAAAAAGGGGGCATCCGGCTTTGATCCAGAGACCTCTCGATCTGCAGTCGAATGCTCTACCACTGAGCTATACCCCCATATGTTATCGGCATCCACAGATAAACTATATTGTTTCGATACTTTTTATAAATGGCTTGAAAAACAAATTAATTCTCTATACGACATATAAAATATAAAAGTTAAAAAAGGGGGCATCCGGGTTTGAATCAGAGACCTCTCGATCTGCAGTCGAATGCTCTGCCACTGAGCTATACCCCCATATCCTATAGGCATCCACTGATAAACTATATAGTTTCTATACTTTTTATAAATGGCCTGAAAAACAAATTAATTTTCTATACGACCTAAAAAAAAATAATTCAAGAACGGGGCATCCGGTTTTGAACCAGAGACTTCTCGACCTGCAGTCGAATGCTCTACCACTGAGCTGTACACCCATATGCAATCGCCCTCCACAGATAAACTATATTGTTTCGATACTTTTTATAAATGGCCTAAAAAACAAATTAATTTTCTAAACTACCTAAACAATATGAAAGTTAAAAAAGGGGGCATCCGGGTTTGAACCAGAGACCTCTCGATCTGCAGTCGAATGCTCTACCACTGAGCTATACCCCCATATGTTATCGGCATCCACAGATAAACTATATTGTTTCGATACTTTTTATAAATGGCTTGAAAAACAAATTAATTTTTTATACGACATATAAAATATAAAAGTTAAAAAAGGGGGCATCCGGGTTTAAACCAGAGACCTCTCGATATGCAGTCCAACGCTCTACCACTGAGCTATACCCCCAAATCCTACGGCATCCACTGATAAACTATATAGTTTCGATACTTTTTATAAATGGCTTGAAAAACAAATTAATTTTCTAAACGACATTTAAAATATAAAAGTTAAAAAAGGGTGTATCCGGGTTTGAACCAGAAACCTCTCGATCTGCAGTCGAATGATCTACCACTGAGCTATACCCCCATATCCTATCGGCATCCACTGATAAACTATATAGTTTCGATACTTTTTATAAATGGCCTAAAAAACAAATTAATTTTCTAAACTACCTAAACAATATCAAAGTTAAAAAAGGGGGCATCCGGCTTTGATCCAGAGACCTCTCGATCTGCAGTCGAATGCTCTACCACTGAGCTATACCCCCATATGTTATCGGCATCCACAGATAAACTATATTGTTTCGATACTTTTTATACATGGCTTGAAAAACAAATTAATTTTTTATACGACATATAAAATATAAAAGTTAAAAAAGGGGGCATCCGGGTTTGAACCAGAGACCTCTCTACCACTGAGCTATACCCCCATATGTTATCGGCATCCACAGATAATCTATATTGTTTCGATACTTTTATAAATGGCTTGAGAAACAAATTAATTTTCTATACGACATATAAAATATAAAAGTAAAAAATGGGGGCATCCGCAGGCCCGTAGACAGGGGGTGGACCGACGGGACAACCCCCCCCCCCCCCCCGAAATTGTGTGATACTTTTTTTCAACACTCCTCTTCCCCCTTCTTTTCCTTCATGTCCTTTTTTTCTTTCTTGAATCCAAGAAAATTATTTACTTATAGTGTTTCTAATACCACCGATGGTGTAGAACTATAAAAAATAACTATGACGTCACAGCCAATCATATTTTATTTTTCTACATCGGCTGGGAGTGTTCTGAACGGAAATGAGCTGAACTCTCGATGTTTAATATCTTTCGGCACTGAACTATAAATTGTAACTTCTGAAACTCTTATAATCAGTTCCTTCTAAGGTCGTGGTTGAAACAATACTGTAAGTAGCCATACTGTACCATAACTAATTTTTAAAGAGATTTTGTGGATTTTTTTTCTTCTCAAATCGTTATAGAAACGTTAAATATGTTCAAACATTTTATATTTTCTACACATAGAATCAATTTGCGTATCTCCAAAACTATAGTTTTTTATGCTACTTATCCACTTATTATTGGTTAAAATGGACTTCAAAGAATAGGCATTTAAAATGTGTTTTTAATGTAAAATTTAAAAAAAAATAACCAAAAATCTACAATTCGACGTTATTTAGCATAAAAAGTATACAAATTATAGAGGTAGAAACCGCATCAAATAATTTAGAAAATTTAGATAAGATACGAAAATTATAAAGGAAAAGTGTGTATTCGTGTTATTGTAACAACGGAAATTAAACCTTCAACCATAACACCCCCCGAAAAAAAATCATGGCTACGGCCTTGGGCATCCGGGTTTGAACCAGAGACCTCTCGATCTGCAGTCGAACGCTCTACCACTGAGCTATACCCCCAAATCCTATCGGCATCCACTGATAAACTATATAGTTTCGATACTTTTTATAAATGGCTTGAAAAACAAATTAATTTTCTAAACGACATTTAAAATATAAAAGTTAAAAAAGGGTGTATCCGGGTTTGAACCAGAGACCTCTCGATCTGCAGTCGAATGCTCTACCACTGAGCTATACCGCCATATCCTATCGGCATCCACTGATAAACTATATAGTTTCGATATTTTTTATAAATGGCTTGAAAAACAAATTAATTTTCTATACGACATAAAAAATTAAAAAGTTAAAAAAGGGGGCATCCGAAATTGAACCAGAGACTTCACGATCTGCAGTCGAATGCTCTACCACTGAGCTATACCCTCATATCCAACCGCCATCCACAGATAAACTATATTGTTTCGATACTCTTTATAAATGGTATTAAAAATAAATAAATTTTCTATACGACATTAAAAAATATAAAAGTTAAAAAAGGGGGCATCCGGTAAGGAACCAGAGACCTCTCGATCTGCAGTCGAATGCTCTACCACTGAGCTATACCCCCATATGTTATCGGCATCCACAGATAAACTATATAGTTTCGATACTTTTTATAAATGGCTTGAAAAACAAATTAATTTTCTATACGACATTTAAAATATAAAAGTTAAAAAAGTGGGCATCCGGGTTTGAACAAGAGACCTCTCCATCTGCAGCCGAATGCTCTACTACTGAGCTATACCCCCATATCCTATAGGCATCCACTGATAAACTATATAGTTTCGATACTTTTTATAAATAGCCTGAAAAACAAATTAATTTTCTATACGACCTAAAAAAAAAAAATTCAAGAACGGGGCATCCGGTTTTGAACCAGATACTTCTCGATCTGCAGTCGAATGCTCTACCACTGAGCTGTACACCCATATGCAATCGCCCTCCACAGATAAACTATATTGTTTCGATACTTTTTATAAATGGCATTAAAAACAAATTAAATTTCTGTACGACATATAAAAGTTAAAAAAGGGGGCATCCGGGTTTGAACCAGAGACCTCTCGATCTGCAGTCGAATGCTCTACCACTGAGCTATACCCCCATATCCTATAGGCGTCCACTGATAAACTATATAGTTTCGATACTTTTTATAAATGGCCTGAAAAACAAATTAATTTTCTATACGACCTAAAAAAAAAATTCCAGAACGGGGCATCCGGTTTTGAACCATATACTTCTCGATCTGCAGTCGAATGCTCTACCACTGAGCTGTACACCCATATGCAATCGCCCTCCACAGATAAACTATATTGTTTCGATACTTTTTATAAATGGCCTAAAAAACAAATTAATTTTCTAAACTACCTAAACAATATGAAAGTTAAAAAAGGGGGCATCCGGGTTTGAACCAGAGACCTCTCGATCTGCAGTCGAATGCTCTACCACTGAGCTATACCCCCATATGCCATCGGCATCCACAGATAAACTATATTGTTTCGATACTTTTTAAAAATGGCTTGAAAAACAAATTAATTTTTTATATAACATATAAAATATAAAAGTTAAAAAAGGGGGCATCCGGTATTGAACCAGAGATTTCTCGATCTGCAGTCGAACGCTCTATAACTGAGCTATACCCCCAAATCCTATCGGCATCCACTGATAAACTATATAGTTTCAAAACTTTTTATAAATGGCTTGAGAAACAAATTAATTTTCTATACGACATATAAAATATAAAAGTTAAAAAAGGGGGCATCCGGGATTGAACCAGAGACCTCTCGATCTGCAGTCGAACGCTCTACCACTGAGCTATACCCCCAAATCCTATCGGCATCCACTGATAAACTATATAGTTTCGATACTTTTTATAAATGGCTTGAAAAACAAATTAATTTTCTATACGACATTTAAAATATAAAAGTTAAAAAAGGGGGTATCCGGGTTTGAACCAGAGACCTCTCGATCTGCTTTCGAATGCTCTACCACTGAGCTATACCCCTAAATCCTATCGGCATCCACTGATAAACTATATAGTTTCGATACTTTTTATAAATGGCCTAAAAAACAAATTAATTTTCTAAACTACCTAAACAATATCAAAGTTAAAAAAGGGGGCATCCGGCTTTGAACCAGAGACCTCTCGACCTGCAGTCGAATGCTCTACCACTGAGCTATACCCCCATATCCTATCGGCATCCACTGATAAAGTATATAGTTTCGATACTTTTTTATAAATGACTTGAAAAACAAATTAATTTTCTATACGACATCTAAAATATAAAAAGGGGGTCATCCGGGATTGAACCAGAGACCTCTCGATCTTCAGTCGAATGCTCTACCACTGTGCTATACCCCCATATGCCATCGGCATCCACAGATAAACTATATTGTTTCGATACTTTTTATAAATGGCTTGAGAAACAAATTAATTTTTTATACGACATATAAAATATAAAAGTTAAAAAAGGGGGCATTCGGTTTTGAACCAGAGATTTCTCGATCTGCAGTCGAATGCTCTACCACCGAGCTATACCCCCATATGTTATCGGCATCCACAGATAATCTATATTGTTTCGATACTTTTTATAAATGGCCTGAAAAACAAATTAATTTTCTATACGACCTAAAAAAAAAAAATTCAAGAACGGGGCATCCGGTTTTGAACCATATACTTGTCAATCTGCAGTCGAATGCTCTACCACTGAGCTGTACACCCATATGCAATCGCCCTCCACAGATAAACTATATTGTTTCGATACTTTTTATAAATGGCATTAAAAACAAATTAAATTTCTATACGACATATAAAAGTTAAAAAAGGGGGCATCCGGGTTTGAACCAGAGACCTCTCGATCTGCAGTCGAATGCTCTACCACTGAGCTATACCCCCATATCCTATAGGCATCCACTGCTAAACTATATAGTTTCGATACTTTTTATAAATGGCCTGAAAAACAAATTAATTTTCTATACGACCTAAAAAAAAAATTCAAGAACGGGGCATCCGGTTTTGAACCAGATACTTCTTGATCTGCAGTCGAATGCTCTACCACTGAGCTGTACACCCATAAGCAATCGCCCTCCACAGATAAACTATATTGTTTCGATACTTTTTAAAAATGGCCTAAAAAACAAATTAATTTTTTATATAACATATAAAATATAAAAGTTAAAAAAAGGGGGCATCCGGGTTTGAACCAGAGACCTCTCGATCTGCAGTCGAATGCTCTACCACTGAGCTATACCCCCATATGTTATCGGCATCCACAGATAAACTATATTGTTTCGATACTTTTTATAAATGGCTTGAAAAACAAATTAATTTTCTAAACGACATTTAAAATATAAAAGTTAAAAAAGGGTGTATCCGGGTTTGAACCAGAAACCTCTCGATCTGCAGTCGAATGATCTACCACTGAGCTATACCCCCATATCCTATCGGCATCCACTGATAAACTATATAGTTTCGATACTTTTTATAAATGGCCTAAAAACCAAATTAATTTTCTAAACTACCTAAACAATATCAAAGTTAAAAAAGGGGGCATCCGGCTTTGATCCAGAGACCTCTCGATCTGCAGTCGAATGCTCTACCACTGAGCTATACCCCCATATGTTATCGGCATCCACAGATAAACTATATTGTTTCGATACTTTTTATAAATGGCTTGAAAAACAAATTAATTCTCTATACGACATATAAAATATAAAAGTTAAAAAAGGGGGCATCCGGGTTTGAATCAGAGACCTCTCGATCTGCAGTCGAATGCTCTGCCACTGAGCTATACCCCCATATCCTATAGGCATCCACTGATAAACTATATAGTTTCTATACTTTTTATAAATGGCCTGAAAAACAAATTAATTTTCTATACGACCTAAAAAAAAATAATTCAAGAACGGGGCATCCGGTTTTGAACCAGAGACTTCTCGACCTGCAGTCGAATGCTCTACCACTGAGCTGTACACCCATATGCAATCGCCCTCCACAGATAAACTATATTGTTTCGATACTTTTTATAAATGGCCTAAAAAACAAATTAATTTTCTAAACTACCTAAACAATATGAAAGTTAAAAAAGGGGGCATCCGGGTTTGAACCAGAGACCTCTCGATCTGCAGTCGAATGCTCTACCACTGATCTATACCCCCATATGTTATCGGCATCCACAGATAAACTATATTGTTTCGATACTTTTTATAAATGGCTTGAAAAACAAATTAATTTTTTATACGACATATAAAATATAAAAGTTAAAAAAGGGGGCATCCGGGTTTAAACCAGAGACCTCTCGATATGCAGTCCAACGCTCTACCACTGAGCTATACCCCCAAATCCTACGGCATCCACTGATAAACTATATAGTTTCGATACTTTTTATAAATGGCTTGAAAAACAAATTAATTTTCTAAACGACATTTAAAATATAAAAGTTAAAAAAGGGTGTATCCGGGTTTGAACCAGAAACCTCTCGATCTGCAGTCGAATGATCTACCACTGAGCTATACCCCCATATCCTATCGGCATCCACTGATAAACTATATAGTTTCGATACTTTTTATAAATGGCCTAAAAAACAAATTAATTTTCTAAACTACCTAAACAATATCAAAGTTAAAAAAGGGGGCATCCGGCTTTGATCCAGAGACCTCTCGATCTGCAGTCGAATGCTCTACCACTGAGCTATACCCCCATATGTTATCGGCATCCACAGATAAACTATATTGTTTCGATACTTTTTATACATGGCTTGAAAAACAAATTAATTTTTTATACGACATATAAAATATAAAAGTTAAAAAAGGGGGCATCCGGGTTTGAACCAGAGACCTCTCTACCACTGAGCTATACCCCCATATGTTATCGGCATCCACAGATAATCTATATTGTTTCGATACTTTTATAAATGGCTTGAGAAACAAATTAATTTTCTATACGACATATAAAATATAAAAGTAAAAAATGGGGGCATCCGCAGGCCCGTAGACAGGGGGTGGACCGACGGGACAACCCCCCCCCCCCCCGAAATTGTGTGATACTTTTTTTCAACACTCCTCTTCCCCCTTCTTTTCCTTCATGTCCTTTTTTTCTTTCTTGAATCCAAGAAAATTATTTACTTATAGTGTTTCTAATACCACCGATGGTGTAGAACTATAAAAAATAACTATGACGTCACAGCCAATCATATTTTATTTTTCTACATCGGCTGGGAGTGTTCTGAACGGAAATGAGCTGAACTCTCGATGTTTAATATCTTTCGGCACTGAACTATAAATTGTAACTTCTGAAACTCTTATAATCAGTTCCTTCTAAGGTCGTGGTTGAAACAATACTGTAAGTAGCCATACTGTACCATAACTAATTTTTAAAGAGATTTTGTGGATTTTTTTTCTTCTCAAATCGTTATAGAAACGTTAAATATGTTCAAACATTTTATATTTTCTACACATAGAATCAATTTGCGTATCTCCAAAACTATAGTTTTTTATGCTACTTATCCACTTATTATTGGTTAAAATGGACTTCAAAGAATAGGCATTTAAAATGTGTTTTTAATGTAAAATTTAAAAAAAAATAACCAAAAATCTACAATTCGACGTTATTTAGCATAAAAAGTATACAAATTATAGAGGTAGAAACCGCATCAAATAATTTAGAAAATTTAGATAAGATACGAAAATTATAAAGGAAAAGTGTGTATTCGTGTTATTGTAACAACGGAAATTAAACCTTCAACCATAACACCCCCCGAAAAAAAATCATGGCTACGGCCTTGGGCATCCGGGTTTGAACCAGAGACCTCTCGATCTGCAGTCGAACGCTCTACCACTGAGCTATACCCCCAAATCCTATCGGCATCCACTGATAAACTATATAGTTTCGATACTTTTTATAAATGGCTTGAAAAACAAATTAATTTTCTAAACGACATTTAAAATATAAAAGTTAAAAAAGGGTGTATCCGGGTTTGAACCAGAGACCTCTCGATCTGCAGTCGAATGCTCTACCACTGAGCTATACCCCCATATCCTATCGGCATCCACTGATAAACTATATAGTTTCGATATTTTTTATAAATGGCTTGAAAAACAAATTAATTTTCTATACGACATAAAAAATTAAAAAGTTAAAAAAGGGGGCATCCGAAATTGAACCAGAGACTTCACGATCTGCAGTCGAATGCTCTACCACTGAGCTATACCCTCATATCCAACCGCCATCCACAGATAAACTATATTGTTTCGATACTCTTTATAAATGGTATTAAAAATAAATAAATTTTCTATACGACATTAAAAAATATAAAAGTTAAAAAAGGGGGCATCCGGTAAGGAACCAGAGACCTCTCGATCTGCAGTCGAATGCTCTACCACTGAGCTATACCCCCATATGTTATCGGCATCCACAGATAAACTATATAGTTTCGATACTTTTTATAAATGGCTTGAAAAACAAATTAATTTTCTATACGACATTTAAAATATAAAAGTTAAAAATGTGGGCATCCGGGTTTGAACAAGAGACCTCTCCATCTGCAGCCGAATGCTCTACTACTGAGCTATACCCCCATATCCTATAGGCATCCACTGATAAACTATATAGTTTCGATACTTTTTATAAATAGCCTGAAAAACAAATTAATTTTCTATACGACCTAAAAAAAAAAATTCAAGAACGGGGCATCCGGTTTTGAACCAGATACTTCTCGATCTGCAGTCGAATGCTCTACCACTGAGCTGTACACCCATATGCAATCGCCCTCCACAGATAAACTATATTGTTTCGATACTTTTTATAAATGGCATTAAAAACAAATTAAATTTCTATACGACATATAAAAGTTAAAAAAGGGGGCATCCGGGTTTGAACCAGAGACCTCTCGATCTGCAGTCGAATGCTCTACCACTGAGCTATACCCCCATATCCTATAGGCATCCACTGATAAACTATATAGTTTCGATACTTTTTATAAATGGCCTGAAAAACAAATTAATTTTCTATACGACCTAAAAAAAAAATTCAAGAACGGGGCATCCGGTTTTGAACCAGATACTTCTCGATCTGCAGTCGAATGCTCTACCACTGAGCTGTACACCCATATGCAATCGCCCTCCACAGATAAACTATATTGTTTCGATACTTTTTATAAATGGCCTAAAAAACAAATTAATTTTCTAAACTACCTAAACAATATGAAAGTTAAAAAAGTGGGCATCCGGGTTTGAACCAGAGACCTCTCGATCTGCAGTCGAATGCTCTACCACTGAGCTATACCCCCATATGCCATCGGCATCCACAGATAAACTATATTGTTTCGATACTTTTTAAAAATGGCTTGAAAAACAAATTAATTTTTTATATAACATATAAAATATAAAAGTTAAAAAAGGGGGCATCCGGTATTGAACCAGAGATTTCTCGATCTGCAGTCGAACGCTCTATAACTGAGCTATACCCCCAAATCCTATCGGCATCCACTGATAAACTATATAGTTTCAAAACTTTTTATAAATGGCTTGAGAAACAAATTAATTTTCTATACGACATATAAAATATAAAAGTTAAAAAAGGGGGCATCCGGGATTGAACCAGAGACCTCTCGATCTGCAGTCGAACGCTCTACCACTGAGCTATACCCCCAAATCCTATCGGCATCCACTGATAAACTATATAGTTTCGATACTTTTTATAAATGGCTTGAAAAACAAATTAATTTTCTATACGACATTTAAAATATAAAAGTTAAAAAAGGGGGTATCCGGGTTTGAACCAGAGACCTCTCGATCTGCTTTCGAATGCTCTACCACTGAGCTATACCCCCAAATCCTATCGGCATCCACTGATAAACTATATAGTTTCGATACTTTTTAAAAATGGCCTAAAAAACAAATTAATTTTCTAAACTACCTAAACAATATCAAAGTTAAAAAAGGGGGCATCCGGCTTTGAACCAGAGACCTCTCGACCTGCAGTCGAATGCTCTACCACTGAGCTATACCCCCATATCCTATCGGCATCCATTGATAAAGTATATAGTTTCAATACTTTTTTATAAATGACTTGAAAAACAAATTAATTTTCTATACGACATCTAAAATATAAAAAGGGGGTCATCCGGGATTGAACCAGAGACCTCTCGATTTTCAGTCGAATGCTCTACCACTGTGCTATACCCCCATATGCCATCGGCATCCACAGATAAACTATATTGTTTCGATACTTTTTATAAATGGCTTGAGAAACAAATTAATTTTTTATACGACATATAAAATATAAAAGTTAAAAAAGGGGGCATTCGGTTTTGAACCAGAGATTTCTCGATCTGCAGTCGAATGCTCTACCACCGAGCTATACCCCCATATGTTATCGGCATCCACAGATAATCTATATTGTTTCGATACTTTTTATAAATGGCTTGAGAAACAAATTAATTTTCTATACGACATATAAAATATAAAAGTTAAAAAAGGGGGCATCCGGGTTTGAACCAGAGACCTCTCGATCTGCAGTCGAACTCTCTACCACTGAGCTATACCCCCATATCCTACCGACATCCACAGATAAACTATATAGTTTTGATACTTTTTATAAATGGCTTGAAAAACAAATTAATTTTCTATACGACATAAAAAATTAAAAAGTTAAAAAAGGGGGCATCCGGTATTGAACCAGAGACTTCTCGATCTGCAGTCGAATGCTCTATAACAGAGCTATACACCCATATGCAATCGCCTTCCACAGATAAACTATATTGTTTCGATACTTTTTATAAATGGCCTAAAAAACAAAGTAATTTTCTATACGGCCTAAACAATATAAAAGTTAAAAAAGGGGGCATCCGGGTTTGAACCAGAGACCTCTCGATCTGCAGTCGAATGCTCTACCACTGAGCTATACCCCCATATCCTATAGGCATCCACTGATAAACTATATAGTTTCGATACTTTTTATAAATGGCCTGAAAAACAAATTAATTTTCTATACGACCTAAAAAAAAAAAATTCAAGAACGGGGCATCCGGTTTTGAACCATATACTTGTCAATCTGCAGTCGAATGCTCTACCAATGAGCTGTACACCCATATGCAATCGCCCTCCACAGATAAACTATATTGTTTCGATACTTTTTATAAATGGCATTAAAAATAAATTAAATTTCTATACGACATATAAAAGTTAAAAAAGGGGGCATCCGGGTTTGAACCAGAGACCTCTCGATCTGCAGTCGAATGCTCTACCACTGAGCTATACCCCCATATCCTATAGGCATCCACTGATAAACTATATAGTTTCGATACTTTTTATAAATGGCCTGAAAAACAAATTAATTTTCTATACGACCTAAAAAAAAAAATTCAAGAACGGGGCATCCGGTTTTGAACCAGATACTTCTTGATCTGCAGTCGAATGCTCTACCACTGAGCTGTACACCCATAAGCAATGGCCCTCCACAGATAAACTATATTGTTTCGATACTTTTTAAAAATGGCCTAAAAAACAAATTAATTTTTTATATAACATATAAAATATAAAAGTTAAAAAAAGGGGGCATCCGGGTTTGAACCAGAGACCTCTCGATCTGCAGTCGAATGCTCTACCACTGAGCTATACCCCCATATGTTATCGGCATCCACAGATAAACTATATTGTTTCGATACTTTTTATAAATGGCTTGAAAAACAAATTAATTTTTTATACGACATATAAAATATAAAAGTTAAAAAAGGGGGCATCCGGGTTTGAACCAGAGACCTCTCGATCTGCAGTCGAACGCTCTACCACTGAGCTATACCCACAAATCCTACGGCATCCACTGATAAACTATATAGTTTCGATACTTTTTATAAATGGCTTGAAAAACAAATTAATTTTCTAAACGACATTTAAAATATAAAAGTTAAAAAAGGGTGTATCCGGGTTTGAACCAGAAACCTCTCGATCTGCAGTCGAATGATCTACCACTGAGCTATACCCCCATATCCTATCGGCATCCACTGATAAACTATATAGTTTCGATACTTTTTATAAATGGCCTAAAAAACAAATTAATTTTCTAAACTACCTAAACAATATCAAAGTTAAAAAAGGGGGCATCCGGCTTTGATCCAGAGACCTCTCGATCTGCAGTCGAATGCTCTACCACTGAGCTATACCCCCATATGTTATCGGCATCCACAGATAAACTATATTGTTTCGATACTTTTTATACATGGCTTGAAAAACAAATTAATTTTTTATACGACATATAAAATATAAAAGTTAAAAAAGGGGGCATCCGGGTTTGAACCAGAGACCTCTCTACCACTGAGCTATACCCCCATATGTTATCGGCATCCACAGATAAACTATATTGTTTCGATACTTTTTATAAATGGCCTGAAAAACAAATTAATTTTCTATACGACCTAAAAAAAAAAAATTCAAGAACGGGGCATCCGGTTTTGAACCATGTACTTGTCAATCTGCAGTCGAATGCTCTACCACTGAGCTGTACACCCATATGCAATCGCCCTCCACAGATAAACTATATTGTTTCGATACTTTTTATAAATGGCATTAAAAATAAATTAAATTTCTATACGACATATAAAAGTTAAAAAAGGGGGCATCCGGGTTTGAACCAGAGACCTCTCGATCTGCAGTCGAATGCTCTACCACTGAGCTATACCCCCATATCCTATAGGCATCCACTGATAAACTATATAGTTTCGATACTTTTTATAAATGGCCTGAAAAACAAATTAATTTTCTATACGACCTAAAAAAAAAAATTCAAGAACGGGGCATCCGGTTTTGAACCAGATACTTCTTGATCTGCAGTCGAATGCTCTACCACTGAGCTGTACACCCATAAGCAATCGCCCTCCACAGATAAACTATATTGTTTCGATACTTTTTAAAAATGGCCTAAAAAACAAATTAATTTTTTATATAACATATAAAATATAAAAGTTAAAAAAAGGGGGCATCCGGGTTTGAACCAGAGACCTCTCGATCTGCAGTCGAATGCTCTACCACTGAGCTATACCCCCATATGTTATCGGCATCCACAGATAAACTATATTGTTTCGATACTTTTTATAAATGGCTTGAAAAACAAATTAATTTTTTATACGACATATAAAATATAAAAGTTAAAAAAGTGGGCATCCGGGTTTGAACCAGAGACCTCTCGATCTGCAGTCGAACGCTCTACCACTGAGCTATACCCACAAATCCTACGGCATCCACTGATAAACTATATAGTTTCGATACTTTTTATAAATGGCTTGAAAAACAAATTAATTTTCTAAACGACATTTAAAATATAAAAGTTAAAAAAGGGTGTATCCGGGTTTGAACCAGAAACCTCTCGATCTGCAGTCGAATGATCTACCACTGAGCTATACCCCCATATCCTATCGGCATCCACTGATAAACTATATAGTTTCGATACTTTTTATAAATGGCCTAAAAAACAAATTAATTTTCTAAACTACCTAAACAATATCAAAGTTAAAAAAGGGGGCATCCGGCTTTGATCCAGAGACCTCTCGATCTGCAGTCGAATGCTCTACCACTGAGCTATACCCCCATATGTTATCGGCATCCACAGATAAACTATATTGTTTCGATACTTTTTATAAATGGCTTGAAAAACAAATTAATTCTCTATACGACATATAAAATATAAAAGTTAAAAAAGGGGGCATCCGGGTTTGAATCAGAGACCTCTCGATCTGCAGTCGAATGCTCTGCCACTGAGCTATACCCCCATATCCTATAGGCATCCACTGATAAACTATATAGTTTCTATACTTTTTATAAATGGCCTGAAAAACAAATTAATTTTCTATACGACCTAAAAAAAAAAAATTCAAGAACGGGGCATCCGGTTTTGAACCAGAGACTTCTCGACCTGCAGTCGAATGCTCTACCACTGAGCTGTACACCCATATGCAATCGCCCTCCACAGATAAACTATATTGTTTCGATACTTTTTATAAATGGCCTAAAAAACAAATTAATTTTCTAAACTACCTAAACAATATGAAAGTTAAAAAAGGGGGCATCCGGGTTTGAACCAGAGACCTCTCGATCTGCAGTCGAATGCTCTACCACTGAGCTATACCCCCATATGTTATCGGCATCCACAGATAAACTATATTGTTTCGATACTTTTTATAAATGGCTTGAAAAACAAATTAATTTTTTATACGACATATAAAATATAAAAGTTAAAAAAGGGGGCATCCGGGTTTAAACCAGAGACCTCTCGATATGCAGTCCAACGCTCTACCACTGAGCTATACCCACAAATCCTACGGCATCCACTGATAAACTATATAGTTTCGATACTTTTTATAAATGGCTTGAAAAACAAATTAATTTTCTAAACGACATTTAAAATATAAAAGTTAAAAAAGGGTGTATCCGGGTTTGAACCAGAAACCTCTCGATCTGCAGTCGAATGATCTACCACTGAGCTATACCCCCATATCCTATCGGCATCCACTGATAAACTATATAGTTTCGATACTTTTTATAAATGGCCTAAAAAACAAATTAATTTTCTAAACTACCTAAACAATATCAAAGTTAAAAAAGGGGGCATCCGGCTTTGATCCAGAGACCTCTCGATCTGCAGTCGAATGCTCTACCACTGAGCTGTACCCCCATATGTTATCGGCATCCACAGATAAACTATATTGTTTCGATACTTTTTATACATGGCTTGAAAAACAAATTAATTTTTTATACGACATATAAAATATAAAAGTTAAAAAAGGGGGCATCCGGGTTTGAACCAGAGACCTCTCTACCACTGAGCTATACCCCCATATGTTATCGGCATCCACAGATAATCTATATTGTTTCGATACTTTTATAAATGGCTTGAGAAACAAATTAATTTTCTATACGACATATAAAATATAAAAGTAAAAAATGGGGGCATCCGCAGGCCCGTAGACAGGGGGTGGACCGACGGGACAACCCCCCCCCCCCCGAAATTGTGTGATACTTTTTTTCAACACTCCTCTTCCCCCTTCTTTTCCTTCATGTCCTTTTTTTCTTTCTTGAATCCAAGAAAATTATTTACTTATAGTGTTTCTAATACCACCGATGGTGTAGAACTATAAAAAATAACTATGACGTCACAGCCAATCATATTTTATTTTTCTACATCGGCTGGGAGTGTTCTGAACGGAAATGAGCTGAACTCTCGATGTTTAATATCTTTCGGCACTGAACTATAAATTGTAACTTCTGAAACTCTTATAATCAGTTCCTTCTAAGGTCGTGGTTGAAACAATACTGTAAGTAGCCATACTGTACCATAACTAATTTTTAAAGAGATTTTGTGGATTTTTTTTCTTCTCAAATCGTTATAGAAACGTTAAATATGTTCAAACATTTTATATTTTCTACACATAGAATCAATTTGCGTATCTCCAAAACTATAGTTTTTTATGCTACTTATCCACTTATTATTGGTTAAAATGGACTTCAAAGAATAGGCATTTAAAATGTGTTTTTAATGTAAAATTTAAAAAAAAATAACCAAAAATCTACAATTCGACGTTATTTAGCATAAAAAGTATACAAATTATAGAGGTAGAAACCGCATCAAATAATTTAGAAAATTTAGATAAGATACGAAAATTATAAAGGAAAAGTGTGTATTCGTGTTATTGTAACAACGGAAATTAAACCTTCAACCATAACACCCCCCGAAAAAAAATCATGGCTACGGCCTTGGGCATCCGGGTTTGAACCAGAGACCTCTCGATCTGCAGTCGAACGCTCTACCACTGAGCTATACCCCCAAATCCTATCGGCATCCACTGATAAACTATATAGTTTCGATACTTTTTATAAATGGCTTGAAAAACAAATTAATTTTCTAAACGACATTTAAAATATAAAAGTTAAAAAAGGGTGTATCCGGGTTTGAACCAGAGACCTCTCGATCTGCAGTCGAATGCTCTACCACTGAGCTATACCCCCATATCCTATCGGTATCCACTGATAAACTATATAGTTTCGATATTTTTTATAAATGGCTTGAAAAACAAATTAATTTTCTATACGACATAAAAAATTAAAAAGTTAAAAAAGGGGGCATCCGAAATTGAACCAGAGACTTCACGATCTGCAGTCGAATGCTCTACCACTGAGCTATACCCTCATATCCAACCGCCATCCACAGATAAACTATATTGTTTCGATACTCTTTATAAATGGTATTAAAAATAAATAAATTTTCTATACGACATTAAAAAATATAAAAGTTAAAAAAGGGGGCATCCGGTAAGGAACCAGAGACCTCTCGATCTGCAGTCGAATGCTCTACCACTGAGCTATACCCCCATATGTTATCGGCATCCACAGATAAACTATATAGTTTCGATACTTTTTATAAATGGCTTGAAAAACAAATTAATTTTCTATACGACATTTAAAATATAAAAGTTAAAAAAGTGGGCATCCGGGTTTGAACAAGAGACCTCTCCATTTGCAGCCGAATGCTCTACTACTGAGCTATACCCCCATATCCTATAGGCATCCACTGATAAACTATATAGTTTCGATACTTTTTATAAATAGCCTGAAAAACAAATTAATTTTCTATACGACCTAAAAAAAAAAAATTCAAGAACGGGGCATCCGGTTTTGAACCAGATACTTCTCGATCTGCAGTCGAATGCTCTACCACTGAGCTGTACACCCATATGCAACCGCCCTCCACAGATAAACTATATTGTTTCGATACTTTTTATAAATGGCATTAAAAACAAATTAAATTTCTATACGACATATAAAAGTTAAAAAAGGGGGCATCCGGGTTTGAACCAGAGACCTCTCGATCTGCAGTCGAATGCTCTACCACTGAGCTATACCCCCATATCCTATAGGCGTCCACTGATAAACTATATAGTTTCGATACTTTTTATAAATGGCCTGAAAAACAAATTAATTTTCTATACGACCTAAAAAAAAAATTCAAGAACGGGGCATCCGGTTTTGAACCATATACTTCTCGATCTGCAGTCGAATGCTCTACCACTGAGCTGTACACCCATATGCAATCGCCCTCCACAGATAAACTATATTGTTTCGATACTTTTTATAAATGGCCTAAAAAACAAATTAATTTTCTAAACTACCTAAACAATATGAAAGTTAAAAAAGGGGGCATCCGGGTTTGAACCAGAGACCTCTCGATCTGCAGTCGAATGCTCTACCACTGAGCTATACCCCCATATGCCATCGGCATCCACAGATAAACTATATTGTTTCGATACTTTTTAAAAATGGCTTGAAAAACAAATTAATTTTTTATATAACATATAAAATATAAAAGTTAAAAAAGGGGGCATCCGGTATTGAACCAGAGATTTCTCGATCTGCAGTCGAACGCTCTATAACTGAGCTATACCCCCAAATCCTATCGGCATCCACTGATAAACTATATAGTTTCAAAACTTTTTATAAATGGCTTGAGAAACAAATTAATTTTCTATACGACATATAAAATATAAAAGTTAAAAAAGGGGGCATCCGGGATTGAACCAGAGACCTCTCGATCTGCAGTCGAACGCTCTACCACTGAGCAATACCCCCAAATCCTATCGGCATCCACTGATAAAGTATATAGTTTCGATACTTTTTATAAATGGCTTGAAAAACAAATTAATTTTCTATACGACATTTAAAATATAAAAGTTAAAAAAGGGGGTATCCGGGTTTGAACCAGAGACCTCTCGATCTGCTTTCGAATGCTCTACCACTGAGCTATACCCCTAAATCCTATCGGCATCCACTGATAAACTATATAGTTTCGATACTTTTTATAAATGGCCTAAAAAACAAATTAATTTTATAAACTACCTAAACAATATCAAAGTTAAAAAAGGGGGCATCCGGCTTTGAACCAGAGACCTCTCGACCTGCAGTCGAATGCTCTACCACTGAGCTATACCCCCATATCCTATCGGTATCCACTGATAAAGTATATAGTTTCGATACTTTTTTATAAATGACTTGAAAAACAAATTAATTTTCTATACGACATCTAAAATATAAAAAGGGGGTCATCCGGGATTGAACCAGAGACCTCTCGATCTTCAGTCGAATGCTCTACCACTGTGCTATACCCCCATATGCCATCGGCATCCACAGATAAACTATATTGTTTCGATACTTTTTATAAATGGCTTGAGAAACAAATTAATTTTTTATACGACATATAAAATATAAAAGTTAAAAAAGGGGGCATTCGGTTTTGAACCAGAGATTTCTCGATCTGCAGTCGAATGCTCTACCACCGAGCTATACCCCCATATGTTATCGGCATCCACAGATAATCTATATTGTTTCGATACTTTTTATAAATGGCTTGAGAAACAAATTAATTTTCTATACGACATATAAAATATAAAAGTTAAAAAAGGGGGCATCCGGGTTTGAACCAGAGACCTCTCGATCTGCAGTCGAACGCTCTACCACTGAGCTATACCCCCATATCCTATCGACATCCACTGATAAACTATATAGTTTCGATACTTTTTATAAATGGCTTGAGAAACAAATTAATTTTCTATACGACATATAAAATATAAAAGTTAAAAAAGGGGGCATCCGGGTTTGAACCAGAGACCTCGCTCTACCACTGAGCTATACCCCCAAATCCTATCGGCATCCACTGATAAACTATATAGTTTCGATACTTTTTATAAATGGCTTGAAAAACAAATTAATTTTCTATACGACATAAAAAATTAAAAAGTTAAAAAAGGGGGCATCCGGTATTGAACCAGAGACTTCTCGATCTGCAGTCGAATGCTCTATAACAGAGCTATACACCCATATCCTATCGGCATCCACTGATAAAGTATATAGTTTCGATACTTTTTTATAAATGACTTGAAAAACCAATTAATTTTCTATACGACATCTAAAATATAAAAAGGTTGGTCATCCGGGCTTGAACCAGAGACCTCTCGATCTTCAGTCGAATGCTCTACCACTGTGCTATACCCCCATATGCCATCTGCATCCACAGATAAACTATATTGTTTCGATACTTTTTATAAATGGCTTGAAAAACAAATTAATTTTTTATACGACATATAAAATATAAAAGTTAAAAAAGGGGGCATCCGGGTTTGAACCAGAGACCTCTCGATCTGCAGTCGAATGCTCTACCAATGAGCTATACCCCCCTATCCTATAGGAATCCACAGATAAACTATATAGTTTCGATACTTTTTATAAATGGCTTGAAAAACAAATAAATCTTCTATACGACATATAAAATATAAAAGTTAAAAAAGGGGGCATCCGGGTTTGAACCAGAGACCTCTCGATCTGCAGTCGAATGCTCTACCACTGAGCTATACCCCCATATAATATCGGCATCCACAGATAATCTATATTGTTTCGATACTTTTTATAAATGGCTTGAGAAACAAATTAATTTTCTATACGACATATAAAATATAAAAGTAAAAAAAAGGGGGCATCCGGGTTTGAACCAGAGACCTCTCGATCTGCAGTCGAACGCTCTACCACTGAGCTAAACCCCCAAAATCCTATCGGCATCCACTGATAAACTATATAGTTTCGATACTTTTTATAAATGGCTTGAAAAACAAATTAATTTTCTAAACTACCTAAACAATATAAAAGTTAAAAAAAGGGGCATTCGGGTTTGAACCGGAGACCTCTCGACCCGCAGTCGAATGCTCTACAACTGAGCTATACCCTCATATCCAACCGCCATCCACAGATAAACTATATTGTTTCGATACTCTTTATAAATGGTATTAAAAATAAATAAATTTTCTATACGACATTAAAAAATATAAAAATTCAAAAAGGGGGCATCTGGGTTTGAACCAGAGACCTCTCGATCTGCAATCGAATGATCTACCACTGAGCTATACACCCATATGCAACCGCCTTCTACAGATAAACTATATTGTTTCTATACTTTTTATAAATGGCTTGAAAAACAAATTACTCTTCTATACGACATAAAAAATATAAAAGTTAAAAAAGGGGGCATCCGGGTTTGAACCAGAGACCTCTCCATCTGCAATTGAATGCTCTACCACTGAGCTATTCACCCATATCCTTTCGGCATCCACTGATAAACTATATAGTTTCGATACACATTATAAATGGCTTGAAAAACAAATTAATTTTCTATACGGCCTAAACAATATAAAAGTTAAAAAAGGGGGCATCCTGGTTTGAACCAAAGTCCCCTCGATCTGCAGTTGAATGCTCCACCACTGAGCTATACTCCCATATCCAACCGCCATCCACAGATAAACTACATTGTTTCAATACTTTTTATAAATGGCATTAAAAACAAATTAATTTTCTATACGACCTAAAAAAAAAAATTCAAGAACGGGGCATCCGGTTTTGAACCAGAGACTTCTCGATCTGCAGTCGAATTCTCTACCACTGAGCTGTACACCCATATGTAATCGCACTCCACAGATAAACTATATTGTTTCGATACTCTTTATAAATGGCCTAAAAAATAAATTAATTTTCTAAACTACCTAAACAATATGAGAGTTAAAAAAAGGGGGCATCCGGCTTTGAACCAAAGACCTCTTGACCTGCAGTCGAATGCTCTACCACTGAGCTATACCCCCAAATCCTATCGGCATCCACTGATAAACTATATAGATTCGTTTCTTTTTATAAATGGCTTGAAAAACAAATTAATTTTCTATACGACATTTAAAATATAAAAGTTAAAAAAGGGGGTATCCGGGTTTGAACCAGAGACTTCTCGATCTGCAGTCGAATTCTCTACCACTGAGCTGTACACCCATATGCAATCGCACTCCACAGATAAACTATATTGTTTCGATACTTTTTATAAATGGCCTAAAAAACAAATTAATTTTCTAAACAACCTAAACAATATCAAAGTTAAAAAATGGGGCATCCGGCTTTGAACCAAAGACCTCTTGACCTGCAGTCGAATGCTCTACCACTGAGCTATACCCCCATATGTTATCGGCATCCACTGATAAACTATATAGTTTCGATACTTTTTATAAATGGCTTGAAAAACAAATTATTTTCTATACGACATTTAAAATAAAAAAGTTAAAAAAGGGGGTATCCGGGTTTGAACCAGAGACCTCTCGATCTGCAGTCGAATGCTCTACCACTGAGCTATACCCCCATATCCTATCGGCATCCACTGATAAACTATATAGTTTCGATACTTTTTATAAATGGCCTAAAAAACAAATTAATTTTCTAAACTACCTAAACAATATCAAAGTTAAAAAAAGGGGCATCCGGCTTTGAACCAGAGACCTCTCGACCTGCAGTCGAATGCTCTACCACTGAGCTATACCCCCATATCCTATCGGCATCCACTGATAAAGTATATAGTTTCGATACTTTTTTATAAATGACTTGAAAAACAAATTAATTTTCTATACGACATCTAAAATATAAAAAGGGGGTCATCCGGGCTTGAACCAGAGACCTCTCGATCTTCAGTCGAATGCTCTACCACTGTGCTATACCCCCATATGCCATCTGCATCCACAGATAAACTATATTGTTTCGATACTTTTTATAAATGGCTTGAAAAACAAATTAATTTTTTATACGACATATAAAATATAAAAGTTAAAAAAGGGGGCATCCGGGTTTGAACCAGAGACCTCTCGATCTGCAGTCGAATGCTCTACCACTGAGCTATACCCCCCTATCCTATAGGAATCCACAGATAAACTATATAGTTTCGATACTTTTTATAAATGGCTTGAAAAACAAATAAATCTTCTATACGACATATAAAATATAAAAGTTAAAAAAGGGGGCATCCGGGTTTGAACCAGAGACCTCTCGATCTGCAGTCGAATGCTCTACCACTGAGCTATACCCCCATATGTTATCGGCATCCACAGATAGTCGATATTGTTTCGATACTTTTTATAAATGGCTTGAGAAACAAATTAATTTTCTATACGACATATAAAATATAAAAGTAAAAAAAGGGGGCATCCGGGTTTGAACCAGAGACCTCTCGATCTGCAGTCGAACGCTCTACCACTGAGCTAAACCCCCAAAATCCTATCGGCATCCACTGATAAACTATATAGTTTCGATACTTTTTATAAATGGCTTGAAAAACAAATTAATTTTCTAAACTACCTAAACAATATAAAAGTTAAAAAAAGGGGCATTCGGGTTTGAACCAGAGACCTCTCGATCCGCAGTCGAATGCTCTACAACTGAGCTATACCCTCATATCCAACCGCCATCCACAGATAAATTATATTGTTTCGATACTCTTTATAAATGGTATTAAAAATAAATAAATTTTCTATACGACATAAAAAAATATAAAAGTTCAAAAAGGGGGCATCTGGGTTTGAACCAGAGACCTCTCGATCTGCAATCGAATGATCTACCACTGAGCTATACACCCATATGCAACCGCCTTCTACAGATAAACTATATTGTTTCGATACTTTTTATAAATGGCCTAAAAAACAAATTAATTTTCTAAACTACCTAAACAATATCAATGTTAAAAAAGGGGGCATCCGGGTTTGAACCAGAGACCTCTCGACCTGCAGTCGAATGCTCTACCACTGAACTATACACCCATATGCAACCGCCTTCTACAGATAAACTATATTGTTTCTATACTTTTTATAAATGGCTTGAAAAACAAATTAATTTTCTAAACTACCTAAACAATATCAATGTTAAAAAAGGGGACATACGGGTTTGAACCAGAGACCTCTCCATCTGCAATTGAATGCTCTACCACTGAGCTATTCACCCAAATCCTTTCGGCATCCACTGATAAACTATATAGTTTCGATACACATTATAAATGGCTTGAAAAACAAATTAATTTTCTATACGGCCTAAACAATATAAAAGTTAAAAAAGGGGGCATCCTGGTTTGAACCAGAGACCCCTCGATCTGCAGTCGAATGCTCCACCACTGAGCTATACTCCCATATCCAACCGCCATCCACAGATAAACTACATTGTTTCAATACTTTTTATAAATGGCATTAAAAACAAATTAATTTTCTATACGACATATAAAATATAAAAGTTAAAAAATTGGGCATCCGGGTTCGAACCAGAGACCTCTCGATCTGCAGTCGAATGCTCTACCACTGAGCTATACCCCCCTATCCTATAGGAATCCGCAGATAAACTATATAGTTTCGATACTTTTTATAAATGGCCTGAAAAACAAATTAATTTTCTATACGACCTAAAAAAAAAAAATTCAAGAACGGGGCATCCGGTTTTGAACCAGAGACTTCTCGATCTGCAGTCGAATGCTCTACCACTGAGCTGTACACCCATATGTTATCGGAATCCACAGATAAACTATATTGTTTCGATACTTTTTATAAATGGCTCGAAAAACAAATTAATCTTCTATACGACATATAAAATATAAAAGTTAAAAAAGGGGGCATCCGGGTTTGAACCAGAGACCTCTCGATCTGCAGTCGAATGCTCGACCACTGAGCTATACCCCCATATCCTATCGGCATCCACTGATAAACTATATAGTTTCGATACTTTTTATAAATGGCCTAAAAAACAAATTAATTTTCTAAACTACCTAAACAATATCAAAGTTAAAAAATGGGGCATCCGGCTTTGAACCAAAGACCTCTTGACCTGCAGTCGAATGCTCTACCACTGAGCTATACCCCCATATCCTATCGGCATCCACTGATAAAGTATATAGTTTCGATACTTTTTTATAAATGGCCTAAAAAACAAATTAATTTTCTAAACTACCTAAACAATATGAAAGTTAAAAAAGGGGGCAACCGGTATTGAACCAGAGACCTCGCTGTACCACTGAGCTATACCCCCAAATCCTATCGGCATCCACTGATAAACTATATAGTTTCGATACTTTTTATAAATGGCTTGAAAAACAAATTAATTTTCTATACGACATAAAAAATTAAAAAGTTAAAAAAGGAGGCATCCGGTATTGAACCAGAGACTTCTCGATCTGCAGTCGAATGCTCTACCACTGAGCTATACCCCCATATGTTATCGGAATCCACAGATAAACTATATTGTTTCGATACTTTTTATAAATGGCTTGAAAAACAAATTAATCTTCTATACGACATATAAAATATAAATGTTAAAAAAGGGGGCATCCGGTATTGAACCAGAGACTTCTCGATCTGCAGTCGAATGCTCTATAACAGAGCTATACACCCATATGCAATCGCCTTCCACAGATAAACTATATTGTTTCGATACTTTTTATAAATGGCTTAAAAAACAAATTAATTTTCTAAACTACCTAAACAATATCAATGTTAAAAAAGGGGGCATCCGGGTTTGAACCAGAGACCTCTCGATCTGCAGTCGAATGCTCTACCACTGAACTATACACCCATATGCAACCGCCTTCTACAGATAAACTATATTGTTTCTATAATTTTTATAAATGGCTTGAAAAACAAATTAATTTTCTAAACTACCTAAACAATATCAATGTTAAAAAAGGGGACATACGGGTTTGAACCAGAGACCTCTCCATCTGCAATTGAATGCTCTACCACTGAGCTATTCACCCATATCCTTTCGGCCTCCACTGATAAACTATATAGTTTCGATACACATTATAAATGGCTTGAAAAACAAATTAATTTTCTATACGGCCTAAACAATATAAAAGTTAAAAAAGGGGGCATCCTGGTTTGAACCAGAGACCCCTCGATCTGCAGTCGAATGCTCCACCACTGAGCTATACTCCCATATCCAACCGCCATCCACAGATAAACTACATTGTTTCAATACTTTTTATAAATGGCATTAAAAACAAATTAATTTTCTATACGACATATAAAATATAAAAGTTAAAAAATTGGGCATCCGGGTTCGAACCAGAGACTTCTCGATCTGCAGTCGAATGCTCTACCACTGAGCTGTACACCCATATGTTATCGGAATCCACAGATAAACTATATTGTTTCGATACTTTTTATAAATGGCTCGTAAAACAAATTAATCTTCTATACGACATATAAAATATAAAAGTTAAAAAAGGGGGCATCCGGGTTTGAACCAGAGACCTCTCGATCTGCAGTCGAATGCTCTACCACTGACCTATACCCCCATATGTTATCGGCATCCACAGATAATCTATATTGTTTCGATACTTTTTATAAATGGCTTGAGAAACAAATTAATTTTCTAAACTACCTAAACAATATAAAAGTTAAAAAAGAGGGGCATTCGGGTTTGAACCAGAGACCTCTCGATCCGCAGTCGAATGCTCTACAACTGAGCTATACCCTCATATCCAACGGCCATCCACAGATAAACTATATTGTTTCGATACTCTTTATAAATGGTATTAAAAATAAATAAATTTTCTATACGACATAAAAAAATATAAAAGTTCAAAAAGGGGGCATCTGGGTTTGAACCAGAGACCTCTCGATCTGCAATCGAATGATCTACCACTGAGCTATACACCCATATGCAACCGCCTGCTACAGATAAACTATATTGTTTCTATACTTTTTATAAATGGCTTGAAAAACAAATTAATCTTCTATACGACATAAAAAATATAAAAGTTAAAAAAGGGGGCATCCTGGTTTGAACCAGAGACCTCGCGATCTGCAGGCGAATGCTCTACCACTGAGCTATACCCCCCTATCCTATAGGCATCCACTGATAAACTATATAGTTTCGAAACTTTTTATAAATGGCCTGAAAAACAAATTAATTTTCTATACGACCTAAAAAAAAAAAATTCAAGAACGGGGCATCCAGGTTTGAACCAGACACCTCTCGATCTGCAGTCGAATGCTCTACCACTGAGCTATACCCCCATATGTTATATAAATCCACAGATAAACTATATTGTTTCGATACTTTTTATATATTGCTTGAAAAACAAATTAATTTTTTATACAACATATAAAATATAAAAGTTAAAATGGGGGCA
This sequence comes from Troglohyphantes excavatus, assembly GCA_963932185.1. NCBI lineage: Eukaryota > Metazoa > Arthropoda > Arachnida > Araneae > Linyphiidae > Troglohyphantes > Troglohyphantes excavatus. The sequence goes on from OZ010677.1 coordinate 61,072,391, forward strand.
TCCGGTATTGAACCAGAGACTTCTCGATCTGCAGTGGAATGCTCTACCACTGAGCTATACCCCCATATGTTATAGAAATCCACAGATAAACTATATTGTTTCGATACTTTTTATATATTGCTTGAAAAACAAATTAATTTTTTATACAACATATAAAATATAAAAGTTAAAATGGGGGCATCCGGTATTGAACCAGAGACTTCTCGATCTGCAGTGGAATGCTCTACCACTGAGCTATACCCCCATATGTTATCGGCATCCACAGATAAACTATATTGTTTCGATACTTTTTATAAATGGCCTAAAAAACAAATTAATTTTCTAAACTACCTAACAATATCAAAGTTAAAAAAGGGGGTATTCGGGTTTGAATCAGAAACCTCTCAATCTGCAGTCGAATTCCCTACCACTGAGCTATACCCCCATATGTTATCGGCATCCACAGATAAACAAAATTGTTTCGATACTTTTTATATATGGCTTGAAAAACAAATTAATTTTCTATACGACATAAAAAAATATAAAAGTTAAAAAAGGGGGCATCCAGGTTTGAACCAGAGACCTCTCGATCTGCAGTCGAATGCTCTACCACTGAGCTATACCCCCATATCCTATCGGCATCCACTGATAAAATATATAGTTTCGACACTTTTTATAAATGGCCTGCAAAACAAATTAATTTTCTATACGGCCTAAACAATATAAAAGTTTAAAAAATGGGCATCCGAGTTTGAACCAGAGAACTCTCGATCTGCAGTCGAATGCTCTACCACTGAGCTATACCCCCATATCCCATTGACATCCACTGATAAACTATATTGTTTCTATAATTTTTATAAATTGCCTGAAAAACAAATTAATTTTCTAAACTACCTAAACAATATAAAAGTTAAAAAAGGGGCATCCGGGCTTGAACCAGAGACCTCTCGACCTGCAGTCGAATGCTCTACCACTGAGCTATACCCCCATATGTTATCGGCATCCACAGATAAACTATATTGTTTCGATACTTTTTATAAATGGCTTGAAAAACAAATTACTTTTCTAAACTACCAAAAAAATATAAAAGTTGAAAAACGGGGCATCCGGGTTTGAACCAGAGACCTCTCGACCTGCAGACGAATGATCTACCACTGAGCTATACACCCATATGTTATCGGCATCCACAGATAAACTATATTGTTTCGATACTTTTTATAAATGGCTTGAAAAACAAATTAATTTTTTATACGACATATAAAATATAAAAGTTAAAAAAGGGGGCATCCGGTATTGAACCAGAGACTTCTCGATCTGCAGTCGAATGCTCTATAACAGAGCTATACACCCATATGCAATCGCCTTCCACAGATAAACTATATTGTTTCGATACTTTTTTATAAATGGCCTAAACAACAAATTAATTTTCTAAACTACCTAAACAATATCAAAGTTAAAAAAGAGGGCATCCGGGATTGAACCAGAGACCTCTCGATCTGCAGTCGAATGCTCTACCACTGAGCTATACCCTCATATCCTATCGGCCTCCACTGATAAACTATATAGTTTCGATACTTTTTATAAATGTCCTGAAAAACAAATCAATTTACTTTACGGCCTAAACAATGTAAAAGTTAAAAAAGAGGACATCCGTTTTTGAACCAGAGACCTCTTGATCTGCAGCCGAATACTCTACCACTGAGCTATACTCCCATATCCAACCGCCATCCACAGATAAACTACATTGTTTCGATACTTTTTATAAATGGCTCAAAAAACAAATTAATTTTCTAAACTACCTAAACAATATCAAAGTTAAAAAAGGGGACATCCGGGTTTGAACCAGAGACCTCTCGATCTGCAGTCGAACGCTCTACCACTGAGCTAAACCCCCAAAATCCTATCGGCATCCACTGATAAACTATATAGTTTCGATACTTTTTATAAATGGCTTGAAAAACAAATTAATTTTCTAATCTACCTAAACAATATAAAAGTTAAAAAAAGGGGCATTCGGGTTTGAACCAGAGACCTCTCGATCCACAGTCGAATGCTCTACAACTGAGCTATACCCTTATATCCTACCGCCATCCACAGATAAACTATATTGTTTCGATACTCTTTATAAATGGTATTAAAAATAAATAAATTTTCTATACGACATAAAAAAATATAAAAGTTCAAAAAGGGGGCATCTGGGTTTGAACCAGAGACCTCTCGATCTGCAATCGAATGATCTACCACTGAGCTATACACCCATATGCAACCGCCTTCTACAGATAAACTATATTGTTTCTATACTTTTTATAAATGGCTTGAAAAACAAATTATCTTCTATACGACATAAAAAATATAAAAGTTAAAAAAGGGGGCATCCGGGTTTGAACCAGAGACCTCGCGATCTGCAGTCGAATGCTCTACCACTGAGCTATACCCCCATATGTTATAGGAATCCACAGATAAACTATATTGTTTCGATACTTTTTATATATTGCTTGAAAAACAAATTAATTTTTTATACAACATATAAAATATAAAAGTTAAAATGGGGGCATCCGGTATTGAACCATAGACTTCTCGATCTGCAGTGGAATGCTCTACCACTGAGCTATACCCCCATATGTTATCGGCATCCACAGATAAACTAAATTGTTTCGATACTTTTTATAAATGGCTTGAGAAACAAATTAATTTTCTATACGACATATAAAATATAAAAGTTAAAAAAAGGGGCATCCGGGTTTGAACCAGAGACCTCTCGATCTGCAGTCGAACGCTCTACCACTGAGCTATACCCCCAAATCCTATCGGCATCCACAGATAAACTAAATTGTTTCGATACTTTTTATAAATGGCTTGAGAAACAAATTAATTTTCTATACGACATATAAAATATAAAAGTTAAAAAATGGGGTATCCGGGTTTGAACCAGAGACTTCTTGATCTGCAGTCGAATGCTCTTCCACGGAGCTATACACCCGTATGCAAACGCCTTCCACAGATAAACTATATTGTTTCGATACTTTTTATAAATGGCCTAAAAAACAAATTAATTTTCTAAACTACCTAACAATATCAAAGTTAAAAAAGGGGGTATTCGGGTTTGAATCAGAAACCTCTCAATCTGCAGTCGAATGCTCTACCACTGAGTTATACCCCCATATGTTATCGGCATCCACAGATAAACTAAATTGTTTCGATACTTTTTATATATGGCTTGAAAAACAAATTAATTTTCTATACGACATAAAAAAAATATAAAAGTTAAAAAAGGGGGCATCCGGGTTTGAACCAGAGACCTCTCGATCTGCAGTCGAATGCTCTACCACTGAGCTATAACCCCATATCCTATCGGCATCCACTGATAAAATATATAGTTTCGACACTTTTTATAAATGGCCTGCAAAACAAATTAATTTTCTATACGGCCTAAACAATATAAAAGTTTAAAAAATGGGCATCCGAGTTTGAACCAGAGAACTCTCGATCGGCAGTCGAATGCTCTACCACTGAGCTATACCCCCATATCCCATTGACATCCACTGATAAACTATATTGTTTCTATAATTTTTATAAATTGCCTGAAAAACAAATTAATTTTCTAAACTACCTAAACAATATAAAAGTTAAAAAAGGGGCATCCGGGCTTGAACCAGAGACCTCTCGATCTGCAGTCGAATGCTCTACCACTGAGCTATACCCCCATATGTTATCGGCATCCACAGATAAACTATATTGTTTCGATACTTTTTATAAATGGCTTGAAAAACAAATTAATTTTCTAAACTACCAAAAAAATATAAAAGTTGAAAAACGGGGCATCCGGGTTTGAACCAGAGACCTCTCGATCTGCAGACGAATGATCTACCACTGAGCTACACACCCATATGTTATCGGCATCCACAGATAAACTATATTGTTTCGATACTTTTTATAACTGGCTTGAAAAACAAATTAATTTTTTATACGACATATAAAATATAAAAGTTAAAAAAGGGGGCATCCGGTATTGAACCAGAGACTTCTCGATCTGCATTCGAATGCTCTATAACAGAGCTATACACCCATATGCAATCGCCTTCCACAGAAAAACTATATAGTTTCGATACTTTTTATAAATGGCCTGAAAAACAAATCAATTTACTATACGGCCTAAACAATGTAAAAGTTAAAAAAGAGGACACCCGTTTTTGAACCAGAGACCTCTTGATCTGCAGCCGAATACTCTACCACTGAGCTATACTCCCATATCCAACCGCCATCCACAGATAAACTACATTGTTTCGATACTTTTTATAAATGGCTCAAAAAACAAATTAATTTTCTAAACTACCTAAACAATATCAAAGTTAAAAAAGGGGACATCCGGGTTTGAACCAGAGACCTCTCGAACTGCAGTCGAATGCTCTACCACTGAGCTATACCCCCATATCCAATCGGCATCCACTGATAAACTATATAGTTTCGATACTCTTTATAAATGGCTTGAAAAACAAATTAATTTTCTAATCTACCTAAACAATATAAAAGTTAAAAAATGGGGCATTCGGGTTTGAACCAGAGACCTCTCGATCCGCAGTCGAATGCTCTACAACTGAGCTATACCCTCATATACTACCGCCATCCACAGATAAACTATATTGTTTCGATACTCTTTATAAATGGTATTAAAAATAAATAAATTTTCTATACGACATAAAAAAATATAAAAGTTCAAAAAGGGGGCATCCGGGTTTGAACCAGAGACCTCTCGATCTGCAGTCGAATGCTCTACCACTGAGCTATACCCCCATACCCTATAGGCATCCACTGATAAACTATATAGTTTCGATACTTTTTATAAATGGCCTAAAAAACAAATTAAATTTCTAAACTACCTAAACAATATCAAAGTTAAAAGGTGGCATCCGGGTTTGAACCAGAGAGTTCGATCTGCAGTCGAATGCTCTACCACTGAGCCATACCCCCATATGTTATCGGCATCCAAAGATAAACTATATTGTTTCGATACTTTTTATAAATGTCTTGAAAAGCAAATTATTTTTCTATACGACATATAAAATATAAAAGTTAAAAAAGGGGGCATCCGGGTTTGAACCAGAGACCTCTCGATCTGCCGTCGAATGCTCTACCACTGAGCTATACCCCCATATCCTATCGGCATCCACTGACAAAGTATATAGTTTCGATACTTTTTATAAATGGCTTGAAAAACAAATTAATTTTCTATACGACATATAATATATAAAAGTTAAAAAAGGGTGCATCCGGGTTTGAACCAGAGACCTCTCGATCTGCAGTCGAATGCTCTACCACTGAGCTATACTCCCATATCCAACCGCCATCCACAGATAAACTACATTGTTTCGATACTTTTTATAAATAGCCTAAAAAACAAATTAATTTTCAAAACTACCTAAACAAAATCAAAGTTTAAAAAGGGGGCATCCGGTTTGAACCAGAGACCTCTCAATCTGCAGTCGAATGCTCTACCACTGAGCTATACCCCCATATGTTATAGGCATCCACAGATAAACTATATAGTTTCGATACTCTTTATAAATGACCTGAAAAGCAAATTAATTTTCTATACGACCTAAAAAAAAAAAAAATTCAAAAACGGGGCACCCGGTTTTGAACCAGAGACTTCTCGATCTACAGTCGAATGCTCTACCACTGAGTTATACACCCATATGCAATCGCCTTCCACAGATAAACTATTGTTTCGATACTTTTTATAAATGGCCTAAAAAAAAATTAATTTTCTAAACTACCTAAACAATATCAAAGTTAAAATAGGGGTCATCCGGGTTTGAACCAGAAACTTCTCGATCTGCAGTCGAATGCTCCACCACTGAGCTATACACCCATATGTTATAGGCATCCACAGATAAACTATATTGTTTCGATCCTTTTTATAAATGGCTTGAAAAACAAATTAATTTTTTATACGACATATAAAATATAAAAGTTAAAAAAAGGGGCATCCGGGTTTGAACCAGAGACTTCTCGATCTGCAGTCGAATGCTCTACCACTGAGCTATACTCCCATATCCAACCGCCATCCACAGATAAACTACATTGTTTCGATACTTTTTATAAATGGCATAAAAAACAAATTAATTTTCTAAACTACCTAAACAATATCAAAGTTAAAAAAGGGGGCATCCGGGTTTGAACCAGAGACCTCTCGAACTGCAGTCGAATGCTCTACCACTGAGCTATACCCCCATATCCAATCGGCATCCACTGATAAACTATATAGTTTCGATACTCTTTATAAATGGCCTGAAAAACAAATTAATTTTCTATACGACCTAAAAAAAAAAAATCAAAAACGGGGCACCCGGTTTTGAACCAGAGACTTCTCGATCTGCAGTCGAATGCTCTACCACTGAGATATACACCCATATGCAATCGCTTTCCACAGATAAACTATATTGTTTCGATACTTTTTATAAATGGCCTAAAAAACAAATTAATTTTCTAAACTACCTAAAGAATATCAAAGTTAAAAAAGGGGGCATCTGGGTTTGAACCAGAGACTTCTCGATCTGCAGTCGAATGCTCTACCACTGAGCTATAAACCCATATGTTAAAGGCATCCACAGATAAACTATATTGTTTCGATCCTTTTTATAAATGGCTTGAAAAACAAACTAATTTTTTATACGACATATAAAATATCAAAGTTAAAAAAGGGGGCATCCGGGTTTGAACCAGAGACCTCTCGATCTGCAGTCGAATGCTCTACCACTGAGCTATACCCCCATATGTTATCGGAATCCACAGATAAACTATAGTGTTTCGATACTTTTTATAAATGGCTTGAAAAACAAATTAATCTTATATACGACATATAAAATATAAAAGTTAAAAAAGGGGGCATCCGGGTTTGAACCAGAGCCCTCTCGAATCTGCAGTCGAATGCTCTACCACTGAGCTATACCCCCATATGTTACCGGCATCCACAGATAATCTATATTGTTTCGATACTTTTTATTAATGGTATTAAAAATAAATAAATTTTCTATACGACATAAAAAAATATAAAAGTTCAAAAAGGGGGCATCTGGGTTTGAACCAGAGACCTCTCGATCTGCAATCGAATGATCTACCACTGAGCTATACACCCATATGCAACCGCTTTCTACAGATAAACTATATTGTTTCTATACTTTTTATAAATGGCTTGAAAAACAAATTAATCTTCTATACGACATAAAAAATATAAAAGTAAAAAAATGGGGCATCCGGGTTTGAACCAGAGACCTCTCGATCTGCAGTCGAACGCTCTACCACTGAGCTATACCCCCAAATCCTATCGGCATCCACTGATAAACTATATAGATTCGTTACTTTTTATAAATGGCTTGAAAAACAAATTAATTTTCTATACGACATATAAAATATAAAAGTTAAAAAAGGGGGTATCCGGGTTTGAACCAGAGACCTCTCGATCTGCAGTCGAATGCTCTACAACTGAGCTATACCCCCATATGTTATCGGCATCCACAGATAAACTAAATTGTTTCGATACTTTTTATAAATGGCTTGAGAAACAAATTATTTTTATATACGACATATAAAATATAAAAGTTAAAAAAAGGGGCATCCGGGTTTGAACCAGAGACCTCTCGATCTGCAGTCGAACGCTCTACCACTGAGCTTTACCCCCAAATCCTATCGGCATCCACTGATAAACTATATAGTTTCGTTACTTTTTATAAATGGCTTGAAAAAAAAATTAATTTTCTATACGACATATAAATTATAAAAGTTAAAAAATGGGGTATCCGGGTTTGAACCAGAGACTTCTTGATCTGCAGTCGAATGCTCTCCCACGGAGCTATACACCCGTATGCAAACGCCTTCCACAGATAAACTATATTGTTTCGATACTTTTTATAAATGGCCTAAAAAACAAATTAATTTTCTAAACTACCTAACAATATAAAAGTTAAAAAAGGGGGCATCCGGGTTTGAACCAGAGACCTCTCGATCTGCAGTCGAATGCTCTACCACTGAGCTATACCCCCATATCCTATCGGCATCCACTGATAAAATATATAGTTTCGACACTTTTTATAAATGGCCTGCAAAACAAATTAATTTTCTATACGGCCTAAACAATATAAAAGTTTAAAAAATGGGCATCCGAGTTTGAACCAGAGAACTCTCGATCTGCAGTCGAATGCTCTACCACTGAGCTATACCCCCATATGTTATCGTCATCCACAGATAAACTATATTGTTTCGATACTTTTTATAAATGGCTTGAAAAACAAATTAATTTTTTAAACTACCAAAAAAATATAAAAGCTGAAAAACGGGGCATCCGGGTTTGAACCAGAGACCTCTCGATCTGCAGACGAATGATCTACCACTGAGCTATACACCCATATGTTATCGGCATCCACAGATAAACTATATTGTTTCGATACTTTTTATAAATGGCTTGAAAAACAAATTAATTTTTTATACGACATATAAAATATAAAAGTTAAAAAAGGAGGCATCCGGTATTGAACCAGAGACTTCTCGATCTGCAGTCGAATGCTCTATAACAGAGCTATACACCCATATGCAACCGCCTTCCACAGATAAACTATATTGTTTCGATACTTTTTTATAAATGGCCTAAACAACAAATTAATTTTCTAAACTACCTAAACAATATCAAAGTTAAAAAAGAGGGCATCCGGGATTGAACCAGAGACCTCTCGATCTGCAGTCAAATGCTCTACCACTGAGCTATACCCTCATATCCTATCGGCATTCACTGATAAACTATATAGTTTCGATACTTTTTATAAATGGCCTGAAAAACAAATCAATTTACTATACGGCCTAAACAATGTAAAAGTTAAAAAAGAGGACATCCGTTTTTGAACCAGAGAACTCTTGATCTGCAGCCGAATGCTCTACCACTGAGCTATACTCCCATATCCAACCGCCATCCACAGATAAACTACATTGTTTCGATACTTTTTATAAATGGCATAAAAAACAAATTAATTTTCTAAACTACCTAAACAATATCAAAGTTAAAAAAGGGGGCATCCGGGTTTGAACCAGAGACCTCTCGAACTGCAGTCGAATGATCTACCACTGAGCTATACCCCCATATCCAATCGGCATCCACTGATAAACTATATAGTTTCGATACTCTTTATAAATGGCCTGAAAAACAAATTAATTTTCTATACGACCTAAACAATATCAAAGTTAAAAAAGGGGGCATCTGGGTTTGAACCAGAGACTTCTCGATCTGCAGTCGAACGCTCTACCACTGAGCTATAAACCCATATGTTATAGGCATCCACAGATAAACTATATTGTTTCGATCCTTTTTATAAATGGCTTGAAAAACAAATGAATTTTTTATACGACAAATAAAATATCAAAGTTAAAAAAGGGGGCATCCGGGTTTGAACCAGAGACCTCTCGATCTGCAGTCGAATGCTCTACCACTGAGCTATACCCCCACACCCTATAGGCATCCACTGATAAACTATATAGTTTCGATACTTTTTATAAATGGCCTAAAAAACAAATTAAATTTCTAAACTACCTAAACAATATCAAAGTTAAAAAGGGGGCATCCGGGTTAGAACCAGAGAGTTCGACCTGCAGTCGAATGCTCTACCACTGAGCCATACCCCCATATGTTATCGGAATCCACAGATAAACTATATTGTTTCGATACTTTTTATAAATGTCTTGAAAAACAAATTATTTTTCTATACGACATATAAAATATAAAAGTTAAAAAAGGGAGCATCCGGGTTTGAACCAGAGAGTTCGATCTGCAGTCGAATGCTCTAAAACTGAGCTATACCCCCATATCCTATCGGCATCCACTGATAAAGTATATAGTTTCGATACTTTTTATAAATGGCTTGAAAAACAAATTAATTTTCTATACGACATATAAAATATAAAAGATAAAAAAGGGGGCATCCGGGTTTGAACCAGAGAGTTCGATCTGCAGTCGAATGCTCTAAAACTGAGCTATACCCCCATATCCAATCGGCATCCACTGATAAACTATATAGTTTCGATACTCTTTATAAATGGCCTGAAAAACAAATTAATTTTCTATACGAACTAAAAAAAAAAAAAAAAAAAAAAAAACGGGGCACCCGGTTTTGAACCAGAGACTTCTCGATCTGCAGTCGAATGCTCTACCATTGAGATATACACCCATATGCAATCGCCTTCCACAGATAAACTAAATTGTTTCGATACTTTTTATAAATGGCTTGAGAAACAAATTAATTTTCTATACGACATATAAAATATAAAAGTTAAAAAAAGGGGCATCCGGGTTTGAACCAGAGACCTCTCGTTCTGCAGTCGAACGCTCTACCACTGAGCTATACCCCCAAATCCAATCGGCATCCACTGATAAACTATATAGTTTCGTTACTTTTTATAAATGGCTTGAAAAACAAATTAATTTTCTATACGGCCTAAACAATATAAAAGTTTTAAAAATGGGCATCCGAGTTTGAACCAGAGAACACTCGATCTGCAGTCGAATGCTCTACCACTGAGCTATACCCCCATATCCCATTGACATCCACTGATAAACTATATTGTTTTTTATAATTTTTATAAATTACCTGAAAAACAAATTAATTTTCTAAACTACCTAAACAATATAAAAGTTAAAAAAAGGGGCAACCGGGCTTGAACCAGAGACCTCTCGATCTGCAGTCGAATGCTCTACCACTGAGCTATACCCCCATATGTTATCGGCATCCACAGATAAACTATATTGTTTCGATACTTTTTATAAATGGCTTGAAAAACAAATTAATTTTTTATACGACATATAAAATATAAAAGTTAAAAAAGGGGGCATCCGTTTTTGAACCAGAGACCTCTTGATCTGCAGCCGAATGCTCTACCACTGAGATATACACCCATATGCAATCGCCTTCCACAGATAAACTATATTGTTTCGATACTTTTTATAAATGGCTTAAAAAACAAATTAATTTTTTATACGACATATAAAATATAAAAGTTAAAAAAAAGGGCATCCGGGTTTGAACCAGAGACTTCTCGATCTGCAGTCGAATGCTCTACCACTGAGCTATACCCCCATATGTCACCGGCATCCACAGATAAACTATATATTTTCGATACTTTTTATAAATGGCTTGAAAAACAAATTAATTTTCTATACGACATATAAAATATAAAAGTTAAAAAAGGGGGCATCCGGGTTTGAACCAGAGACCTCTCGATCAGCAGTCGAATGCTCTACCACTGAGCTATACCCCCATATCCTATCGGCATCCACTGATAAAGTATATAGTTTCGATACTTTTTATAAATGGCTTAAAAATCAAATTAATTTTTTATACGACATATAAAATATAAAAGTTAAAAAAAAGGGCATCCGGGTTTGAACCAGAGACTTCTCGATCTGCAGTCGAATGCTCTACCACTGAGCTATACCCCCATATGTCACCGGCATCCACAGATAAACTATATATTTTCGATACTTTTTATAAATGGCTTGAAAAACAAATTAATTTTCTATACGACATATAAAATATAAAAGTTAAAAAAGGGGGCACCCGGTTTTGAACCAGAGACTTCTCGATCTGCAGTCGAATGCTCTACCACTGAGATATACACCCATATGCAATCGCCTTCCACAGATAAACTATATTGTTTCGATACTTTTTATAAATGGCTTAAAAATCAAATTAATTTTTTATACGACATATAAAATATAAAAGTTAAAAAAAAGGGCATCCGGGTTTGAACCAGAGACTTCTCGATCTGCAGTCGAATGCTCTACCACTGAGCTATACCCCCATATGTCACCGGCATCCACAGATAAACTATATATTTTCGATACTTTTTATAAATAGCTTGAAAAACAAATTAATTTTCTATACGACATATAAAATATAAAAGCTAAAAAAGGGGGCATCCGGGTTTGAACCAGTGACCTCTCGATCTGCAGCCGAATGCTCTACCACTGAGCTATACTCCCATGTCTAACCGCCATCCACAGATAAACTACATTGTTTCGATACTTTTTATAAATGGCTCAAAAAAACAAATTAATTTTCTAAACTACCTAAACAATATCAAAGTTAAAAAAGGGGGCATCCGGGTTTGAACCAGAGACCTCTCGATCTGCAGTCGAATGCTCTACCACTGAGCTATACTCCCATATCCAACCGCCATCCACAGATAAACTACATTGTTTCGATACTTTTTATAAATAGCCTAAAAAACAAATTAATTTTCAAAACTACCTAAACAAAATCAAAGTTTAAAAAGGGGGCATCCGGTTTGAACCAGAGACCTCTCAATCTGCAGTCGAATGCTCTACCACTGAGCTATACCCCCATATGTTATAGGCATCCACAGATAAACTATATAGTTTCGATACTCTTTATAAATGACCTGAAAAACAAATTAATTTTCTATACGACCTAAAAAAAAAAAAAAATTCAAAAACGGGGCACCCGGTTTTTAACCAGAGACTTCTCGATCTACAGTCGAATGCTCTACCACTGAGTTATACACCCATATGCAATCGCCTTCCACAGATAAACTATTGTTTCGATACTTTTTATAAATGGCCTAAAAAAAAATTAATTTTCTAAACTACCTAAACAATATCAAAGTTAAAATAGGGGTCATCCGGGTTTGAACCAGAAACTTCTCGATCTGCAGTCGAATGCTCCACCACTGAGCTATACACCCATATGTTATAGGCATCCACAGATAAACTATATTGTTTCGATCCTTTTTATAAATGGCTTGAAAAACAAATTAATTTTTTATACGACATATAAAATATAAAAGTTAAAAAAAGGGGCATCCGGGTTTGAACCAGAGACTTCTCGATCTGCAGTCGAATGCTCTACCACTGAGCTATACTCCCATATCCAACCGCCATCCACAGATAAACTACATTGTTTCGATACTTTTTATAAATGGCATAAAAAACAAATTAATTTTCTAAACTACCTAAACAATATCAAAGTTAAAAAAGGGGGCATCCGGGTTTGAACCAGAGACCTCTCGAACTGCAGTCGAATGCTCTACCACTGAGCTATAAACCCATATGTTAAAGGCATCCACAGATAAACTATATTGTTTCGATCCTTTTTATAAATGGCTTGAAAAACAAACTAATTTTTTATACGACATATAAAATATCAAAGTTAAAAAAGGGGGCATCCGGGTTTGAACCAGAGACCTCTCGATCTGCAGTCGAATGCTCTACCACTGAGCTATACCCCCATATGTTATCGGAATCCACAGATAAACTATAGTGTTTCGATACTTTTTATAAATGGCTTGAAAAACAAATTAATCTTATATACGACATATAAAATATAAAAGTTAAAAAAGGGGGCATCCGGGTTTGAACCAGAGACCTCTCGAATCTGCAGTCGAATGCTCTACCACTGAGCTATACCCCCATATGTTACCGGCATCCACAGATAATCTATATTGTTTCGATACTTTTTATAAATGGTATTAAAAATAAATAAATTTTCTATACGACATAAAAAAATATAAAAGTTCAAAAAGGGGGCATCTGGGTTTGAACCAGAGACCTCTCGATCTGCAATCGAATGATCTACCACTGAGCTATACACCCATATGCAACCGCTTTCTACAGATAAACTATATTGTTTCTATACTTTTTATAAATGGCTTGAAAAACAAATTAATCTTCTATACGACATAAAAAATATAAAAGTAAAAAAATGGGGCATCCGGGTTTGAACCAGAGACCTCTCGATCTGCAGTCGAACGCTCTACCACTGAGCTATACCCCCAAATCCTATCGGCATCCACTGATAAACTATATAGATTCGTTACTTTTTATAAATGGCTTGAAAAACAAATTAATTTTCTATACGACATATAAAATATAAAAGTTAAAAAAGGGGGTATCCGGGTTTGAACCAGAGACCTCTCGATCTGCAGTCGAATGCTCTACAACTGAGCTATACCCCCATATGTTATCGGCATCCACAGATAAACTAAATTGTTTCGATACTTTTTATAAATGGCTTGAGAAACAAATTATTTTTATATACGACATATAAAATATAAAAGTTAAAAAAAGGGGCATCCGGGTTTGAACCAGAGACCTCTCGATCTGCAGTCGAACGCTCTACCACTGAGCTTTACCCCCAAATCCTATCGGCATCCACTGATAAACTATATAGTTTCGTTACTTTTTATAAATGGCTTGAAAAAAAAATTAATTTTCTATACGACATATAAAATATAAAAGTTAAAAAATGGGGTATCCGGGTTTGAACCAGAGACTTCTTGATCTGCAGTCGAATGCTCTCCCACGGAGCTATACACCCGTATGCAAACGCCTTCCACAGATAAACTATATTGTTTCGATACTTTTTATAAATGGCCTAAAAAACAAATTAATTTTCTAAACTACCTAACAATATAAAAGTTAAAAAAGGGGGCATCCGGGTTTGAACCAGAGACCTCTCGATCTGCAGTCGAATGCTCTACCACTGAGCTATACCCCCATATCCTATCGGCATCCACTGATAAAATATATAGTTTCGACACTTTTTATAAATGGCCTGCAAAACAAATTAATTTTCTATACGGCCTAAACAATATAAAAGTTTAAAAAATGGGCATCCGAGTTTGAACCAGAGAACTCTCGATCTGCAGTCGAATGCTCTACCACTGAGCTATACCCCCATATGTTATCGTCATCCACAGATAAACTATATTGTTTCGATACTTTTTATAAATGGCTTGAAAAACAAATTAATTTTTTAAACTACCAAAAAAATATAAAAGCTGAAAAACGGGGCATCCGGGTTTGAACCAGAGACCTCTCGATCTGCAGACAATGATCTACCACTGAGCTATACACCCATATGTTATCGGCATCCACAGATAAACTATATTGTTTCGATACTTTTTATAAATGGCTTGAAAAACAAATTAATTTTTTATACGACATATAAAATATAAAAATTAAAAAAGGAGGCATCCGGTATTGAACCAGAGACTTCTCGATCTGCAGTCGAATGCTCTATAACAGAGCTATACACCCATATGCAACCGCCTTCCACAGATAAACTATATTGTTTCGATACTTTTTTATAAATGGCCTAAACAACAAATTAATTTTCTAAACTACCTAAACAATATCAAAGTTAAAAAAGAGGGCATCCGGGATTGAACCAGAGACCTCTCGATCTGCAGTCAAATGCTCTACCACTGAGCTATACCCTCATATCCTATCGGCATCCACTGATAAACTATATAGTTTCGATACTTTTTATAAATGGCCTGAAAAACAAATCAATTTACTATACGGCCTAAACAATGTAAAAGTTAAAAAAGAGGACATCCGTTTTTGAACCAGAGAACTCTTGATCTGCAGCCGAATGCTCTACCACTGAGCTATACTCCCATATCCAACCGCCATCCACAGATAAACTACATTGTTTCGATACTTTTTATAAATGGCATAAAAAACAAATTAATTTTCTAAACTACCTAAACAATATCAAAGTTAAAAAAGGGGGCATCCGGGTTTGAACCAGAGACCTCTCGAACTGCAGTCGAATGATCTACCACTGAGCTATACCCCCATATCCAATCGGCATCCACTGATAAACTATATAGTTTCGATACTCTTTATAAATGGCCTGAAAAACAAATTAATTTTCTATACGACCTAAACAATATCAAAGTTAAAAAAGGGGGCATCTGGGTTTGAACCAGAGACTTCTCGATCTGCAGTCGAACGCTCTACCACTGAGCTATAAACCCATATGTTATAGGCATCCACAGATAAACTATATTGTTTCGATCCTTTTTATAAATGGCTTGAAAAACAAATGAATTTTTTATACGACAAATAAAATATCAAAGTTAAAAAAGGGGGCATCCGGGTTTGAACCAGAGACCTCTCGATCTGCAGTCGAATGCTCTACCACTGAGCTATACCCCCACACCCTATAGGCATCCACTGATAAACTATATAGTTTCGATACTTTTTATAAATGGCCTAAAAAACAAATTAAATTTCTAAACTACCTAAACAATATCAAAGTTAAAAAGGGGGCATCCGGGTTAGAACCAGAGAGTTCGACCTGCAGTCGAATGCTCTACCACTGAGCCATACCCCCATATGTTATCGGAATCCACAGATAAACTATATTGTTTCGATACTTTTTATAAATGTCTTGAAAAACAAATTATTTTTCTATACGACATATAAAATATAAAAGTTAAAAAAGGGAGCATCCGGGTTTGAACCAGAGAGTTCGATCTGCAGTCGAATGCTCTAAAACTGAGCTATACCCCCATATCCTATCGGCATCCACTGATAAAGTATATAGTTTCGATACTTTTTATAAATGGCTTGAAAAACAAATTAATTTTCTATACGACATATAAAATATAAAAGATAAAAAAGGGGGCATCCGGGTTTGAACCAGAGAGTTCGATCTGCAGTCGAATGCTCTAAAACTGAGCTATACCCCCATATCCAATCGGCATCCACTGATAAACTATATAGTTTCGATACTCTTTATAAATGGCCTGAAAAACAAATTAATTTTCTATACGAACTAAAAAAAAAAAAAAAAAAAACGGGGCACCCGGTTTTGAACCAGAGACTTCTCGATCTGCAGTCGAATGCTCTACCATTGAGATATACACCCATATGCAATCGCCTTCCACAGATAAACTAAATTGTTTCGATACTTTTTATAAATGGCTTGAGAAACAAATTAATTTTCTATACGACATATAAAATATAAAAGTTAAAAAAAGGGGCATCCGGGTTTGAACCAGAGACCTCTCGTTCTGCAGTCGAACGCTCTACCACTGAGCTATACCCCCAAATCCAATCGGCATCCACTGATAAACTATATAGTTTCGTTACTTTTTATAAATGGCTTGAAAAACAAATTAATTTTCTATACGACATATAAAATATAAAAGTTAAAAAATGGGGTATCCGGGTTTGAACAAGAGACTTCTTGATCTGCAGTCGAATGCTCTTCCACTGAGCTATACACCCGTATGCAAACACCTTCCACAGATAAACTATATTGTTTCGATACTTTTTATAAATGGCCTAAAAAACAAATTAATTTTCTAAACTGCCTAATAATATCAAAGTTAAAAAAGGGGGTATTCGGGTTTGAATCAGAAACCTCTCAATCTGCAGTCGAATGCTCTACCACTGAGCTATACCCCCATATGTTATCGGCATCCACAGATAAACTAAATTGTTTCGATACTTTTTATATATGGCTTGAAAAGCAAATTAATTTTCTATACGACATAAAAAAATATAAAAGTTAAAAAAGGGGGCATCCGGGTTTGAACCAGAGACCTCTCGATCTGCAGTCGAATGCTCTACCACTGAGCTATACCCCCATATCCTATCGGCATCCACTGATAAAATATATATTTTCGACACTTTTTATAAATGGCCTGCAAAACAAATTAATTTTCTATACGGCCTAAACAATATAAAAGTTTTAAAAATGGGCATCCGAGTTTGAACCAGAGAACTCTCGATCTGCAGTCGAATGCTCTACCACTGAGCTATACCCCCATATCCCATTGACATCCACTGATAAACTATATTGTTTTTTATAATTTTTATAAATTACCTGAAAAACAAATTAATTTTCTAAACTACCTAAACAATATAAAAGTTAAAAAAAGGGGCAACCGGGCTTGAACCAGAGACCTCTCGATCTGCAGTCGAATGCTCTACCACTGAGCTATACCCCCATATGTTATCCGCATCCACAGATAAACTATATTGTTTCGATACTTTTTATAAATGGCTTGAAAAACAAATTAATTTTTTATACGACATATAAAATATAAAAGTTAAAAAAGGGGGCATCCGTTTTTGAACCAGAGACCTCTTGATCTGCAGCCGAATGCTCTACCACTGAGCTATACTCCCATATCCAACCGCCATCCACAGATAAACTACATTGTTTCGATACTTTTTATAAATGGCTCAAAAAACAAATTAATATTCTAAACTACCTAAACAATATCAAAGTTAAAAAAGGGGGCATCCGGGTTTGAACCAGAGACCTCTCGAACTGCAGTCGAATGCTCTACCACTGAGCTATACCCCCATATCCAATCGGCATCCACTGATAAACTATATAGTTTCGATACTCTTTATAAATGGCCTGAAAAACCAATTAATTTTCTATACGACCTAAAAAAAAAAAAAAATCAAAAACGGGGCACCCGGTTTTGAACCAGAGACTTCTCGATCTGCAGTCGAATGCTCTACCACTGAGATATACACCCATATGCAATCGCCTTCCACAGATAAACTATATTGTTTCGATACTTTTTATAAATGGCTTAAAAAACAAATTAATTTTTTATACGACATATAAAATATAAAAGTTAAAAAAAAGGGCATCCGGGTTTGAACCAGAGACTTCTCGATCTGCAGTCGAATGCTCTACCACTGAGCTATACCCCCATATGTCACCGGCATCCACAGATAAACTATATATTTTCGATACTTTTTATAAATGGCTTGAAAAACAAATTAATTTTCTATACGACATATAAAATATAAAAGTTAAAAAAGGGGGCATCCGGGTTTGAACCAGAGACCTCTCGATCAGCAGTCGAATGCTCTACCACTGAGCTATACCCCCATATCCTATCGGCATCCACTGATAAACTATATAGTTTCGATACTTTTTATAAATAGCTTGAAAAACAAATTAATTTTCTATACGACATATAAAATATAAAAGCTAAAAAAGGGGGCATCCGGGTTTGAACCAGTGACCTCTCGATCTGCAGCCGAATGCTCTACCACTGAGCTATACTCCCATATCTAACCGCCATCCACAGATAAACTACATTGTTTCGATACTTTTTATAAATGGCTCAAAAAAACAAATTAATTTTCTAAACTACCTAAACAATATCAAAGTTAAAAAAGGGGGCATCCGGGTTTGAACCAGAGACCTCTCGAACTGCAGTCGAATGCTCTACCACTGAGCTATACCCCCATATCCAATCGGCATCCACTGATAAACTATATAGTTTCGATACTCTTTATAAATGGCCTGAAAAACCAATTAATTTTTTATACGACCTAAAAAAAAAAAAAAAAAAAAAAAACGGGGCACCCGGTTTTGACCACAGACTTCTCGATCTGCAGTCGAATGCTCTACCACTGAGATATACACCCATATGCAATCGCCTTCCACAGATAAACTATATTGTTTCGATACTTTTTATAAATGGCTTGAAAAACAAATTAATTTTTTATACGACATATAAAATATCAAAGTTAAAAAAGGGGGCATCCGGGTTTGAACCAGAGACCTCTCGATCTGCAGTCGAATGCTCTACCACTGAGCTATACCCCCATACCCTATAGGCATCCACTGATAAACTATATAGTTTCGATACTTTTTATAATTGGCCTAAAAAACAAATTAAATTTCTAAACTACCTAAACAATATCAAAGTTTAAAAGGGGGCATCCGGGTTTAAACCAGAGACCTCTCGATCTGCAGTCGAATGCTCTACCACTGAGCCATACCCCCATATGTTATCGGCATCCACAGATAAACTATATTGTTTCGATACTTTTTATAAATGGCTTGAAAAACAAATTAATTTTCTATACGACATATAAAATATAAAAGTTAAAAAAGGGGGCATCCGGGTTTGAACCAGAGACCTCTCGATCTGCAGTCGAATGCTCTACCACTGAGCTATACTCCCATATCCAACCGCCATACACAGATAAACTACATTGTTTCGATACTTTTTATAAATAGCCTAAAAAACAAATTAATGTTCAAAACTACCTAAACAAAATCAAAGTTTAAAAAGGGGGCATCCGGTTTGAACCAGAGACCTCTCAATCTGCAGTCGAATGCTCTACCACTGAGCTATACCCCCATATGTTATAGGCATCCACAGATAAACTATATAGTTTCGATACTCTTTATAAATGACCTGAAAAACAAATTAATTTTCTATACGACCTAAAAAAAAAAAAAAAAAAAAAAACGGGGCACCCGGTTTTGAACCAGAGACTTCTCGATCTGCAGTCGAATGCTCTACCTCTGAGTTATACACCCATATGCAATCGCCTTCCACAGATAAACTATTGTTTTGATACTTTTTATAAATGGCCTAAAAAAAAATTAATTTTCTAAACTACCTAAACAATATCAAAGTTAAAATAGGGGGCATCCGGGTTTGAACCAGAGACTTCTCGATCTGCAGTCGAATGCTCCACCACTGAGCTATACACCCATATGTTATAGGCATCCACAGATAAACTATATTGTTTCGATCCTTTTTATAAATAGCTTGAAAAACAAATTAATTTTTTATACGACATATAAAATATAAAAGTTAAAAAAGGGGGCATCCGGGTTTGAACCAGAGACCTCTCGATCTGCAGTCGAATGCTCTACCACTGAGCTATACCCCCTTACCCTATAGGCATCCACTGATAAACTATATAGTTTCGATACTTTTTATAAATGGCCTGAAAAACAAATTAATTTTCTATACGACCTAAAAAAAAAAATTCAAAAACGGGGCATCCGGTTTTCAACCAGAGACCTCTCGATCTGCAGTCGAATACTCTACCACTAAGCTGTACACCCATATGCAATCGCCTTCCACAGATAAACTATATTTTTTCGATACTTTTTATAAATGGCCTAAAAAACAAATTAATGTTCAAAACTACCTAAACAAAATCAAAGTTTAAAAAGGGGGCATCCGGTTTGAACCAGAGACCTCTCAATCTGCAGTCGAATGCTCTACCACTGAGCTATACCCTCATATGTTATAGGCATCCACAGATAAACTATATTGTTTCGATCCTTTTTATAAATGGCTTGAAAAACAAATTAATTTTTTATACGACATATAAAATATAAAAGTTTAAAAAGGGGGAATGAGGGTTTGAACCAGAGACCTATCGAAATGCAGTCGAATGCTCTACCACTGAGCTATAGCCCCTTACCCTATAGGCATCCACTGATAAACTATATAGTTTCGATACTTTTAATAAATGGCCTGAAAAACAAATTAATTTTCTAAACTACCTAAAAAAAAAAATTCATAAACGGTTCATCCGGTTTTGAACCAGAGACTTCTCGACCTGCAGTCGAATGCTCTACCACTGAGCTATACCCCAATATGTTATAGGCATCCACAGATAAACTATATTGTTTCGATACTTTATATAAATGGCATAAAAACAAATTAATTTTCTATACGACCTAAAAAAAAAAAAAAAAAAAACGGGGCACCCGGTTTTGAACCAGAGATTTCTCGATCTGCAGTCGAATGCTCTACCTCTGAGTTATACACCCATATGCAATCGCCTTCCACAGATAAACTATATTGTTTCGATACTTTTTATAAATGGCCTAAAAAACAAATTAATTTTCTAAACTACCTAAACAATATCAAAGTTAAAAAAGGGGGCATCCGGGTTTGAACCAGAGACTTCTCGATCTGCAGTCGAATGCTCTACCACTGAGCTATACACCCATATGTTATATGCATCCATAGATAAACTATATTGTTTTGATCCTTTTTATAAATAGCTTGAAAAACAAATTAATTTTTTATACGACATATAAAATATAAAAGTTAAAAAAGGGGGCATCCGTGTTTGAACCAGAGACCTCTCGATCTGCAGTCGAATGCTCTACCACTGAGCTATACCCCCTTACCCTATAGGCATCCACTGATAAACTATATAGTTTCGATACTTTTTATAAATGGCCTGAAAAACAAATTAATTTTCTATACGACCTAAAATAAAAATTCAAAAACGGGGCATCCGGTTTTCAACCAGAGACCTCTCGATCTGCAGTCGAATACTCTACCACTGAGCTGTACACCCATATGCAATCGCCTTCCACAGATAAACTATATTTTTTCGATACTTTTTATAAATGGCCTAAAAAACAAATTAATTTTCTAAACAATATCAAAGTTAAAAAAGGGGGCATCCGGGTTTGAACCAGAGACCTCTCGATCTGCAGTCGAATGCTCTACCACTGAGCTATACCCTCATATGTTATAGGCATCCACAGATAAACTATATTGTTTCGATCCTTTTTATAAATGGCTTGAAAAACAAATTAATTTTTTATACGGCTAAACAATATAAAAGTTAAAAAAGGGGGCATCCCGGTTTGAACCAGAGACCTCTCGATCTGCAGTCGAATGCTCTACCACTGTGCTATACTCCCATATCTAAACGCCATCCACAGATAAACTATATTGTTTCGATCCTTTTTATAAATGGCTTGAAAAACAAATTAATTTTTTATACGACATATAAAATATAAAAGTTAAAAAAGGGGTCATCCGGGTTTGAACCAGGGACCTCTCGACCTGCAGTCGAATGCTCTACCACTGAGCTATACCCCCATATCCTATCGGCATCCACTGATAAACTATATAGTTTCGATACTCTTTATAAATGGCCTGAAAAACAAATTAATTTTCTATACGACCTAAAAAAATAAAAACATTCAAAAACGGGGCAACCAGTTTTGAACCAGAGACTTCTCGATCTGCAGTAGAATGCTCTACCACTGAGATATACACCCATATGCAATCGCCGTCCACAGATAAACTATATTGTTTCGATACTTTTTATAAATGGCCTAAAAAACAAATTAATTTTCTAAACTACCTAAACAATATCAAAGTTAAAAAAGGGGGCATCCGGGTTTGAATCAGAGACTTCTCGATCTGCAGTCGAATGCTCTACCACTGAGCTATACCCCCATATGTTATAGGCATCCACAGATAAACTATATTGTTTCGATCTTTTTTATAAATGGCTTGAAAAACAAATGAATTTCTTATACGACATATAAAATATAAAAGTTAAAAAACGGGGCATCCGGGTTTGAACCAGAGACCTCTTGTTCTGCAGTCGAATGCTCTACCACTAAGCTAACCCCCATACCCTTCAGGCATCCACTGATAAACTATATAGTTTCGATACTTTTTATAAATGGCCTGAAAAACAAATTAATTTTCTAAACTACCTAAAAAAAAAAATTCATAAACGGTTCATCCGGTTTTGAACCAGAGACTTCTCGACCTGCAGTCGAATGCTCTGCCACTGAGCTATACCCCAATATGTTATAGGCATCCACAGATAAACTATATTGTTTCGATACTTTATATAAATGGCATAAAAAACAAATTAATTTTCTATACGACCTAAAAAAAAAAAAAAAAAAAACGGGGCACCCGGTTTTGAACCAGAGATTTCTCGATCTGCAGTCGAATGCTCTACCTCTGAGTTATACACCCATATGCAATCGCCTTCCACAGATAAACTATATTGTTTCGATACTTTTTATAAATGGCCTAAAAAACAAATTAATTTTCTAAACTACCTAAACAATATCAAAGTTAAAAAAGGGGGCATCCGGGTTTGAACCAGAGACTTCTCGATCTGCAGTCGAATGCTCTACCACTGAGCTATACACCCATATGTTATATGCATCCATAGATAAACTATATTGTTTTGATCCTTTTTATAAATAGCTTGAAAAACAAATTAATTTTTTATACGACATATAAAATATAAAAGTTAAAAAAGGGGGCATCCGTGTTTGAACCAGAGACCTCTCGATCTGCAGTCGAATGCTCTACCACTGAGCTATACCCCCTTACCCTATAGGCATCCACTGATAAACTATATAGTTTCGATACTTTTTATAAATGGCCTGAAAAACAAATTAATTTTCTATACGACCTAAAATAAAAATTCAAAAACGGGGCATCCGGTTTTCAACCAGAGACCTCTCGATCTGCAGTCGAATACTCTACCACTGAGCTGTACACCCATATGCAATCGCCTTCCACAGATAAACTATATTTTTTCGATACTTTTTATAAATGGCCTAAAAAACAAATTAATTTTCTAAACAATATCAAAGTTAAAAAAGGGGGCATCCGGGTTTGAACCAGAGACCTCTCGATCTGCAGTCGAATGCTCTACCACTGAGCTATACCCTCATATGTTATAGGCATCCACAGATAAACTATATTGTTTCGATCCTTTTTATAAATGGCTTGAAAAACAAATTAATTTTTTATACGGCTAAACAATATAAAAGTTAAAAAAGGGGGCATCCCGGTTTGAACCAGAGACCTCTCGATCTGCAGTCGAATGCTCTACCACTGTGCTATACTCCCATATCTAAACGCCATCCACAGATAAACTATATTGTTTCGATCCTTTTTATAAATGGCTTGAAAAACAAATTAATTTTTTATACGACATATAAAATATAAAAGTTAAAAAAGGGGTCATCCGGGTTTGAACCAGGGACCTCTCGACCTGCAGTCGAATGCTCTACCACTGAGCTATACCCCCATATCCTATCGGCATCCACTGATAAACTATATAGTTTCGATACTCTTTATAAATGGCCTGAAAAACAAATTAATTTTCTATACGACCTAAAAAAATAAAAACATTCAAAAACGGGGCAACCAGTTTTGAACCAGAGACTTCTCGATCTGCAGTAGAATGCTCTACCACTGAGATATACACCCATATGCAATCGCCGTCCACAGATAAACTATATTGTTTCGATACTTTTTATAAATGGCCTAAAAAACAAATTAATTTTCTAAACTACCTAAACAATATCAAAGTTAAAAAAGGGGGCATCCGGGTTTGAATCAGAGACTTCTCGATCTGCAGTCGAATGCTCTACCACTGAGCTATACCCCCATATGTTATAGGCATCCACAGATAAACTATATTGTTTCGATCTTTTTTATAAATGGCTTGAAAAACAAATGAATTTCTTATACGACATATAAAATATAAAAGTTAAAAAACGGGGCATCCGGGTTTGAACCAGAGACCTCTTGTTCTGCAGTCGAATGCTCTACCACTAAGCTAACCCCCATACCCTTCAGGCATCCACTGATAAACTATATAGTTTCGATACTTTTTATAAATGGCCTGAAAAACAAATTACTTTTCTAAACTACCTAAAAAAAAAATTCATAAACGGTTCATCCGGTTTTGAACCAGAGACTTCTCGACCTGCAGTCGAATGCTCTGCCACTGAGCTATACCCCAATATGTTATAGGCATCCACAGATAAACTATATTGTTTCGATACTTTATATAAATGGCATAAAAAACAAAATTAATTTTCTATACGACCTAAAAAAAAAAAAAAAAAAAACGGGGCACCCGGTTTTGAACCAGAGATTTCTCGATCTGCAGTCGAATGCTCTACCTCTGAGTTATACACCCATATGCAATCGCCTTCCACAGATAAACTATATTGTTTCGATACTTTTTATAAATGGCCTAAAAAACAAATTAATTTTCTAAACTACCTAAACAATATCAAAGTTAAAAAAGGGGGCATCCGGGTTTGAACCAGAGACTTCTCGATCTGCAGTCGAATGCTCTACCACTGAGCTATACACCCATATGTTATATGCATCCATAGATAAACTATATTGTTTTGATCCTTTTTATAAATAGCTTGAAAAACAAATTAATTTTTTATACGACATATAAAATATAAAAGTTAAAAAAGGGGGCATCCGTGTTTGAACCAGAGACCTCTCGATCTGCAGTCGAATGCTCTACCACTGAGCTATACCCCCTTACCCTATAGGCATCCACTGATAAACTATATAGTTTCGATACTTTTTATAAATGGCCTGAAAAACAAATTAATTTTCTATACGACCTAAAATAAAAATTCAAAAACGGGGCATCCGGTTTTCAACCAGAGACCTCTCGATCTGCAGTCGAATACTCTACCACTGAGCTGTACACCCATATGCAATCGCCTTCCACAGATAAACTATATTTTTTCGATACTTTTTATAAATGGCCTAAAAAACAAATTAATTTTCTAAACAATATCAAAGTTAAAAAAGGGGGCATCCGGGTTTGAACCAGAGACCTCTCGATCTGCAGTCGAATGCTCTACCACTGAGCTATACCCTCATATGTTATAGGCATCCACAGATAAACTATATTGTTTCGATCCTTTTTATAAATGGCTTGAAAAACAAATTAATTTTTTATACGGCTAAACAATATAAAAGTTAAAAAAGGGGGCATCCCGGTTTGAACCAGAGACCTCTCGATCTGCAGTCGAATGCTCTACCACTGTGCTATACTCCCATATCTAAACGCCATCCACAGATAAACTATATTGTTTCGATCCTTTTTATAAATGGCTTGAAAAACAAATTAATTTTTTATACGACATATAAAATATAAAAGTTAAAAAAGGGGTCATCCGGGTTTGAACCAGGGACCTCTCGATCTGCAGTCGAATGCTCTACCACTGAGCTATACCCCCATATCCTATCGGCATCCACTGATAAACTATATAGTTTCGATACTCTTTATAAATGGCCTGAAAAACAAATTAATTTTCTATACGACCTAAAAAAATAAAAACATTCAAAAACGGGGCAACCAGTTTTGAACCAGAGACTTCTCGATCTGCAGTAGAATGCTCTACCACTGAGATATACACCCATATGCAATCGCCGTCCACAGATAAACTATATTGTTTCGATACTTTTTATAAATGGCCTAAAAAACAAATTAATTTTCTAAACTACCTAAACAATATCAAAGTTAAAAAAGGGGGCATCCGGGTTTGAATCAGAGACTTCTCGATCTGCAGTCGAATGCTCTACCACTGAGCTATACCCCCATATGTTATAGGCATCCACAGATAAACTATATTGTTTCGATCTTTTTTATAAATGGCTTGAAAAACAAATGAATTTCTTATACGACATATAAAATATAAAAGTTAAAAAACGGGGCATCCGGGTTTGAACCAGAGACCTCTTGTTCTGCAGTCGAATGCTCTACCACTAAGCTAACCCCCATACCCTTCAGGCATCCACTGATAAACTATATAGTTTCGATACTTTTTATAAATGGCCTGAAAAACTAATTAATTTTCTATACGACCTAAAAAAAAAAATTCAAAAACGGGGCATCCGGTTTTGAACCAGAGACTTCTCGATCTGCAGTCGAATGCTCTACCACTGAGCTATACACCCATATGTTATAGGCATCCACAAATAAACTATATTGTTTCGATCCATTTTATAAATGTCTTGAAAAACAAATTAATTTTCTATACGACATATAAAATTAAAAAGTTAAAAAGGGGGGCATCCGGGTTTGAACCAGAGACCTCTCGATCTGCAGTCGAATGCTCTACCACTGAGCTATACCCCCATATCCTATCGGCATCCACTGATAAAGTATATAGTTTCAATACTTTTTATAAATGACTTGAAAAACTAATTAATTTTCTATACGACATATAAAAGTTAAAAAAGTGGGCATCCGGGTTTGAACCGGAGACCTCTCGATCTGCGTTCGAATGCTCTTCCACTGAGCTATACACCCATATGCAATCGCCTTCCACAGATAAACTATATTGTTTCGATAATTTTTATAAATGATCTAAAAAACAAATTAATTTTCTAAACTACCTAAACAATATCAAAGTTAAAGAGGGGGCATCCGGGTTTGAACCAGAGACCTCTCGATCTGCAGTCGAATGCTCTACCACTGAGCTGTACACCCATATGCAAACGCCTTCCACAGATAAACTATATTGTTTCGATACTTTTTAAAAATGGCCTAAAAAACAAATTAATTTTCTAAACTACCTAAACAATATCAAAGTTAAAAAAGTTGGCATCCGGGTTTGAACCAGAGACCTCTCGATCTGCAGTCGAATGCTCTACCACTGAGCTGTACACCCATATGCAATCGCCTTCCACAGATAAACTATATTTTTTCGATACTTTTTATAAATGGCCTAAAAAACAAATTAATTTTCTAAACTACCTAAACAATATCAAAGTTAAAAAAGGGGGCATCCGGGTTTGAACCAGAGACCTCTCGATCTGCAGTCGAATGCTCTACCACTGAGCTATACCCCCATATGTTATAGGCATCCACAGATAAACTATATTGTTTCGATCCTTTTTATAAATGGCTTGAAAAACAAATTAATTTTTTATACGGCTAAACAATATAAAAGTTAAAAAAGGGGGCATACCGGTTTGAACCAGAGACCTCTCGATCTGCAGTCGAATGCTCTACCACTGTGCTATACTCCCATATCTAACCGCCATCCACAGATAAACTATATTGTTTCGATCCTTTTTATAAATGGCTTGAAAAACAAATTAATTTTTTATACGACATATAAAATATAAAAGTTAAAAAAGGGGTCATCCGGGTTTGAACCAGGGACCTCTCGATCTGCAGTCGAATGCTCTACCACTGAGCTATACCCCCATATCCTATCGGCATCCACTGATAAACTATATAGTTTCGATACTCTTTATAAATGGCCTGAAAAACAAATTAATTTTCTATACGACCTAAAAAAATAAAAACATTCAAAAACGGGGCAACCGGTTTTGAACCAGAGACTTCTCGATCTGCAGTAGAATGCTCTACCACTGAGATATACACCCATATGCAATCGCCTTCCACAGATAAACTATATTGTTTCGATACTTTTTATAAATGGCCTAAAAAACAAATTAATTTTCTAAACTACCTAAACAATATCAAAGTTAAAAAAGGGGGCATCCGGGTTTGAATCAGAGACTTCTCGATCTGCAGTCGAATGCTCTACCACTGAGCTATACCCCCATATGTTATAGGCATCCACAGATAAACTATATTGTTTCGATCTTTTTTATAAATGGCTTGAAAAACAAATGAATTTCTTATACGACATATAAAATATAAAAGTTAAAAAAGGGGGCATCCGGGTTTGAACCAGAGACCTCTTGTTCTGCAGTCGAATGCTCTACCACTAAGCTAACCCCCATACCCTTCAGGCACCCACTGATAAACTATATAGTTTCGATACTTTTTATAAATGGCCTGAAAAACTAATTAATTTTCTATACGACCTAAAAAAAAAAATTCAAAAACGGGGCATCCGGTTTTGAACCAGAGACTTCTCGATCTGCAGTCGAATGCTCTACCACTGAGCTATACACCCATATGTTATAGGCATCCACAAATAAACTATATTGTTTCGATCCATTTTATAAATGTCTTGAAAAACAAATTAATTTTCTATACGACATATAAAATTAAAAAGTTAAAAAAGGGGGCATCCGGGTTTGAACCAGAGACCTCTCGATCTGCAGTCGAATGCTCTACCACTGAGCTATACCCCCATATCCTATCGGCATCCACTGATAAAGTATATAGTTTCAATACTTTTTATAAATGACTTGAAAAACTAATTAATTTTCTATACGACATATAAAAGTTAAAAAAGTGGGCATCCGGGTTTGAACCGGAGACCTCTCGATCTGCGTTCGAATGCTCTTCCACTGAGCTATACACCCATATGCAATCGCCTTCCACAGATAAACTATATTGTTTCGATAATTTTTATAAATGATCTAAAAAACAAATTAATTTTCTAAACTACCTAAACAATATCAAAGTTAAAGAGGGGGCATCCGGGTTTGAACCAGAGACCTCTCGATCTGCAGTCGAATGCTCTACCACTGAGCTGTACACCCATATGCAAACGCCTTCCACAGATAAACTATATTGTTTCGATACTTTTTAAAAATGGCCTAAAAAACAAATTAATTTTCTAAACTACCTAAACAATATCAAAGTTAAAAAAGTGGGCATCCGGGTTTGAACCAGAGACCTCTCGATCTGCAGTCGAATGCTCTACCACTGAGCTGTACACCCATATGCAATCGCCTTCCACAGATAAACTATATTTTTTCGATACTTTTTATAAATGGCCTAAAAAACAAATTAATTTTCTAAACTACCTAAACAATATCAAAGTTAAAAAAGGGGGCATCCGGGTTTGAACCAGAGACCTCTCGATCTGCAGTCGAATGCTCTACCACTGAGCTATACCCCCATATGTTATAGGCATCCACAGATAAACTATATTGTTTCGATCCTTTTTATAAATGGCTTGAAAAACAAATTAATTTTTTATACGGCTAAACAATATAAAAGTTAAAAAAGGGGGCATCCCGGTTTGAACCAGAGACCTCTCGATCTGCAGTCGAATGCTCTACCACTGTGCTATACTCCCATATCTAACCGCCATCCACAGATAAACTATATTGTTTCGATCCTTTTTATAAATGGCTTGAAAAACAAATTAATTTTTTATACGACATATAAAATATAAAAGTTAAAAAAGGGGTCATCCGGGTTTGAACCAGGGACCTCTCGATCTGCAGTCGAATGCTCTACCACTGAGCTATACCCCCATATCCTATCGGCATCCACTGATAAACTATATAGTTTCGATACTCTTTATAAATGGCCTGAAAAACAAATTAATTTTCTATACGACCTAAAAAAATAAAAACATTCAAAAACGGGGCAACCGGTTTTGAACCAGAGACTTCTCGATCTGCAGTAGAATGCTCTACCACTGAGATATACACCCATATGCAATCGCCTTCCACAGATAAACTATATTGTTTCGATACTTTTTATAAATGGCCTAAAAAACAAATTAATTTTCTAAACTACCTAAACAATATCAAAGTTAAAAAAGGGGGCATCCGGGTTTGAATCAGAGACTTCTCGATCTGCAGTCGAATGCTCTACCACTGAGCTATACCCCCATATGTTATAGGCATCCACAGATAAACTATATTGTTTCGATCTTTTTTATAAATGGCTTGAAAAACAAATGAATTTCTTATACGACATATAAAATATAAAAGTTAAAAAAGGGGGCATCCGGGTTTGAACCAGAGACCTCTTGTTCTGCAGTCGAATGCTCTACCACTAAGCTAACCCCCATACCCTTCAGGGATCCACTGATAAACTATATAGTTTCGATACTTTTTATAAATGGCCTGAAAAACTAATTAATTTTCTATACGACCTAAAAAAAAAAATTCAAAAACGGGGCATCCGGTTTTGAACCAGAGACTTCTCGATCTGCAGTCGAATGCTCTACCACTGAGCTGTACACCCATATGCAATGGCCTTCCACAGATAAACTATATTGTTTCGATACTTTTTATAAATGGCCTAAAAAACAAATTAATTTTCTAAACTACCTAAACAATATCAAAGTTAAAAAATGGGGCATCCGGGTTTGAACCAGAGACCTCTCGATCTGCAGTCGAATGCTCTACCACTGAGCTATACACCCATATGTTATAGGCATCCACAAATAAACTATATTGTTTCGATCCATTTTATAAATGTCTTGAAAAACAAATTAATTTTCTATACGACATATAAAATTAAAAAGTTAAAAAAGGGGGCATCCGGGTTTGAACCAGAGACCTCTCGATCTGCAGTCGAATGCTCTACCACTGAGCTATACACCCATATGCAATCGCCTTCCACAGATAAACTATATTGTTTCGATCCTTTTTATAAATGGCTTGAAAAACAAAGTAATTTTTTATACGACATATAAAATATAAAAGTTAAAAAAGGGGTCATCCGGGTTTGAACCAGGAACCTCTCGATCTGCAGTCGAATGCTCTACCACTGAGCTATACCCCCATATGCAATCGCCTTCCACAGATAAACTATATTGTTTCGATACTTTTTATAAATGGCCTAAAAAACAAATAAATTTTCTAAACTACCTAAACAATATCAAAGTTAAAAAAGGGGGCATCTGGGTTTGAATCAGAGACTTCTCGATCTGCAGTCGAATGCTCTACCACTGAGCTATACCCCCATATGTTATAGGCATCCACAGATAAACTATATTGTTTCGATCTTTTTTATAAATGGCCTGAAAAACAAATTAATTTTCTATTCGGCCTAAACAATATAAAAGTTAAAAAAAAAGGGCATCCGGGTTTGAACCAGAGACCTGTCGATCTGCAGTCGAATTCTCTACCACTGAGCTATACCCCTATATGTTATAGGCATCCACAGATAAACTATATTGTTTCGATCCTTTTTGTAAATGGCTTGAAAAACAAATTAATTTTCTATACGGCCTAAACAATATAAAAGTTAAAAAAGGTGGCATCCGGTATTGAAACAGAGACTTTTCGATCTGCAGTCGAATGCTCTACCACGGAGCAATACACCCATACGCAATCGCCTTCCACAGATAAACTATATTGTTTCGATAGTTTTTATAAATGGCATTAAAAACAAATTAATATTCTATACGACATATAAAATTTTAAAAAGGAGATACAGGTTTGAACCAGCGACCTCTCGATCTGCAGTCGAATGCTCTACCACTGAGCTATACCCCCATATCCTACCGGCATCCACTGATAAACTATATAATTTCGATACTTTTTATAAATGGCCTAAAAAACAAATTAATTTTCTAAACTACCTAAACAATATCAAAGTTAAAAAAGGGGGCATCCGGGTTAGAACCAGAGGCCTCTCGATCTGCAGTCGAATGTATTAACACTGAGCTATACCCCCATATATCATCGGCATCCACAGATAAACTATATTGTTTTGAAACTTTTTATAAATGGCTTGAAAAACAAATTAATTTTCTGTACGACATATAAAATATAAAAGTTAAAAAAGGGGGCATCCGGGTTTGATCCAGAGACCTCTCGATCTGCAGTCGAAAGCTCTACCACTGAGCTATACCCCCATATGTTACCGGCATCCACAGATAAACTATATTGTTTCGATACTTTTTATAAATGGCTTGAAAAACAAATTAATGTTTTATACGACATATAAAATATAAAAGTTAAAAAAGGGGGCATCCGGGTTTGAACCAGAGACCTCTCGATCTGCAGTCGAATGCTCTACCACTGAGCTATACCCCCATATGTTATAGGCATCCACAGATAAACTATATTGTTTCGATCCTTTTTATAAATGGCTTGAAAAACAAATTAATTTTTTATACGACATATAAAATATAAAAGTTTAAAAAGGGGGCATCAGGGTTTGAACCAGAGACCTATCGAAATGCAGTCGAATGCTCTACCACTGAGCTATACACCCATATGTTATAGGCATCCACAAATAAACTATATTGTTTCGATCCATTTTATAAATGTCTTGAAAAACAAATTAATTTTCTATACGACATATAAAATTAAAAAGTTAAAAAAGGGGGCATCCGGGTTTGAACCAGAGACCTCTCGATCTGCAGTCGAATGCTCTACCACTGAGCTATACACCCATATGCAATCGCCTTCCACAGATAAACTATATTGTTTCGATCCTTTTTATAAATGGCTTGAAAAACAAAGTAATTTTTTATACGACATATAAAATATAAAAGTTAAAAAAGGGGTCATCCGGGTTTGAACCAGGAACCTCTCGATCTGCAGTCGAATGCTCTACCACTGAGCTATACCCCCATATGCAATCGCCTTCCACAGATAAACTATATTGTTTCGATACTTTTTATAAATGGCCTAAAAAACAAATTAATTTTCTAAACTACCTAAACAATATCAAAGTTAAAAAAGGGGGCATCCGGGTTTGAATCAGAGACTTCTCGATCTGCAGTCGAATGCTCTACCACTGAGCTATACCCCCATATGTTATAGGCATCCACAGATAAACTATATTGTTTCGATCTTTTTTATAAATGGCCTGAAAAACAAATTAATTTTCTATTCGGCCTAAACAATATAAAAGTTAAAAAAAAAGGGCATCCGGGTTTGAACCAGAGACCTGTCGATCTGCAGTCGAATTCTCTACCACTGAGCTATACCCCTATATGTTATAGGCATCCACAGATAAACTATATTGTTTCGATCCTTTTTGTAAATGGCTTGAAAAACAAATTAATTTTCTATACGGCCTAAACAATATAAAAGTTAAAAAAGGTGGCATCCGGTATTGAAACAGAGACTTCTCGATCTGCAGTCGAATGCTCTACCACGGAGCAATACACCCATACGCAATCGCCTTCCACAGATAAACTATATTGTTTCGATAGTTTTTATAAATGGCATTAAAAACAAATTAATATTCTATACGACATATAAAATTTTAAAAAGGAGATACAGGTTTGAACCAGCGACCTCTCGATCCGCAGTCGAATGCTCTACCACTGAGCTATACCCCCATATCCTACCGGCATCCACTGATAAACTATATAATTTCGATACTTTTTATAAATGGCCTAAAAATCAAATTAATTTTCTAAACTACCTAAACAATATCAAAGTTAAAAAAGGGGGCATCCGGGTTAGAACCAGAGGCCTCTCGATCTGCAGTCGAATGTATTAACACTGAGCTATACCCCCATATATCATCGGCATCCACAGATAAACTATATTGTTTTGAAACTTTTTATAAATGGCTTGAAAAACAAATTAATTTTCTGTACGACATATAAAATATAAAAGTTAAAAAAGGGGGCATCCGGGTTTGATCCAGAGACCTCTCGATCTGCAGTCGAAAGCTCTACCACTGAGCTATACCCCCATATGTTACCGGCATCCACAGATAAACTATATTGTTTCGATACTTTTTATAAATGGCTTGAAAAACAAATTAATGTTTTATACGACATATAAAATATAAAAGTTAAAAAAGGGGGCATCCGGGTTTGAACCAGAGACCTCTCGATCTGCAGTCGAATGCTCTACCACTGAGCTATACCCCTATATCCTATCGGCATCCACTGATAAACTATATAGTTTCGATACTTTTTATAAATGGCCTGAAAAACAAATTAATTTTCTATACGGCCTAAACAATATAAAAGTTAAAAAATAGGGCATCCGGGTTTGAACCAGAGACCTGTCGATCTGCAGTCGAATTCTCTACCACTGAGCTATACCCCCATATGTTATTGGCATCCACAGATAAACTATATTATTTCGATACTTTTTATAAATGGCTTAAAAAACAAATTAATTTTTTATACGACATATAAAATATAAAAGTTAAAAAAGGGGGCATCCGGTATTGAAACAGAGACTTCTCGATCTGCAGTCGAATGCTCTACCACTGAGCTACACCCCCATATCCTATCGGCATCCACTGATAAAGTATATAGTTTCGATACTTTTTATAAATGGCTTGAAAAACAAATTAATTTTCTATACGGCCTAAACAATATAAAAGTTAAAAAAGGAAGCATCCGGGTATGAACCAGAGACCTCTCGATCTGCAGTCGAATGCTCTACCACTGAGCTATACACCCACATGCAACCGCCTTCTACAGATAAACTATATTTTTTCGATACTTTTTATAAATTGCCTAAAAAACAAATTAATTTTCTAAACTACCTAAACAATATAAAAGTTAAAAAAGGGGGCATCCGTTTTTGAACCAGAGACCTCTCGATCTGCAGTGGAATGCTCTACCACTGAGCTATACTCCCATATCCAACCGCCATCCACAGATAAACTACATTGTTTCGATACTTTTTATAAATGACCTAAAAAACAAATTAATTTTCTAAACTACCTAAACAATATCAAAGTTTAAAAAGGGGGCATCCGGGTTTGAAAAAGAGACCACTCGATCTGCAGTTGAATGCTCTACCACTGAGCTATACACCCATATGTTATAGGCATCCACAGATAAACTATATT
Source organism: Troglohyphantes excavatus (assembly GCA_963932185.1). NCBI lineage: Eukaryota > Metazoa > Arthropoda > Arachnida > Araneae > Linyphiidae > Troglohyphantes > Troglohyphantes excavatus. Next base: position 61,108,017 of record OZ010677.1, read on the forward strand.
GTTTCTATCCTTTTTATAAATGGCTTGAAAAACAAATTAACTTTTTATACGACATATAAAATATAAAAGTTAAAAAAGGGGTCATCCGGGTTTGAACCAGGGACCTCTCGATCTGCAGTCGAATGCTCTACCACTGAGCTATACCCCCATGTCCTATCGGCATCCACTGATAAACTATATAGTTTTGATACTCTTTATAAATGGCCTGAAAAACAAATTAATTTTCTATACGACCTAAAAAAAAAAAAACATTCAAAAGCTAGGCACCCGGTTTTGAACTAGAGACTTCGCGATCTGCAGTCGAATGCTCTACCACTGAGCTATACACCCATATGCAATTGCCTTCCATAGATAAACTATATTGTTTCGATACTTTTTATAAATGGCCTAAAAAAAAATTAATTTTCTAAACTACCTAAACAATATCAAAGTTAAAAAAGGGGGCATCCGGGTTTGAACCAGAGACCTCTCGATTTGCAGTCGAATGCTCTACCACTGAGCTATACCCCCATATGTTACCGGCATCCACAGATAAACTATATTGTTTCGATACTTTTTATAAATGGCTTGAAAAACAAATTAATTTTCTATACGACATATAAAATATAAAAGTTAAAAAAGGGGGCATCCGGGTTTGAACCAGAGACCTCTCGATCTGCAGTCGAATGCTCTACCACTGAGCTATACCACCATATGTTACCGGCATCCACAGATAAACTATATTGTTTCGATACTTTTTATAAATGGCTTGAAAAACAAATTAATGTTTTATACGACATATAAAATATAAAAGTTAAAAAAGGGGGCATCCGGGTTTGAAACAGAGACCTCTCGATCTGCAGTCGAATGCTCTACCACTGAGCTATACCCCCACATCCTATCGTCATCCACTGATAAACTATATAGTTTCGATACTTTTAATAAATGGCCTGAAAAACAAATTAATTTTCTATATATTCAAACAATATAAAAGTTAAAAAAGGGGGCATCCGGGTTTGAACCAGAGACCTCTCGATCTGCAGTCGATTTCTCTACCACTGAGCTATACCCCCATATGTTATTGGCATCCACAGATAAACTATATTATTTCGATACTTTTTATAAATGGCTTGAAAAACAAATTAATTTTTATACGACATATAAAAGTTAAAAAAGGGGGCATCCGGTATTGAAACAGAGACCTCTCGATCTGCAGTCGAAAGCTCTACCACTGAGCTATACCCCCATATGTTACCGGCATCCACAGATAAACTATATTGTTTCGATACTTTTTATAAATGGCTTGAAAAACAAATTAATTTTTTAAACGACATATAAAATATAAAATTTAAAAAAGGGGGCATCCGGGTTTGAACCAGAAACCTCTCGATCTGCAGTCGAGAGCTCTACCACTGAGGTATACCCCCATATGTCACCGGCATTCACAGATAAACTATATATTTTCGATACTTTTTATAAATGGCTTGAAAAACAAATTAATTTTCTATACGGCCTAAACAATATAAAAGTTAAACAAGGGGGCATCCGGGTTTGAACCAGAGACCCCTCGATCTGCAGTCGAATGCTCCACCACTGAGCTATACTCCCATATACAATAGTATTCCACAGATAAACTATATTGTTTCGATACTTTTTATAAATGGCATTAAAGAGAAATTAAATTTCTATACGACATATACAATTTTAAAAAGGGGATCCGGGTTTGAACCAGCGACCTCTCGATCTGCAGTCGAATGCTCTACCACTGAGCTATACCCCCATATCCTACCGGCATCCACTGATAAACTATATAATTTCGAAACTTTTTATAAATGGCCTAAAAAACAAATTAATTTTCTAAACTGCCTAAAGAATATCAAAGTTAAAAAAGGTGGCATCCGGTATTGAACCAGAGACTTCTCGATCTGCAGTCGAATGCTCTACCACTGAGCTATACTACCATATCCAACCGCCATCGACAGATTAACTATATTGTTTCGAAACTTTTTATAAATGGCTTGAAAAACAAATTAATTTTCTATACGACATATAAAATATAAAAGTTAAAAAAAGGGGCATCCGGGTTTGAACCAGAGACCTCTCGATCTGCAGTCGAATGCTCTACCACTGAGCTATACCCACATATCCTATCGTCATCCACTGATAAACTATATAGTTTCGATACTTTTTATACATGGCCTGAAACACAAAAATAATTTTCTATATTGCCTAAACAATATAAAAGTTAAAAAAGGGGGCATCCGGGTTTAAACCAGAGACCTCTCGCTCTGCAGTCGAATTCTCTACCACTGAGCTGTACCCCGATATGTTATTGGCATCCACAGATAAACTATATTATTTCGATACTTTTTATAAATGGCTTGAAAAACAAATTAATTTTTTATACGACATATAAAATATAAAAGTTAAAAAAGGGGGCATCCGGTATTGAAACAGAGACTTCTCGATCTGCAGTCGAATGCTCTACCACTGAGCTATACCCCCATATCCTATCGTCATCCACTGATAAAGTATATAGTTTCGATACTTTTTATAAATGGCTTGAAAAACAAATTAATTTTCTATACGACATATAAAATATAAAAGTTAAAAAAGGGGGCATCCGGGTATGAACCAGAGACCTCTCGATCTGCAGTCGAATGATCTACCACTGAGCTATACACCCACATGCAACCGCCTTCTACAGATAAACTATATTTTTTCGATACTTTTTATAAATTGCCTAAAAAACAAATTAATTTTCTAAACTACCTAAACAATATAAAAGTTAAAAAAGGGGGCATCCGTTTTTGAACCAGAGACCTCTCGACCTGCAGTCGAATGCTCTGCCACTGAACTATACTCCCATATCCAACCGCCATCCACAGATAAACTACATTGTTTCGATACTTTTTATAAATGACCTAAAAAACAAATTAATTTTCTAAACTTCCAAAACAATATCAAAGTTTAAAAAGGGAGCATCCGGGTTTGAACCAGAGACCACTCGATCTGCAGTTGAATGCTCTACCACTGAGCTATACCCCCATATCCTATCGGCTTCCACTGATAAACTATATTGTTTCGATACTTTTTATAAATGGCTTGAAAAACAAATTAACTTTTTATACGACATATAAAATATAAAAGTTAAAAAAGGGGTCATCCGGGTTTGAACCAGGGACCTCTCGATCTGCAGTCGAATGCTCTACCACTGAGCTATACCCCCATATCCTATCGGCTTCCACTGATAAACTATATAGTTTCGATACTCTTTATAAATGGCCTGAAAAACAAATTAATTTTCTATACGACCTAAAAAAAAAAAAAACATTCAAAAGCGGGGCACCCGGTTTTGAACTAGAGACTTCTCGATCTGCAGTCGAATGCTCTACCACTGAGCTGTACACCCATACGCAATTGGCTTCCATAGATAAACTATATTGTTTCGATACTTTTTATAAATGGCCTAAAAAAATTAATTTTCTAAACTACCTAAACAATATCAAAGTTAAAATAGGGGGCATCCGGGTTTGAACCAGAGACCTCTCGATCTGCAGTCGAATGCTCTACCACTGAGCTATACTCCCATATCCAACCGCCATCCACAGATAAACTACATTGTTTCGATACTTTTTATAAATGACCTAAAAAACAAATTAATTTTCTAAACTACCTAAACAATTTCAAAGTAAAAAAAGGGGGCATCCGGGTTTGAACCAGAGACCTCTCGATCTGCAGTCGAATACTCTACCACTGAGCTATACCCCCATATGTTATAGGCATCCACAGATAAACTATATTGTTTCGATCCTTTTTATAAATGGCTTGAAAAACAAATTAATTTTTTAAACGACATATAAAATATAAAAGTTAAAAAAGGGGTCATCCGGGTTTGAACCAGGGACCTCTCGACCTGCAGTCGAATGCTCTACCACTGAGCTATACCCCCATATCCTAACTGCATCCACTGATAAACTATATAGTTTCGATACTTTTAATAAATGGCCTGAAAAACAAATTAATTTTCTATACGACCTAAAAAAAAAAATTCAAAAACGGGGCATCCGGTTTTGAACCAGAGTCTTCTCGATCTGCACTCGAATGCTCTACCACTGAGCTGTACACCCATATCCTACCGGCATCCACTGATAAACTATATAATTTCGAAACTTTTTATAAATGGCCTAAAAAACAAATTAATTTTCTAAACTGCCTAAAGAATATCAAAGTTAAAAAAGGTGGCATCCGGTATTGAACCAGAGACTTCTCGATCTGCAGTCGAATGCTCTATAACAGAGCTATACCCCCATATCCTATCGGCATCCACTGATAAACTATATAATTTCGATACTTTTTATAAATGGCTTGAAAAACAAATTAATTTTTTAAACGACATATAAAATATAAAAGTTAAAAAAGGGGGCATCCGGGTTTGAACCAGAGACCTCTCGATCTGCAGTCGAAAGCTCTACCACTGAGCTATACCCCCATATGTCACCGGCATCCACAGATAAACTATATATTTTCGATACTTTTTATAAATGGCTTGAAAAACAAATTAATTTTCTATACGGCCTAAACAATATAAAAGTTAAAAAAGGGGGCATCCGGGTTTGAACCAGAGACCCCTCGATCTGCAGTCGAATGCTCCACCACTGAGCTATACTCCCATATACAATCGCCTTCCATAGATAAACTATATTGTTTCGATACTTTTTATAAATGGCATTAAAAACAAATTAAATTTCTATACGACATATAAAATTTTAAAAAGGGGATCTGGGTTTGAACCAGCGACCTCTCGATCTGCAGTCGAATGCTCTACCACTGAGCTATACCCCCATATCCTACCGGCATCCACTGATAAACTATATAATTTCGAAACTTTTTATAAATGGCCTAAAAAACAAATTAATTTTCTAAACTGCCTAAAGAATATCAAAGTTAAAAAAGGTGGCATCCGGTATTGAACCAGAGACTTCTCGATCTGCAGTCGAATGCTCTATAACAGAGCTATACCCCCATATCCTATCGGCATCCACTGATAAACTATATAATTTCGATACTTTTTATAAATGGCCTGAAAAACAAATTAATTTTCTATACGACATATAACATATAAAAGTTAAAAAAGGGGGCATCCGGGTTTGAACCAGAGACCTCTCGATCTGCAGTCGAATGCTCTACCACTGAGCTATACCCCCATATCAACCACAGATAAACTATATTGTTTCGATACTTTTTATAAATAGCCTGAAAAACAAATTAATTTTTTATACGACATATAAAATATAAAAGTTAAAAAAGGGGGCATCCGGTATTGAAACAGAGACTTTACGATCTGCAGTCGAATGCTCTACCACTGAGCTATACCCCCATATCCTATCGGCATCCACTGATAAAGTATATAGTTTCGATACTTTTTATAAATGGCTTGAAAAACAAATTAATTTTCTATACGACATATAAAATATAAAAGTTAAAAAAAGGGGCATCCGGGTATGAACCAGAGACCTCTTGATCTGCAGTCGAATGCTCTACCACTGAGCTATACTCCCATATCCAACCGCCATCCACAGATAAACTACATTGTTTCGATACTTTTTATAAATGACCTAAAAAACAAATTAATTTTCTAAACTACCTAAACAATTTCAAAGTAAAAAAAGGGGGCATCCGGGTTTGAACCAGAGACCTCTCGATCTGCAGTCAAATGCTCTACCACTGAGCTATACCCCCATATGTTATAGGCATCCACAGATAAATTATATTGTTTCGATCCTTTTTATAAATGGCTTGAAAAACAAATTAATTTTTTAAACGACATATAAAATATAAAAGTTAAAAAAGGGGTCATCCGGGTTTGAACCAGGGACCTCTCGAACTGCAGTCGAATGCTCTACCACTGAGCTATACCCCCATATCCTAACTGCATCCACTGATAAACTATATAGTTTCGATACTTTTAATAAATGGCCTGAAAAACAAATTAATTTTCTATACGACCTAAAAAAAAAAATCAAAAACGTGGCATCCGGTTTTGAACCAGAGACTTCTCGATCTGCACTCGAATGCTCTACCACTGAGCTGTACACCCATATGCAATCGCCCTCCACAGATAAACTATATTGTTTCGATACTTTTTATAAATGGCTTGAAAAACAAATTAATTTTCTATACGACATATAAAATATAAAAGTTAAAAAAGGGGGACATCCGGGATTGAACCAGAGACCTCTCGATATGCAGGCGAAAACTCTACCACTGAGCTATACCCCCATATGTTACCGGCATCCACAGATAAACTATATTGTTTCGATACTTTTTATAAATGGCTTGAAAAACAAATTAATTTTTTAAACGACATATAAAATATAAAAGTTAAAAAAGGGGGCATCCGGGTTTGAACCAGAGACCTCTCGATCTGCAGTCGAAAGCTCTACCACTGAGCTATACCCCCATATGTCACCGGCATCCACAGATAAACTATATATTTTCGATACTTTTTATAAATGGCTTGAAAAACAAATTAATTTTTTATACGACATATAAAATATAAAAGTTAAAAAAGGGGGCATCCGGTATTGAAACAGAGACTTCTCGATCTGCAGTCGAATGCTCTACCACTGAGCTATACCCCCATATCCTATCGTCATCCACTGATAAAGTATATAGTTTCGATACTTTTTATAAATGGCTTGAAAAACAAATTAATTTTCTATACGACATATAAAATATAAAAGTTAAAAAAGGGGGCATCCGGGTATGAACCAGAGACCTCTCGATCTGCAGTCGAATGATCTACCACTGAGCTATACACCCACATGCAACCGCCTTCTACAGATAAACTATATTTTTTCGATACTTTTTATAAATTGCCTAAAAAACAAATTAATTTTCTAAACTACCTAAACAATATAAAAGTTAAAAAAGGGGGCATCCGTTTTTGAACCAGAGACCTCTCGACCTGCAGTCGAATGCTCTGCCACTGAACTATACTCCCATATCCAACCGCCATCCACAGATAAACTACATTGTTTCGATACTTTTTATAAATGACCTAAAAAACAAATTAATTTTCTAAACTTCCAAAACAATATCAAAGTTTAAAAAGGGAGCATCCGGGTTTGAACCAGAGACTTCTCGATCTGCAGTCGAATGCTCTATAACAGAGCTATACCCCCATATCCTATCGGCATCCACTGATAAACTATATAATTTCGATACTTTTTATAAATGGCCTGAAAAACAAATTAATTTTCTATACGACATATAACATATAAAAGTTAAAAAAGGGGGCATCCGGGTTTGAACCAGAGACCTCTCGATCTGCAGTCGAATGCTCTACCACTGAGCTATACCCCCATATCAACCACAGATAAACTATATTGTTTCGATACTTTTTATAAATAGCCTGAAAAACAAATTAATTTTTTATACGACATATAAAATATAAAAGTTAAAAAAGGGGGCATCCGGTATTGAAACAGAGACTTTACGATCTGCAGTCGAATGCTCTACCACTGAGCTATACCCCCATATCCTATCGGCATCCACTGATAAAGTATATAGTTTCGATACTTTTTATAAATGGCTTGAAAAACAAATTAATTTTCTATACGACATATAAAATATAAAAGTTAAAAAAAGGGGCATCCGGGTATGAACCAGAGACCTCTTGATCTGCAGTCGAATGCTCTACCACTGAGCTATACTCCCATATCCAACCGCCATCCACAGATAAACTACATTGTTTCGATACTTTTTATAAATGACCTAAAAAACAAATTAATTTTCTAAACTACCTAAACAATTTCAAAGTAAAAAAAGGGGGCATCCGGGTTTGAACCAGAGACCTCTCGATCTGCAGTCAAATGCTCTACCACTGAGCTATACCCCCATATGTTATAGGCATCCACAGATAAATTATATTGTTTCGATCCTTTTTATAAATGGCTTGAAAAACAAATTAATTTTTTAAACGACATATAAAATATAAAAGTTAAAAAAGGGGTCATCCGGGTTTGAACCAGGGACCTCTCGAACTGCAGTCGAATGCTCTACCACTGAGCTATACCCCCATATCCTAACTGCATCCACTGATAAACTATATAGTTTCGATACTTTTAATAAATGGCCTGAAAAACAAATTAATTTTCTATACGACCTAAAAAAAAAAATCAAAAACGTGGCATCCGGTTTTGAACCAGAGACTTCTCGATCTGCACTCGAATGCTCTACCACTGAGCTGTACACCCATATGCAATCGCCCTCCACAGATAAACTATATTGTTTCGATACTTTTTATAAATGGCTTGAAAAACAAATTAATTTTCTATACGACATATAAAATATAAAAGTTAAAAAAGGGGGACATCCGGGATTGAACCAGAGACCTCTCGATATGCAGGCGAAAACTCTACCACTGAGCTATACCCCCATATGTTACCGGCATCCACAGATAAACTATATTGTTTCGATACTTTTTATAAATGGCTTGAAAAACAAATTAATTTTTTAAACGACATATAAAATATAAAAGTTAAAAAAGGGGGCATCCGGGTTTGAACCAGAGACCTCTCGATCTGCAGTCGAAAGCTCTACCACTGAGCTATACCCCCATTTGTCACCGCCATCCACAGATAAACTATATATTTTCGATACTTTTTATAAATGGCTTGAAAAACAAATTAATTTTCTATACGGCCTAAACAATATCAAAGTTAAAAAAGGTGGCATCCGGTATTGAACCAGAGACTTCTCGATCTGCAGTCGAATGCTCTATAACAGAGCTATACACCCATATGCAATCGCCTTCCACAGATAAACTATATTGTTTCGTTACTTTTTATAAATGGCTTGAAAAACAAATTAAATTTCTATACGACATATAAAAGTTAAAAATGGGGGCATCCGGGTTTGAACCAGAGTCATCTCGATCTGCATTCGAATGCTCTACCACTAAGCTATACCCCCATATCCTATCGGCGTCCACTGATAAACTATATAATTTCGATACTTTTTATAAATGGCCTGAAAAACAAATTAATTTTCTATACGACATATAACATATAAAAGTTAAAAAAGGGGGCATCCGGGTTTGAACCAGAGACCTCTCGATCTGCAGTCGAATACTCTACCACTGAGCTATACCCCCATGTCATCCACAGATAAACTATATTGTTTCGATACTTTTTATAAATAGCCTGAAAAACAAATTAATTTTTTATACGACATATAAAATATAAAAGTTAAAAAAGTAGGCATCCGGTATTGAAACAGAGACTTTACGATCTGCAGTCGAATGCTCTACCACTGAGCTATACCCCCATATCCTATCGGCATCCACTGATAAAGTATATAGTTTCGATACTTTTTATAAATGGCTTGAAAAACAAATTAATTTTCTATACGACATATAAAATATAAAAGTTAAAAAAAGGGTGGCATCCGGGTTTGAACCAGAGACCTCTCGATCTGCAGTCGAACGCTCTACCACTGAGCTATACACCCATATGCAACCGAATTCTACAGATAAACTATATTTTTTCGATACTTTTTATAAATTGCATAAAACACAAATTAATTTTCTAAACTACCTAAACAATATAAAAGTTAAAAAATGGGGCATCCGTTTTTGAACCAGAGACCTCTCGATCTGCAGTCGAATGCTTTACCACTGAGCTATACTCCCATATCCAACCGCCATCCACAGATAAACTACATTGTTTCGATACTTTTTATAAATGACCTAAAAAACAAATTAATTTTCTAAACTACCTAAACAATATCAAAGTTTAAAAAGGGAGCATACGGGTTTGAACCAGAGACCTCTCGATCTGCAGTCGAATGCTCTACCACTGAGCTATACACCCATATGCTACAGGCATCCACAGATAAACTATATTGTTTCGATCCTTTTTATAAATGGCTTGAAAAACAAATTAATTTTTTATACGACATATAAAATATAAAAGTTAAAAAAGGGGTGATCTGGGTTTGAACCAGGGACCTCTCGATCTGCAGTCGAATGCTCTACCACTGAGCTATACCCCCATATCCTATCGGCATCCACTGATAAACTATATAGTTTCGATACTCTTTATAAATGGCCTGAAAAACAAATTAATTTTCTATTCGACCTAAAAAAAAAAATTCAAAAACGGGGCATCCGGTTGTGAACTAGAGACTTCTCGATATGCAGTCGAATGCTCTACCACTGAGCTGTACACCCATACCCTATAGGCATCCACTGATAAACTATATAGTTTCGATACTTTTTATAAATGGCCTGAAAAACAAATTAATTTTCTATACGACCTAACAAAAAAAAATTCAAAAACGGGGCATCCGGTTTTGAACTAGAGACTACTCGATCTGCAGTCGAATGCTCTACCACTGAGCTGTACACCCATATGCAATTGCCTTCCATAGATAAACTATATTGTTTCGATACTTTTTATAAATGGCCTAAAAAAAATTAATTTTCTAAACTACCTAAACAATATCAAAGTTAAAAAAAGGGGCATCCGGGTTTGAACCAGAAACCTCTCGATCTGCAGTCGAATGCTCTACCACTGAGCTATACCCCCATATGTTACATTCATCCACAGATAAACTATATTGTTTCGATCCTTTTTATAAATGGCTTGAAAAACAAATTTATTTTTTATACGACATATAAAATATAAAAGTTAAAAAAGGGGGCATCCGGGTTTGAACCAGAGACCTATCGAAATGCAGTCGAATGCTCTACCACTGAGCTATACCCCCATACCCTATAGGCAGCCACTGATAAACTATATTGTTTCGATACTTTTTATAAATGGCCTAAAAAACAAATTAATTTTCTAAACTACCTGAACAATATCAAAGTTAAAAAAGGAGGCAACCGGGTTTGAACCAGAGACCTCTCGATCTGCAGTCGAATCCTCTACCACTGAGCTATACCCCCATATGTTATAGGCATCCACAGATAAACTATATTGTTTCGATCCTTTTTATAAATGGCTTGAAAAACAAATTAATTTTTTAAACGACATATAAAAGTTAAAAAAGGGGTCATCTGGGTTTGAACCAGGGACCTCTCGACCTGCAGTCGAATGCTCTACCACTGAGCTATAATCCCATATCCTATCCTATCGGCATCCACTGATAAACTATATAGTTTCGATACTTTTTATAAATGGCTTGAAAAACAAATTAATTTTCTATACGGCCAAAACAATATAAAAGTTAAAAAAGGGGGCACCCGGGTTTGAACCAGAGACCCCTCGACCTGCAGTCGAATGCTCCACCACTGAGCTATACCCCCATATCCTATCGGCATCCACTGATAAACTATATAGTTTCGATACTTTTTATAAATGGCCTGAAAAACAAATTAATTTTCTATACGACCTAAAAAAAAAAATTCAAAAACGGGGCATCCGGTTTTGAACCAGAGACTTCTCGATCTGCAGTCGAATGCTCTAACACTGAGCTGTACACCCATATGCAATCACCTTCCACAGATAAACTATATTGTTTGGATACTTTTTATAAATGGCCTAAAAAACAAATTAATTTTCTAAACTACCTGAACAATATCAAAGTTAAAAAAGTGGGCATCCGGGTTTGAAGCAGAGACCTCTCGATCTGCAGTCGAATGCTCTACCACTGAGCTATACTCCCATATCCAACCGCCATCCACAGATAAACTACATTGTTTCGATACTTTTTATAAATGACCTAAAAAACAAATTAATTTTCTAAAATACCTAAACAATATCAAAGTTAAAAAAGGGGGCATCCGGGTTTGAACCAGAGACCTCTCGATCTGCAGTCGAATGCTCTACCACTGAGCTATACCCCCATATGGTATAGGCATCCACAGATAACCTATATTGTTTCGATCCTTTTTATAAATGGCTTGAAAAACAAAATTAATTTTCTATACGGCCAAAACAATATAAAAGTTAAAAAAGGGGTCATCTGGGTTTGAACCAGGGACCTCTCGACCTGCAGTCGAATGCTCTACCACTGAGCTATACCCCCATATCCTATCCTATCGGCATCCACTGATAAACTATATAGTTTCGATACTTTTTATAAATGGCTTGAAAAACAAATTAATTTTCTATACGGCCAAAACAATATAAAAGTTAAAAAAGGGGGCATCCGGGTTTGAACCAGAGACCCCTCGACCTGCAGTCGAATGCTCCACCACTAAGCTATACCCCCATATCTCATCGGCATCCACTGATAAACTATATAGTTTCGATACTTTTAATAAATGGCTTGAAAAACAAATTAATGTTTTATACGACATATAAAATATAAAAGTTAAAAAAGGGGGCATCCGGGTTTGAACCAGAGACCTCTCGATCTGCAGTCGAATGCTCTACCACTGAGCTATACCCCCATATCCTATCGGCATCCACTGATAAACTATATAGTTTCGATACTTTTTATAAATGGCCTGAAAAACAAATTAATTTTCTATACGACCTAAAAAAAAAAAAATCAAAAACGGGGCACCCGGTTTTGAACCAGAGACTTCTCGATCTGCACTCGAGTGCTCTACCACTGAGCTGTACACCCATATGCAATCGCCTTCCACAGATAAACTATATTGTTTCGATACTTTTTATAAATGGCCTAAAAAACAAATTAATTTTCTAAACTACCTAAACAATATCAAAGTTAAAAAAGGGGGCATCCGGGTTTGAACCAGAAACCTCTCCATCTGCAGTGGAATGCTCTACCACTGAGCTATTCTCCCATATCCTTTCGGCATCCACTGATAAACTATATAGTTTTGATACGTTTTATAAATGGCTTGAAAAACAAATTAATTTTCTATACGGCCAAAACAATATAAAAGTTAAAAAAGGGGGCATCCGGATTTGAACCAGAGACCCCTCGATCTGCAGTCGAATGCTCCACCACTAAGTTATACCCCCATATCCTATCGGCATCCACTGATAAACTATATAATTTCCATACTTTTTATAAATGGCCTGAAAAACAAATAAATTTTCTATACGACCTAAAAAAAAAAGTTCAAAAACGGGGCATCCGGTTATGAACCAGTGACTTCTCTATCTGCAGTCGAATGCTCTACCACTGAGCTATACGCCCATATTAAACCGCCTTCCACAGATAAACTATATTGTTTCGATACTTTTTATAAATTGCCTAAAAAACAAATTAATTTTCAAAACTACCTAAACAATATAAAAGTCAAAAAAGGGGTCATCCGGGTTTGAACCAGAGACCTCTCGATCTGCAGTCGAATGCTCTACCAATGAGCTATACTCCCATATCCAACCGCCATCTACAGATAAACTTTATTGTTTCAATACTTTTTATAAATGGCATTAAAAACAAATTAAATTTATATACGACATATAAAAATTAAAAAAGGGGCAACCGTTTTTGAACCAGCGACCTCTCGAACTGCAGTCGAATGCTCTACCACTGAGCTATACCCCCATATCCTATCGGCATCCACTGATAAACTATATAATTTCGATACTTTTTATAAATGGCCTAAAAAACAAATTAATTTTCTAAACTGCCTAAACAATATCAAAGTTAAAAGGGGGGGCTTCCGGGTTTGATCCAGAGACCTCTCGACCTGCAGTCAAATGCTCTACCACTGAGCTGTACACCCATATGCAATCGCCTTTAACAGATAAACTATATTGTTTCGATACTTTTTATAAATGGCCTAAAAAAAAAATAATTTTCTAAACTACCTAAACAATATCAAAGTTAAAAAAGGGGGCATCCGGGTTTGAACCAGAGACCTCTCGATCTGCAGTCGAATGCTCTACCACTGAGCTATACCCCCATATGTTAATGGCATCCACAGATAAACTATATTATTTCGATACTTTTTATAAATGGCTTGAAAAACAAATTAATTTTCTATACGACATATAAAATATAAAAGTTAAAAAAGGGGGCTTCCGGGTTTGAACCACAGACCTCTCGACCTGCAGTCGAATGCTCTAACACTGAGCTATACCCCCATATGTTACCGGCATCCACAGATAAACTACATTGTTTCGATACTTTTCAAAATGGCTTGAAAAACAAATTAATGTTTTATACGACATATAAAATATAAAAGTTAAAAAAGGGGGCATCCGGGTTTGAACCAGAGACCTCTCGATCTGCAGTCGAATGCTCTACCACTGAGCTATAACCCCATATGTTATTGGCATCCACAGATAAACTATATTATTTCGATACTTTTTATAAATGGCTTGAAAATCAAATTAATTTTTTATACGACATATAAAATATAAAAGTTAAAAAAGGGGGCATCCGGTATTGAAACAAAACTTTTCGATCTGCAGTCGAATGCTCTACCACTGAGCTATACCCCCATATCCTATCGGCATCCACTGATAAACTATATAGTTTCGATACTCTTTATAAATATCCTGAAAAACAAATTAATTTTCTATTCGACCTAAAAAAAAAATTCAAAAACTGGGCACCCGGTTGTGAACTAGAGACTTCTCGATATGCAGTCGAATGCTCTACCACTGAGCTGTACACCCATACCCTATAGGCATCCACTGATAAACTATATAGTTTCGATACTTTTTATAAATGGCCTGAAAAACAAATTAATTTTCTATACGACCTAACAAAAAAAAATTCAAAAACGGGGTATCCGGTTTTGAACTAGAGACTTCTCGATCTGCAGTCGAATGCTCTACCACTGAGCTGTACACCCATATGCAATTGCCTTCCATAGATAAACTATATTGTTTCGATACTTTTTATAAATGGCCTAAAAAAAATTAATTTTCTAAACTACCTAAACAATATCAAAGTTAAAAAAGGGGGCATCCGGGTTTGAACCAGAGACCTCTCGATCTGCAGTCGAATGCTCTACCACTGAGCTATACCCCCATATGTTACAGGCATCCACAGATAAACTATATTGTTTCGATCCTTTTTATAAATGGCTTGAAAAACAAATTTATTTTTTATACGACATATAAAATATAAAAGTTAAAAAAGGGGGCATCCGGGTTTGAACCAGAGACCTATCGAAATGCAGTCGAATGCTCTACCACTGAGCTATACCCCCATACCCTATAGGCAGCCACTGATAAACTATATAGTTTCGATACTTTTAATAAATGGCCTGAAAAATAAATTAATTTTCTATACGACCTAAAAAAAAAATTCAAAAACGGGGCATCCGGTTTTGAACCAGAGACTTCTCGATCTGCAGTCGAATGCTCTAACACTGAGCTGTACACCCATATGCAATCACCTTCCACAGATAAACTATATTGTTTCGATACTTTTTATAAATGGCCTAAAAAACAAATTAATTTTCTAAACTACCTGAACAATATCAAAGTTAAAAAAGGGGGCATCCGGGTTTGAAGCAGAGACCTCTCGATCTGCAGTCGAATGCTCTACCACTGAGCTATACTCCCATATCCAACCGCCATCCACAGATAAACTACATTGTTTCGATACTTTTTATAAATGACCTAAAAAACAAATTTATTTTTATAAACTACCTAAACAATATCAAAGTTAAAAAAGGAGGCATCCGGGTTTGAACCAGAGACCTCTCAATCTGCAGTCTAATGCTCTACCACTGAGCTATACCCCCATATGTTACATTCATCCACAGATAAACTATATTGTTTCGATCCTTTTTATAAATGGCTTGAAAAACAAATTTATTTTTTATACGACATATAAAATATAAAAGTTAAAAAAGGGGGCATCCGGGTTTGAACCAGAGACCTATCGAAATGCAGTCGAATGCTCTACCACTGAGCTATACCCCCATACCCTATAGGCAGCCACTGATAAACTATATTGTTTCGATACTTTTTATAAATGGCCTAAAAAACAAATTAATTTTCTAAACTACCTGAACAATATCAAAGTTAAAAAAGGAGGCAACCGGGTTTGAACCAGAGACCTCTCGATCTGCAGTCGAATGCTCTACCACTGAGCTATACCCCCATATGTTATAGGCATCCACAGATAAACTATATTGTTTCGATCCTTTTTATAAATGGCTTGAAAAACAAATTAATTTTTTATACGACATATAAAATATAAAAGTTAAAAAAGGGGGCATCCGGGTTTGAACCAGAGACCTATCGAAATGCAGTCGAATGCTCTACCACTGAGCTATACCCCCATACCCTATAGGCAGCCACTGATAAACTATATAGTTTCGATACTTTTAATAAATGGCCTGAAAAATAAATTAATTTTTTATACGACCTAAAAAAAAATTCAAAAACGGGGCATCCGGTTTTGAACCAGAGACTTCTCGATCTGCAGTCGAATGCTCTAACACTGAGCTGTACACCCATATGCAATCACCTTCCACAGATAAACTATATTGTTTGGATACTTTTTATAAATGGCCTAAAAAACAAATTAATTTTCTAAACTACCTGAACAATATCAAAGTTAAAAAAGTGGGCATCCGGGTTTGAAGCAGAGACCTCTTGATCTGCAGTCGAATGCTCTACCACTGAGCTATACTCCCATATCCAACCGCCATCCACAGATAAACTACATTGTTTCGATACTTTTTATAAATGACCTAAAAAACAAATTAATTTTCTAAAATACCTAAACAATATCAAAGTTAAAAAAGGGGGCATCCGGGTTTAAACCAGAGACCTCTCGACCTGCAGTCGAATGCTCTACCACTGAGCTATACCCCCATATCCTATCCTATCGGCATCCACTGATAAACTATATAGTTTCGATACTTTTTATAAATGGCTTGAAAAACAAATTAATTTTCTATACGGCCAAAACAATATAAAAGTTAAAAAAGGGGGCATCCGTGTTTGAACCAGAGACCCCTCGACCTGCAGTCGAATGCTCCACCACTAAGCTATACCCCCATATCCCATCGGCATCCACTGATAAACTATATAGTTTCGATACTTTTTATAAATGGCTTGAAAAACAAATTAATGTTTTATACGACATATAAAATATAAAAGTTAAAAAAGGGGGCATCCGGGTTTGAACCAGAGACCTCTCGATCTGCAGTCGAATGCTCTACCACTGAGTTATACTCCCATATCCAACCGCCATCCACAGATAAACTACATTGTTTCGATACTTTTTATAAATGACCTAAAAAACAAATTAATTTTCTAAAATACCTAAACAATATCAAAGTTAAAAAAGGGGGCATCCGGGTTTGAACCAGAGACCTCTCGATCTGCAGTCGAATGCTCTACTACTGAGCTATACCCCCATATGGTATAGGCATCCACAGATAACCTATATTGTTTCGATCCTTTTTATAAATGGCTTGAAAAACAAATTAATTTTTTAAACGACATATAAAAGTTAAAAAAGGGGTCATCTGGGTTTGAACCAGGGACCTCTCGACCTGCAGTCGAATGCTCTACCACTGAGCTATAATCCCATATCCTATCCTATCGGCATCCACTGATAAACTATATAGTTTCGATACTTTTTATAAATGGCTTGAAAAACAAATTAATTTTCTATACGGCCAAAACAATATAAAAGTTAAAAAAGGGGGCATCCGGGTTTGAACCAGAGACCCCTCGACCTGCAGTCGAATGCTCCACCACTGAGCTATACCCCCATATCCTATCGGCATCCACTGATAAACTATATAGTTTCGATACTTTTTATAAATGGCCTGAAAAACAAATTAATTTTCTATACGACCTGAAAAAAAAAATTCAAAAACGGGGCATCCGGTTTTGAACCAGAGACTTCTCGATCTGCAGTCGAATGCTCTAACACTGAGCTGTACACCCATATGCAATCACCTTCCACAGATAAACTATATTGTTTGGATACTTTTTATAAATGGCCTAAAAAACAAATTAATTTTCTAAACTACCTGAACAATATCAAAGTTAAAAAAGTGGGCATCCGGGTTTGAAGCAGAGACCTCTCGATCTGCAGTCGAATGCTCTACCACTGAGCTATACTCCCATATCCAACCGCCATCCACAGATAAACTACATTGTTTCGATACTTTTTATAAATGACCTAAAAAACAAATTAATTTTCTAAAATACCTAAACAATATCAAAGTTAAAAAAGGGGGCATCCGGGTTTGAACCAGAGACCTCTCGATCTGCAGTCGAATGCTCTACCACTGAGCTATACCCCCATATGGTATAGGCATCCACAGATAACCTATATTGTTTCGATCCTTTTTATAAATGGCTTGAAAAACAAATTAATTTTCTATACGGCCAAAACAATATAAAAGTTAAAAAAGGGGTCATCTGGGTTTGAACCAGGGACCTCTCGACCTGCAGTCGAATGCTCTACCACTGAGCTATACCCCCATATCCTATCCTATCGGCATCCACTGATAAACTATATAGTTTCGATACTTTTTATAAATGGCTTGAAAAACAAATTAATTTTCTATACGGCCAAAACAATATAAAAGTTAAAAAAGGGGGCATCCGGGTTTGAACCAGAGACCCCTCGACCTGCAGTCGAATGCTCCACCACTAAGCTATACCCCCATATCTCATCGGCATCCACTGATAAACTATATAGTTTCGATACTTTTTATAAATGGCTTGAAAAACAAATTAATGTTTTATACGACATATAAAATATAAAAGTTAAAAAAGGGGGCATCCGGGTTTGAACCAGAGACCTCTCGATCTGCAGTCGAATGCTCTACCACTGAGCTATACCCCCATATCCTATCGGCATCCACTGATAAACTATATAGTTTCGATACTTTTTATAAATGGCCTGAAAAACAAATTAATTTTCTATACGACCTAAAAAAAAAAAAAAAAAACGGGGCACCCGGTTTTGAACCAGAGACTTCTCGATCTGCACTCGAGTGCTCTACCACTGAGCTGTACACCCATATGCAATCGCCTTCCACAGATAAACTATATTGTTTCGATACTTTTTATAAATGGCCTAAAAAACAAATTAATTTTCTAAACTACCTAAACAATATCAAAGTTAAAAAAGGGGGCATCCGGGTTTGAACAAGAAACCTCTCCATCTGCAGTTGAATGCTCTACCACTGAGCTATTCTCCCATATCCTTTCGGCATCCACTGATAAACTATATAGTTTCGATACGTTTTATAAATGGCTTGAAAAACAAATTAATTTTCTATACGGCCAAAACAATATAAAAGTTAAAAAAGGGGGCATCCGGATTTGAACCAGAGACCCCTCGATCTGCAGTCGAATGCTCTACCACTGAGCTATACCCCCATATCCTATCGGCATCCACTGATAAAATATATATTTTCGACACTTTTTATAAATGGCCTGCAAAACAAATTAATTTTCTATACGGCCTAAACAATATAAAAGTTTTAAAAATGGGCATCCGAGTTTGAACCAGAGAACTCTCGATCTGCAGTCGAATGCTCTACCACTGAGCTATACCCCCATATCCCATTGACATCCACTGATAAACTATATTGTTTTTTATAATTTTTATAAATTACCTGAAAAACAAATTAATTTTCTAAACTACCTAAACAATATAAAAGTTAAAAAAAGGGGCAACCGGGCTTGAACCAGAGACCTCTCGATCTGCAGTCGAATGCTCTACCACTGAGCTATACCCCCATATGTTATCGGCATCCACAGATAAACTATATTGTTTGGATACTTTTTATAAATGGCCTAAAAAACAAATTAATTTTCTAAACTACCTGAACAATATCAAAGTTAAAAAAGTGGGCATCCGGGTTTGAAGCAGAGACCTCTTGATCTGCAGTCGAATGCTCTACCACTGAGCTATACTCCCATATCCAACCGCCATCCACAGATAAACTACATTGTTTCGATACTTTTTATAAATGACCTAAAAAACAAATTAATTTTCTAAAATACCTAAACAATATCAAAGTTAAAAAAGGGGGCATCCGGGTTTAAACCAGAGACCTCTCGACCTGCAGTCGAATGCTCTACCACTGAGCTATACCCCCATATCCTATCCTATCGGCATCCACTGATAAACTATATAGTTTCGATACTTTTTATAAATGGCTTGAAAAACAAATTAATTTTCTATACGGCCAAAACAATATAAAAGTTAAAAAAGGGGGCATCCGTGTTTGAACCAGAGACCCCTCGACCTGCAGTCGAATGCTCCACCACTAAGCTATACCCCCATATCCCATCGGCATCCACTGATAAACTATATAGTTTCGATACTTTTTATAAATGGCTTGAAAAACAAATTAATGTTTTATACGACATATAAAATATAAAAGTTAAAAAAGGGGGCATCCGGGTTTGAACCAGAGACCTCTCGATCTGCAGTCGAATGCTCTACCACTGAGCTATACTCCCATATCCAACCGCCATCCACAGATAAACTACATTGTTTCGATACTTTTTATAAATGACCTAAAAAACAAATTAATTTTCTAAAATACCTAAACAATATCAAAGTTAAAAAAGGGGGCATCCGGGTTTGAACCAGAGACCTCTGGATCTGCAGTCGAATGCTCTACTACTGAGCTATACCCCCATATGGTATAGGCATCCACAGATAACCTATATTGTTTCGATCCTTTTTATAAATGGCTTGAAAAACAAATTAATTTTTTAAACGACATATAAAAGTTAAAAAAAGGGGTCATCTGGGTTTGAACCAGGGACCTCTCGACCTGCAGTCGAATGCTCTACCACTGAGCTATAATCCCATATCCTATCCTATCGGCATCCACTGATAAACTATATAGTTTCGATACTTTTTATAAATGGCTTGAAAAACAAATTAATTTTCTATACGGCCAAAACAATCTAAAAGTTAAAAAAGGGGGCATCCGGGTTTGAACCAGAGACCCCTCGACCTGCAGTCGAATGCTCCACCACTGAGCTATACCCCCACATCCTATCGGCATCCACTGATAAACTATATAGTTTCGATACTTTTTATAAATGGCCTGAAAAACAAATTAATTTTCTATACGACCTAACAAAAAAAATTCAAAAACGGGGCATCCGGTTTTGAACCAGAGACTTCTCGATCTGCAGTCGAATGCTCTAACACTGAGCTGTACACCCATATGCAATCACCTTCCACAGATAAACTATATTGTTTGGATACTTTTTATAAATGGCCTAAAAAACAAATTAATTTTCTAAACTACCTGAACAATATCAAAGTTAAAAAAGTGGGCATCCGGGTTTGAAGCAGAGACCTCTCGATCTGCAGTCGAATGCTCTACCACTGAGCTATACTCCCATATCCAACCGCCATCCACAGATAAACTACATTGTTTCGATACTTTTTATAAATGACCTAAAAAACAAATTAATTTTCTAAAATACCTAAACAATATCAAAGTTAAAAAAGGGGGCATCCGGGTTTGAACCAGAGACCTCTCGATCTGCAGTCGAATGCTCTACCACTGAGCTATACCCCCATATGGTATAGGCATCCACAGATAACCTATATTGTTTCGATCCTTTTTATAAATGGCTTGAAAAACAAATTAATTTTCTATACGGCCAAAACAATATAAAAGTTAAAAAAGGGGTCATCTGGGTTTGAACCAGGGACCTCTCGACCTGCAGTCGAATGCTCTACCACTGAGCTATACCCCCATATCCTATCCTATCGGCATCCACTGATAAACTATATAGTTTCGATACTTTTTATAAATGGCTTGAAAAACAAATTAATTTTCTATACGGCCAAAACAATATAAAAGTTAAAAAAGGGGGCATCCGGGTTTGAACCAGAGACCCCTCGACCTGCAGTCGAATGCTCCACCACTAAGCTATACCCCCATATCTCATCGGCATCCACTGATAAACTATATAGTTTCGATACTTTTTATAAATGGCTTGAAAAACAAATTAATGTTTTATACGACATATAAAATATAAAAGTTAAAAAAGGGGGCATCCGGGTTTGAACCAGAGACCTCTCGATCTGCAGTCGAATGCTCTACCACTGAGCTATACCCCCATATCCTATCGGCATCCACTGATAAACTATATAGTTTCGATACTTTTTATAAATGGCCTGAAAAACAAATTAATTTTCTATACGACCTAAAAAAAAAAAAAAAAAAAAAAACGGGGCACCCGGTTTTGAACCAGAGACTTCTCGATCTGCACTCGAGTGCTCTACCACTGAGCTGTACACCCATATGCAATCGCCTTCCACAGATAAACTATATTGTTTCGATACTTTTTATAAATGGCCTAAAAAACAAATTAATTTTCTAAACTACCTAAACAATATCAAAGTTAAAAAAGGGGGCATCCGGGTTTGAACCAGAAACCTCTCCATCTGCAGTTGAATGCTCTACCACTGAGCTATTCTCCCATATCCTTTCGGCATCCACTGATAAACTATATAGTTTCGATACGTTTTATAAATGGCTTGAAAAACAAATTAATTTTCTATACGGCCAAAACAATATAAAAGTTAAAAAAGGGGGCATCCGGATTTGAACCAGAGACCCCTCGATCTGCAGTCGAATGCTCCACCACTAAGCTATACCCCCATATCCTATCGGCATCCACTGATAAACTATATAATTTCCATACTTTTTATAAATGGCCTGAAAAACAAATTAATTTTCTATACGACCTAAAAAAAAAAGTTCAAAAACGGGGCATCCGGTTATGAACCAGTGACTTCTCTATCTGCAGTCGAATGCTCTACCACTGAGCTATACGCCCATATTAAACCGCCTTCCACAGATAAACTATATTGTTTCGATACTTTTTATAAATTGCCTAAAAAACAAATTAATTTTCAAAACTACCTAAACAATATAAAAGTCAAAAAAGGGGTCATCCGGGTTTGAACCAGAGACCTCTCGATCTGCAGTCGAATGCTCTACCACGGAGCTATACACCCATATGCAATCGCCTTCCAAAGATAAACTATATTGTTTCGATACTTTTTATAAATGGCCTAAAAAACAAATTAATTTTCTAAACTAACTAAACAATATCAAAGTTAAAAAAGGGGGCATCCGAGTTTGAACCAGAGACCTCCCCATCTGCATTTGAATGATCTACCACTGAGCTATACACCCATATCCTTTCGGCATCCACTGATAAACTATATTGTTTCGATACTTTTTATAAATGGCTTGAAAAACAAATAAATTTTCTATACGGCCTAAACATTATAAAAGTTAAAAAAAGGGGGCATCCGGGTTTGGACCAGAGACCCCTCGATCTGCAGTCGAATGCTCCACCACTGAGCTAGATCATCATACTTTAGAGCCCCACGTGCAGAATTATACTGTTTCTGAATGTTTTATAAATGGGTTTCGGGTTTGAACTAAAAAACTTCGAAATGGGGTCATCCGGGTTTTAACCAGATACGTTTCGAACTGCAGTCGATTGCTATACTACTTTGCTATACCCTCATGGCTTAACTGCATCGTATATAATCTATATTGTTTCTGTACTTTTCATAAAGAGCATAAATAAAATTGCGTTTTTATACGCCCGTAAAAAGTATAAAAGATTAAAAAGGGAGATCCCTGTTTGAACTATCGACTTCTCGTTCTGCAGTCCAATGATTTACTACTGTGCTATACCACCCAATATTATTAACATCCACTAATAAGCTATACTGTTTCTGTACTTTTTATAAAAAGCTTAAAAAAATATTTTGTTTTCTATGTTTTTGTTAAAACTTCGAAAAGGGGCATGTGTGTTTGTATTAGGAACCTCTAGTTCTGCATTTGAATACTCTGCCCCTGAGCTATACCAATGTAATCTCTATCTGTCTAGATAAGGCCTTGGCTATACCTTCGCATCCGAATAGCTTCCACATATAAACTATATTGTGTTTGTACTTTTTATAAAAGGCATAAAAAACAAATAATTTTTTTTTCTATACTACTGGGAAATATGGAAAACTTCCAAAAGGATGCATACCGATTTTAACCAGAGACCTATCGATCTGCAGTCGAATACTCTATCCTAAAGTAATTATATCCAACGAATGTGATCGTTATTTAAAAATTGTTTTGCTTCTTTAATAATAACAATTGAAAAATGTGTTTATACTTTTATGACCTTTATCCAGTAGTAAAATTTATAGTTTTGGGAAAATTTAAATTATTCTTTTTTCGGAAAATATTACACATTTTGGAGAGCCCTTTATAATTATTCTTCATTTTAACAAAATATATTGTTTTTATACAAAATTTAAATCTTAACATTAAATTTAAAAATTTAAAATTGCATATATCTGCTTTTGCATTTGATAAATCCATTTTGTACTTTAATTGCCCCATTATATACTTTTGTACTATAATCTCATGGTATTTGCTAATTTCAATTTTAATTCCAACTTTGAAACAAATTTAAAATCTATAACCAACTCGAGCAAAGTATAGGTTTTACGGCAAAAGAAACCTGAAATATTGAAGTCACAACGAAAGCCGGCAGTTCTGTGTTTCCAGATTATTTTTTATTTATCCTCAATGTCGAAATATTTTATTGAAATCTTCAACCAGCACAAACGCGATTTTCTTCTTATATGTTTCATAAAATATGTCTCTTTGATCCTTAGAAAAATAAAAGATTTCGAACACTGAAGGATGTCGAACGTTTATTCTGAGGACTCTTACGGTTTTTTACGATTAAATAAACTTGTAAACTCTTGAGATTTGCTTTCACCCGACAAGTATAAGGACATTGTCAGCGTAAGCGATTTCCCTTTCTGTAAGTTTTTCTATAAAACGATTTGAGACATATCCCCAAAAAAGATCCCAATACAAGCTCTTTATTTTGATATATGTCACGGAATACGCAAACAAGACATTTTTCTCTTAATATAATATTCAATGATATATTTGGCAGTTCGAAGAGATAATTGAAAAATAATAATTATTTTTTAAATTAAGAAACACTTGCATTTTAAATGCATGTCAAATGTGGTGCTGAATATTGAAGTTTGAAAACAATTTTTTGTGCGAAGATGCTATTGAAAATAAATTCAAGAGGCTTTTTCTTCGGAAGTGCGATATATTTTTTTTTACTCGGAATATAAGACTTCAAGAATCTTTTGCTTTTTTGTGGAACAAATTTAAAGAAACAATTTTCAGCACCGAATATTGATTTTCAATTGGTGACTGCTCGATGCTCCTTCCAAAATGATTATAGATGGGTTTTCGCTTTTTCTTTTTTATTATACTATTTTTTTTACAAAAACTCATTCTAAGAACTGAAGTATAAGTCTTAGAAGTGATATTCTTTTAACACTGGACATATTTGTTCCCTTTCAAAGATTTCTGCGTTATTTTCTTATTCCTTTTTATTTTGTGGTAATTTATTTTTAAGCTCTCTTTCAGAAATGGCATGGTCTTTCTATAAAAAAAAATTATTACTTCAAAATACAATTTATAAGAGATAATAAATTTATATAAAAAAGGGTTGTTTGGGTTAGTTGAAACCTACATGTACTCCCTACAAACACTCCATAAAAACGATAAATCACTAACACTAGGTTTTATCTGTTGGTATTACGATTAAAAATTTATAATTAATTCATCATAAACAGTTTTGTTACTTATTTTTTTTTAATAGGAAGGGCAACGTGTTCTGGATTGATCTCTAGAAACTTCGAATGATATTCGGATAATATAACTCCACCTAGCGATGGCTTAAACGATAACAAAGACTTTTTTATCGCATCGTCTATATAATGTGACCATCCCAATGTGACCATTTCAATGAGTTGGTCAGGGTACGAACAATTGAAACCCGTGAATTGTTCTCGCGTGGGTTGTGGGTGGGACCTTGAATGTTGCAAATTAAGTTGTGGTAGTAGAATATAGTGACGTCACGAGTGTTGAAACTTGTGTCTCAAGGTTGCATCATCTTATATATATCACCATGTATATATATATATATATATATATATATATATATATATATATATATATATATATATATATATATATATATATATATATATATATATATATATATATATATATATATATATATATATATATATATATACAGAGAGAGAGAGAGAGAGACAGACAGACAGATATCACCAAATCCCTGGATGTATAAAACTTTGGTGCATATAGTAAATTTACGTTAATTGACTTTTTTTAATAAAGATTAATAAATATTTTATCGTAATTTTTAATCCTTTGATGGTAATGGACATGACATCGCGTCCAGGAATTTACAGTTTTTTCAGCATTCCACCCAATTTTTAAATTATTACAAATACTCCATTTGGAGATTGTGTTTTTTTATTTAAAAGTTTTTAAATTTTTATAATTAACTAAAGTTTTAAAATAACATTAAAAAAAAATAAGCACAATAATAATTATTTAAACTTTTTGTGTAGTGAAAACCAGTTTACAATTGCTAAAAAAACGCTTGAGCGCCTTTTGATTTAAACAAAATAACGATTGTTTCTAGGCTTTAACAATATAATATATCGAAAACATGCAATGTTTTGGCTATAAATTACTGCTTAATATACATTGATGCAACAATGTTATTTTAATAAATTTATTAAAATTGTTTCACATCTATGTCTACATCAAAATTAACTCAATTATTTGAAAGAAAAGATCGGGTAAACATACGAGTTTATTGTGTATTATTTTTACAATGTTATTTTTTGTTTGTCATATCATTATTTATTTTTAATATATCTATTCACCAATATCTTTAAAAACTCTTTTTTAACCCTCACGGTTCCTCAGAGCACATAAAAAAGTTTTTTTTAAAAAAGAAACACATAGAAAGTAGTTTAAGAATGTTTTACCTTAAAATTATACAACTTTAATTGCCCTAAATGATACATATAAGGTATTGTTAAAAAATTAAAAATTAAATGATAAACATTAATAGAAACCAATGAATGCGTACATCAGGTAAATTCAGCGGGTAGTCAACAGATAGTTGTAATATTAAATAGAGAGCGCCTTTAATACCAGACTCTCGTAAGGCCGCGGTGTCAACATTGAAAAGAAAAACTCACATCACGTGGTTATAGCGCTGCCACATTTGGCGTTCAGACATCTGTAGGAGTTTCACATTTTTCGCACTTTCTTCTCTTTTGGTGATAAGGAGTTCTGTCCGTATTCAACTTCTTAACATATATGTACGTATTTACTTATTTTCAAAGAATATGCGCTAAATATTTCCTCTTCATTAACGAAACGAAAATACTTTATTTGTGTTCAATACTCGAAGAAGCGAAACTCTTTATATTTTTCAGGTTTTATTGTTCATATTTTCTTATTGAAGTATACAAAACAACAATTGAAGAACTTCGCTTATGATAAATTTTTTACATAAAAACGTAATGCAATTATTTCAAAACTACAAAGTAAGAAAAATCTCCTTAATATATCTGTTAAACTCCCTAAATTGTGCCACTCGTTCAAAAAAACTATATTTAAATACAAAATTAAACACAAAACCATATTACAATACTTCGATCTCGTTTAGTTCTACAAGTCGCCAAGGCCTGCCAAGTAATATTGGCGCATGAATGAATTGGCATTTCCACCTATCACGTGGTTTCAATGATGGACACACGGAAATCAGCATTTTTATTCCTCTATTTGTATCCTTACTCTATGGTAGTCAAAGGACATAGATCCCAACAGTAGTTTAACTATTTGACAAAGAGGATCGCCAAAACTTTAATTAAAGGTGTTTGGAGGACTTGGAAAAGAGCTTAGTTGTAGTTAGGGAATCCAATTAAAGCTAATTTCGCTAATTACTTTTATCTGAGATTCGTGGATGTAAAAGTGAAGGCGCTAGTACCTGTGGAAAGAAATAATCACTGTTAGAAGTTTTAAATATTGTCAGAATTAAAGGAATTCATGGATAAACTGCGAGTCAAAAATCATTGGCACGTTTTAAGTTTTGATACAAATTTAAATAATTATCATATGAGATAGCGTTTAAGACAAAAACATTTCCCACGACGACACGTTTTTAAGCAAACAAAAATTTTAGTTTAAAATATCGCCTATGGAGGGCGTTGTTTCTTAAAATCATCAGGAAAATCTTAAAAACTGAAAATCATCAATTGTAGTTAACTAGCTGAAGTAGCCGGCGTTGCATTATTATGAAAATGCAATTTCGCGAAATCGAGATAATATTATTCCCAATATTGAAACTATATGATCGACCTACAATGGCACGTCGTATTACGTATCGGTCTATAATTGTATTACGACATCGTGACGATATAGTGTGGTATGTGCCATTTAAACACAAATAAATATCCTTTTGGTGAGTTTTTGAATATTGATATAATATCCTACTAGGACAGTAAATAAAAAACTTTAATTTCTGTAATTTGCTGGCTGATTAGAAGGATAGAAAGTAGTTCTCGCGTTCCTTTTTCAGCTGATAGATTTTGCAAATGGAAAACAATAGCTTACATATTAAAAGATCATTTTTCTGACATTCGAAATTTTTTTAATCCCATTTTTTCCCCGTTTCTACTTTTAATCAAGTTTTTTTTGTTTGGTATTATTAATTAACATCGCACTAGAGCTGCACAGTGGGCTATTGGCGACGGTTCGGGGTCAATCTCGAAGGAAAGACCCGGGAACGCATACACATTCACACACACATTCATACATGCACCTCGTTATTTTAGTACCATGGTCAGATGACGAGGAAACACCCGAACTAGCACCCAACGCCTTCAATAGACGTCGGGACTCTGGACCCCGATCAGATTTATCGTGCACCAGTCCCGTATACACGCCAGTATAATTTGTTGGATATTCTAAACGACTTTCTAGTATTTTTGTAGCGAAGCTGGCAACCCTCCGATCGCAAGATCACTACTTTTTTACTTTTCTATGTCAAGTCCATCGCAACGGATTCGAACCACCAATCATCTGATTAGTAGCTGAACGCCTTACCAACTGAGCAACTGGGGCTCACTTTTAATCAAGACTTTTGATTCATTTTCGAACAATACCAAAACTCCATTAACTGATTTAAAACCCCAGACAATTAAACTTTTTTTTATCAAAAAAAAAAATGAAGTACTTTTTTAAAACTTAATTTCCTCAAGAATGCAGATTTTATAGTTCTTATTATTTCGGAAAGCTAGTCTCACCTTTCAGCGAATTGTTTTTCAGTTATCGTCTTCACGAAGTGAAACTGCCCCTGAAAAAACTCATTACGGCATTCATGACCGTCTGATCATATTTCAGGGTCCATTTCAGCGGCTTAAAAACGCGGCAAACAAACGAAAAACAATTCGCAGCCAACTCAACTTTCCGCTAGTTTTCGCTTGAAAACTTTTCCTAATTGCTCGCATTTGCATTTAGATGGCATTCTGGTTTTGTGTGAAGAGTGGTCGCAGATTGCGAGCTTGATAGGGAAAGGTTGAAACGAAGCTTGCTTTTATTGTCCTAATTTTGACATTATCTTCCGCGATAAGCGTCTCAAATATCCTACTCATTGACAATGGTATTTGTAAATTACGGAGGGGATTTTCTTAATTGAATGTTATCAAATAGTTATCGTAAGTTGTTACAAACTCTGAGGGAGATTAATTATTTATTATATATAAATAAATAAATAAATATATATATATATATAAATATATATATATATATATATATATATATAATATTTTATAACTCTTCTCCCGACTTTAAAATTTTAAAATTTACTTTAACTAACTTTCTTTAAATTTGGATATCACCCCCTTTTTCCAGTACCAAAGCATCCAACATATTTAATCTCAAGAAGCAATATCCCTCTTAGATTTCGGATGAGTCACATTTTCTCACTCCCACGCAACTTCTAAAAGCCAAAGTCAAACTAACTAGAAAATGCGAACTAAAAGTCGAGGAACCAATCAGAGGTGTCCAGGATGTATTCTCTTTCTCAAAATCTCCATCTTGATACAGATTCACGATGTAATCTCGAAGCTAGGAGGTCTTGCCCTGAAGTCCTGAACAATAAATGATAGGAACATAATCTTTCAGCCTTTGTTTGATCCCATCCTAATTGAAATTGTCTATAACTATAACGACTGCACTTCTAATTGATTAAACATCATATATATATATATATATATATATATATATATATATATATATATATATATATATATATATATATATATATATATAATATTCAGGTCTACATTTTTGTTATACTTTTCTTGTTTATTTTTTAAAATTTAGAATAAGTATATCTTAATAGAATTTAATTTATTATTTGCTGAAGTACCCTGAACTGCTATGGCTTTACGCAATGTTGGCCGATTTCTTCACCATGGCTCCATCTGGCGGTTTTAGTAGGAAGTCATTTCTTCTTAAAAGGGTAAGAAGGAGGATGGGGGAGGTTTTTCAAAATCTTTTGTAGACATTAAACTTCCTTTTGTTTTAATGTTTGAGTGTGGAAAATGTCATCAAACTATAATTTATTCAACTATAAACATTATTTCTTTCACGTTTTAAAATAAGGCTGGAGGTTTCGGCGAAACAGCAAAAATGAGACGAAACGAGCTAAACGGGAGTTTGTTATAAGAAACTTATAAAGATTCTTCTTTATAAGCAGGTATTATTTACAATTATTATATTCTTACCCATGATTTTCTTTTAAATAAAATAAAGGATTTCCACAATAAATTCCAAATAAGTATAAGCAAAACGTTTACTTTCGCCACTCCCCAAAGCATTTTCTTTTATCTCCACTTAACGTTGCTAATGGACTTTCAGGTAAAAACCATAGATCTTATCGATTTGTTTTCAAATAAATTGCCCTAAAGTATGTCCTACCATTCACTCTGTCTTTCTTTGTCTTTGTAAAGGTACGCCTATATCATAGTAAAAGAATATTGGAGACAAATTTTCTTTGTAAACGATGCACGCCCCAAACATTTAAATGGAATCTGCATGTTTATTGTATATTTTTTTTCTGACAGGGATAAATACGCTTGTCCACTGATAAAGTCTAGTTTTTATACCTCTACTCTTTGCATGTTTATAGTTTAAGAAATAACTGATTATAAAGTAAAAGTGAATGTATGTATTTACGGCAATATGGATCTTTAAATATAATTTGAGAACATTTATAACGTTTACGTTATTGTGCCAAAAGATAGCTAAATGAAAGGAGAATTTAACAGAAGTATACTATATGCATCAAAGATCCCAATCATTTGCTAAATATACTTTTTATGTAATCCATAAGGCACTAGTAAATAAATAGTATTTTTCTTAAAATAGCTTCAATTAAAAAATTATTTAAAAAAAAAAATAACCCTCTAGTGCATAGTGTAGCATATATGCTACACAACTTTAAAATGACCACTAGTTGCATCAATTGAGTTTTATGTTAACTATTATAGTATTGTCACGTAGGGAACCATGTGCCTAGTTCTTATAACCTCCGCTATCTTTATAAAAATGATTGGAATAAAGGTAATTAGTTGCTTCGAAGTCTGTTCTTCTAAAAATAGCTCGTGAAGGTAAAGTTTTCGAAGATTGTTTTATTACTTATAAGTGTAAACTGGCTCTACAAAATTTCCAAGCTAATACCAGAAGTGTGTAGATCGTATGTAACTATATTTTCATGCATTTTGAAAAATTATTTCAGTAATTACACATGAATTTACATATACGCTGCACAAATCTTATAATTAATTATTTATTTGGATAGGCACTTAGGATTTTATTGTATATTTTTGCAGCGGTCCAGCAAAAATAAAACGAAAAAAAAAATGATTTCATTAAAAAAGAAAAAATCATGCATGGGTTAAGAGTTATTTACTATTATAAAAATATTTATTTATTTTTAAATGAATTCAGCTCACCAACTAGTGCCGTCATACGTGCCAAGGAAAAGGTTATCAATTCGTATACCTATTATGTATTTTTTTATGTAAATTCGCGCATGATTTCTGTTCTAATTCAAATATATAGATACATTTTTTTTGTTGGATAGGGGATGTCTCACTTGGGAACCTTTTGTAACAAATATCCGGTTATACAACATATAACTATTCAGAATTCTCAACTAACTAGACCGTTCGAAGAAGTATTTCCCGACGTAAATTCTTTATTGATCGATAGAGAAAAATCCACTTTGGCAAGAAAAAAAAAATGCACATTTTTTTTATTCGTTTTTTATTTATACGGAAATATTGATTTAACAAGACCTTTTTTTAATATTTTATCAGATTTCAAAATATTTTCATTGCTGTGTGGGATATATTGTTAAATTACAATAAAATTTAGTTTACCTGGCATTTATTAAAACGGTTAATCTCAATATATACTATCCAGGGCGTGGAAAAAGTGATAAATATTTTGAGTTTCCTGGTGAATAATAACAACGAGCGGAGACCCCTGCTAAATTAAAAACTAAAAAGTAAAAATAAAACAATATTTTAAAAAACTGATTAACTGATTGAAAAACTGATTCAAAAATGATTTTAAGAAATCAATCACTAAAATGTAAAACAAATATTTTAATTTTACTAGTTAAAAAATTTAAATATTTCATATTTATTTTATACTTATTACAACTTTTTGAAGATGATACCCAATTTACAAAACCTGAATTTTAGAACTGATTAAATGAAAATTAATAAGCATACAAAATTAATATTAAACATTTAAAAAAATTAAAACTTGTTCCTAAAACTAAATTTTTACTTTTTAGCATTTTTTTTTATATAAAGTCGTTTATTCTTTTAAAAAAGATCATTTTGTTAATGATACAAACGGTAAAGTTAGAGTGTAAAACTAAAACGAAAAAAGATATTGTCAAAAATTTTACATTTGAGTAGACATTTATTTATACTTTATCTCAGGCATTTCAACTTTGGATCCACTTTTTCCAAATTTTATATTAGCAAAATATTAATATCTTCAATTAACTATCTTGAATGCATAACTAATTAAAATGATATATGGACAAGCCGAATTTCGAATCAAGTTAATGTTTTAAACCTGTAGAATAAATTTTTTTTCAGAAAGACTATTAAGCTAGACATTATCTCTACTTTGAATTTTACAACAATGTAGTAACATGATTATATCAACTTTCACGTTTTATCTCTTTTTAATTTAAGTTAGGAAAGGCCAAAAGCTCAAAAATTTACTAGTAAACAATTTACAGAAAACTTTATTTATTTGAATATCACATAAAAAATTTCCTATTATTAGGTTAGTGAGAAATAGGTGTGTACTATTAAAAAAATCCTCACATTGTCATATGCGCATTAACGTTTCTACTTAAAATAAATTTAAGCACTGGACTGTTGAATCATTTTCTCTTTCCTGCATTAACTTCCACCCATTAAACACTTAAAACCTTGTTCTCAAACTTTACTCACACTATTAAATTAAAAAACTGTTTAAATGTCACTCAACTAAACTATGTCTATTTGGTTTATTTTACTTTTGGTTTATTAAATCAAGCTTAACTTTAAAAATACTACAAGTAATATTCTACTAGGATTTTCTAGCACGTAAAAAAAGACAATCCATTGCGGATGAATACATTAAGGAATACTTGAACGTCACCAAAAGATTTTTGTAGTTCAGTAACATATTATGGGCATACCATGAGACAAATATACAGGTAATAAATTGTTTAAGCGATGGTCATTGTTTGGTTATTTAACTATATATATAATAAATTATTCTTTTTACTATACCTTAATAACTTTATTTGTTGCTGCTAAAGCTTAGTAGCGACTTATTTAAACTACCAGCGAAGAAGTTTGGATAAAAATAAGGTTCTGTTATGCCAATACAGCTAAATGTGAGTTAGTAAAACAATGACCATCGCCCAGAAATGTGTAGCAACCCTATCTAAGCGAAGTAGTTGGTCTAACATTAATGTTTAGTTATGCCAATACAACTGAATGTGGTACAGCCAAATAATGACCATAGCCCAACACGTTGTGACACGCTATGCAATTTGTACGTGCTTGACATTAAATTTGTATTAAGTTATTTAGAGAAAAACGTCGCCAATTGCAAAAATTTAATTCTCAGTTTCAAATTCATTAAAGTCATTATCTTTTCCAACAAAAACAATTCCTCTTTAATTGTTATTACTTAATGACAATAATGACCATAGCTCAACAACTTGTGACACGCTATGCAATTTGTACGTGCTTGAAATTAAATTTGCAATAAGTTATTTAGAGAAAAACGTCACCAATTGCCAAAATTTAAGTCTCAGTTTGAAATTCATTAAAGCCATTATCTTTTTCAACAAAAACAACTTCTCTTTAATTCTTATTGCTCTCATAAATCAATCCATGACCATTGACACTTTAAAAAAAAACATTCTCAAGCCTTACACTCACTATCAAACAATAAAAAAAAATATTAAATGACCCCCGAACAGCTTTACAATCTCATTTTCACGATATATTAAATCAAACTGAATGTAAAAGACCCTCCAGGGGATATTCTAATGGGTTTATCTCCACAAAAAGAAAGGGGGGGAAAATCCGCCACAAAATCGGCAATCAATCGTACCAGAAGATCTAGAGACACTTGAGTGGTCGTGTTAGAGATAGAAAAGGCTGTAATAGCTATGTGGGTTCTTTGACTGTGGTATCCAACCTAAGACCCCCCGTGAGTTTGGAAGGATTATTGAGTCAGTTAACGTAGCAAGGGTTTCCAATTAAGGGATGCAATGGCAAGGGGGGGGGGGATAATAGGGTGTTTGGGATTGGCCATGGGAATAGTAGTTGTTGCTTCTGACGTGTTTTTTTTGTATGAAATACAAGAGAGAGATTATATGTGTACATAGAGAGTAGGCTTGGACGATGTTGACATTTTCCCATTGCGATTAAACGCCAGTCAAACCTCAATATTTTCCGATTAATACTTAATATTAATCGGAAATATAATAATTTAATAATATATTAATATTTCTTATATATCGATGTTTTTGATGCATATGTTACCGTTAAAGTATGAAATCCGTTATTTCATAGAATACCTTGTTATTCCATGAAATAACTGATCGTGTCCGTTAAAGTGTAAAACTCTTGTATTTCATGGTTTAACTAGTTATTTCATAGAATAACTATCTGCAGCCCGTTAAAGTGTAAAATAAATTAAATTAATGTTGGATAAATCTCATTCTGAAACCTCTGTGGGGCTTACCGTCCGTTGCTGCAGCTCAAAGTTTAGGTACTGGTCAGGGATTTAAAAAATGTTCGTGTAAAACCCAGTGTGTCAACAAAAAATGTTTTTGTTTTAGAAATAATGTTCTTTGTAATTCCAAGTGTCATTTTAGTAATCCTTGTTGTAACAAATGATTTTATGGTACGTTTCCATAAATACCATTTATACGCTGCATAAATTAGATAAATTGCTTCTTTTTCATTTTAATTGTCTATCATTAGTTTAATTTCATTTTAGATAAATTGTTTATTTTACACTTTAACTGTCTCTCATTAGTTAATTTATAGAATACCTAGTTATTTCATAGAATAACTAGTTAAAGTGTCAAATTAATAACATATTACACACTTTAACGGACACGATCAGTTATTTCATGGAATAACTAGGTATTCTATGAAATAACTGCATTATATACTTTAACGGTAACACATACATATTGTTGATTCTGTTTATATTGTTGATTAATCGTTGATGTATCGATGTTTCCGATACATCGATATTTTTCGTTTAAATAAGCAATAGGTCTATTATCCACCTTTCGTTCTTTACTTGGAAACATGTTTTGCTGGACAACTAAATGCACTCTCTACAATTATTCTATGTCTCATCTTGGTTTTGGTTCGTATTTTAGATCACAATGTTTTTCATTGATGGTTTTAACGAGTTATTATATTTGCAAGCGTACTTCCGAAATCCGGAATGTACTGGTTTTCCGAGTGTTTGTGTAGACTTCTGAGAGTTATTCGGTACTTCCGAATTTACTTTTTATTTTTCGTCAAATCAAATTATCGTCAAATCGATTTATCGCCAAATCGATTATTAGAGAATCGAAATTGCGATTATTTCTACCTTCCGGAATGTCGATATATATCGAAACATCGCCAAGTCTAACATAAAGTAAAAGTGTTTATGTTTTAATGGGCGCATTTCAAATTTTAATCGTGAATGGGCAATTTGACCCAAAGAGTAGGTTTCCATTGTTATTAATTGTATGTTTTTATGTATGCCCTAACATGTCTTGTTCAACCCTTTGAACTTTTTGCAAGTAAATCTTTGGACTTCACGTTCTTTTTATAAAACAGCTATTCCTGTTAGATAAAATTAATATAAATATTAATATAAGCAACAGAACAAAGTTAGCCAAAGAAGGAAGTTAAGCCTAGAAGCAAACGAAAATATCGTTGTTTTGTCATCGGATATGGGGAAACGAAATACAAATGGTTCTTTGTCACATATTAACATATTTCTTTGTGAGATAAAGATTATTCGAAAAAACTATTACGTTTGTTATATCACTTCCGCACGTGCTCAGAATAATGTTCCAATATTCTCGTCAAAACATGCCGATTTACAATTTTTCAATGTATTCACTCATTCATTCATGTATTCTAAAGCTCATTTAAATTAATTACTAATTACTATATTAAAATTCTCATAGGGATGGGAGTAAAAATGTCAATTTTTAAGTGGATATGACATTTGGAAGGGGTCTATAATAGTTTACCATCCATAAATATCGGTTAATGAGAAATTTATTAACTTTTTCTTTTACTTTCTTAAACAAGGATTTCGCAAAAGTACAAAAACAAATTATTCAGTAAAATGTTTTACCCTTTTCATATTTGTAGCAAATTTTTCTACTCTGCAATATTAAAAAAGAATAGGTAGGCTGTGTCGATCAAGACGGCCGCATGGTTTCAGGGGTGCAACGTCAAACTCAACTGTGTATTCAGGTAAAAAATTGTCGAGACCAGTAATAGCAAAGTTTGGGTATATTTCTTTATTATAATTTAGGTTACGAAAGAGTGAATTCATTAAGTTTTACGCATGAATTTTGATGAATATGAATTGAAACATCTACGATGTTACAAACGAAATTTTCTTTTATGGTTAAGGTTTCAAAATAAGGTTGTTCTTGCACAATATTAATTATTAATCTAAAATCCTATTTTTTTTTGTAATAGAAATTGTAAAATTTTTATAGAATTTTTTGTATTTAGTTTGAGTGTCAAGGAAATTTTAATTTCTCAAACATTTTTGTTGTTTTACAAGAACTGACTTCACGTGCTTTAGCTTCTGAGAATTTATTAATTTTTAATTCGCAACAAATATATCTCACACGTGAGTACGATAAAATCCTAGTAAAAGTTGGCTTACTCTTAAGGAAAATGTAATCGCATCTTATTTTACAGCTATTTCAGGAAACTCGTGATGTGCTTTAATAAAAAACTATACACAGAGTGCAAATATATTAATACACAATATAATTGCACTTTAAGCCCTACATGGCCGTAACGTGTTTCGCTATAAAAGTTTTAGGAGTCATGGACACTTAAAAAGTTTTATGATGTTAATATGGAAGCAATTTCGTCTTGTTAATAAGACGAAAGTACACAAGCATTACATGAAATGTCGCGTGAAAAGTTATTTTATAAAAATTGAGGAAGTAAATTTATTATTTTTTTTTAGAAGCGTCCTTTCCATCGCTTAATACTTTTTATATTAGAACTTATATGACTTTTCTTTATTGATTTAAATGTATTAAGAAGGTGATTTATTTGAACTGTTCTTTATCCCTATAGACATGCATTTATTTAGACGTTTCATTAAAACTTTCTAGTCTTAGATTTATTATATTGTTTAAGTGAAACTTCTTTAGTGAATCTGAATGACCTTGACACGGAAATCAAACGTGAAACGGTAGGATGAGTGGCGCATGCGTACAAATCTTTAGCAGGGCTAGTGAATCTAAGTGACCACGTTCGTACGGTTTATTATTTAAAATACTAGCTATCGAAGGGTTGACAGCTTCGCTGCAAAAATACTAGAAAGTCGTCCAGAACATCGAACAAATTATACTGACGTGTAAACAGGACTGGTGCACAATAATTATCGGGGTCCAATGTCCTGATGTCTATTGAGGTTGGGTCGGGTGCCAGCTCAGGTGTTGTCCTCGTCATGTGGCCATGGTTAAAAAATACGAGCCATCGTTCCCGGGTCTTTCCTTCGAGTTAGGTTCAGAACCGTCGCCAATAGCCAACTGTGCCACTCTAATGCGACGTTAATACTAATCATACCACGCGCGGTCAAATGACCGTTTTTGAAATTTCGTTTAGAATTTCTTGTATACAACGTAACTGTATCGCCATGTAACTTATTGACTTTTCCTATAATATACATATAACCCATTTTTCAATATTCACAACCTTCTTTATTGTTTACTTTCCGAAAAAAATGTATAGCATGTCTAGTCTACCACGATCGGTCATTTGACCATATGAACAATTCCTGTTATTTACGACTATATTCTTCGGAAAGCGCACTCCTGAAATTGTTTTACGAGTCCACAATGTGATTGTGGATCTACAGTGTTGTGGCGATCCAGCCATCTGGGCACCAACCGTCCTGCGGGCTAACGAGGCAACGCTGTACAGACCGCTTCGGCCCAACCAGGCGGCACGGGTGCAGACCGAAACTCAGGGCAGGCGGCGCTGACGGCAATGGAAAATCTGCAATACAAAATACTGTAATTTGTAAAAAATGTGCTGAAAATGCATAAATGTAAATAAAACTTTTCTAAATAGAAAAAAATATATATGTTTACTCTCCAATTGGCTAAAATCTCTATATAAAGATACATATTTTTTTGAAGCGGTCATTTGAACGCTCATGGTAGGATTAGATATACATGAAATGTCGGTAGGTTTAGTGTTAATTGATCAAACCAAACCATTTTAAAATAATACGTTAATAAAGACTAAAGAAGTTTCACTTCAACCGTGCGCTTATATTTATGAGGCACAGGGTTTTCTGATGTGTTCACTACAAGTAAAAGTCGGGTATGCACAATTTCAGTGTCTCGTTTAATTTGTTCATTAATTTTATACTGTAGCTTAGTGATCGAAGGTTACGTCAGCGTCTCGGGTGTACATTAGCAACATTGCGGTGAGTGAGACCACCTTTTCAGTTTTTTTTTTATATAAATAACTAGTTTATTAGTTAGTAAAGCTTAGTAATTTTTTTATAAGTACTTAGAATAAGTTCATCTGAATCTTGTATATGCTTATAGATAAGACAGTGGTTGATATATATATATATATATATATATATATATATATATATATATATATATATATATATATATATATATATATATATATATATATATATATATATATATATATATATATATATATATATATATATATATATATATATATATATATATATATATATATATATATATATATATATATATATATATATATATATATATATATATATATATATATGTTGATAAATCATTAAAAAACAAGCCCCATGTACTTTTTATGAATTCTTTAGAGATACATTTTTTCTTGTTCAAATAGAAACAAAAAATATTTCGGTTGCTATAATAGGAGAAGTGCATGCGGTGGACCAGGCGGTAGAGTAAAGGAATCATGACCGGAGGTTCTGGTTTCGTTCTTTGATGCCTGCTAGAAAGCATACATTGTGTGTAGGAGAGTGGTGCACGTTAAGTTATAGTACATGAGAGTCATGTGTCGACCATCGTATAAAATCACGTGGTAGGATTGGTCTTTACTTCTAGAAAGAATCCGAACCTTCGTCAGTAGTCCATTATGCAGCTCTAATGTGACTTAATTCTTCCAACCTTATTGATGTGATAAATTAAGAAAGTGTAAGTTCGGAATAAGGATATCAGACACAATAAAACTCAAATGTATGCACAATATTAGTTAACGTATATCCTTGGAAAAGGTCATTACATATCTGTCAGATATTTACGAAGTATTCCAACTTCAGAGAACACTTAGACTTTTGTTCAACCATTCTACACTAAGATGAGAAAATGTTTTATAAAACTTTTGTTGAACAACAGATTTTGTTTTGTATGTAAATTATACACAAAACATTTCTCATACCGTTCAATTCATGTAACAAATTCAGAAGTTTTCGCCTTCTGAATCAAAGGTAGTCATCAATTTTACTTACGCTTATGCAATGCTTCAAAAATGATCCATCCTATTTAATTCTGATGTTGATGTATGGTACTTTCCGAAAGCTTTGGACGTGTGTTGAGGATAGCTATTCATTTTCAAATTGAATAATTTTAATATGAAGGGCAATCACAATATATACCGTAATTCGTCATTTGGAGGTTAATTCCAGGAATATATACTGAGTGAGCCAAAAGTCCCTGACAGATGTTAAAATTTAATATAAAATCAAGTAAATGTCGAAAGAGGGTACTATTTGAAGTCAAATTCTCCTTTTAGTATGAAGTTTTGTTGCAGCAAATAAAAAAAATAGTTACAAACTTTGTTAATTGACGGCATTACTTGTTTCTATATTTGGTTTACGCATGCGTTTAATGTGGTTTTCAGATTAATTTTGATTGTATCACGCAAAAATGACGATTCGCAGCAAAATATTTGTTTGCTACACAACGAAACACACTTTGAAATACGGTAATGGACAACGAAAAATAGGTTGCTCTGTAACTGCTTGTGACAAAATAATTATTTATTACTAGTGTTTTCTTGAGTTGATATTGTTTTTTTTAAGGCACAGTGCCATCTATTGGTGAAGTCAGGAACTAAATTGTTGTAATAAATTGTTCTTCGTTTGAAGTAGGTTTTTGAACTGCACTCGTATGACAATTACTTGATTTTATACTAAATTTCAAAATATATGTCGTTGAATTTCGACACATCCTTTAGTAAAAAGTGATTTACAACAATTGGCATGAAATGATTTTAATGGCTAAGGGCGTTACTTTGATTACTTAATACCAAAAATCAGGTCCGATTTAGAAATCTATTAATACATTATCAAATTGCCGGCTAATTTCTGGCAAGAAATCTGGACTAAATGCAGAAATGTTTACTTTATAATAATTTATATGATATATAAAAGTATTGTTATTTTGTCACTATTTGTCTGCGGTTTGGACATTTTACGGTTTTTATGCACATTTTGAAGTCAATTTTGTCGAAAACTGCGTTAATCTAAAATTTAATCATAAAGTGATTATAAACTATATAACTTAGAACAAAACATGATACTATATCCAAATCTGTTATTTTTTCTAGTGTTCATGTGGAAAGGTAGCAAGATTACCGTCTAAATGACACGTCCGAAACGCGGAAAAAATATTCACAGTAGAAAAAGTTCCCGATACATTTTAAAATAATATAAAATCAGGTAATTTTGTGTATAAGAATGCTGTTTAGACTACAATGCTTCTCATGATAAGAATTATTTTGGAGCAAATAAACAATTTATTTTCATAGTTTACCTAAAGATGGCGCTGTACTTTAAAACGTTAGAATCAAGCTTCAAAAACTCAAACAACTAGTAACAGTTAATTTAGTTTGTCTCAAGTATTTATTTTGCTCAATCCGTTATCATAAATGTGTGCTTATTGTAGCCAATAAGTAGTCGTCATTTCCGCGAAAAATCATCAAAATTAATATTTAAATCACAAGAAATACTAAAATAAACCGAGCATAGTAAAAGTAGTGTCATTTATTTACTAAATTTGGAACTAATTTTTTTATCGGCCTCAACAGCACTTTTCATTGTAAGAAGCCCAATCCCATTCTCTTACGCTAAATACTTGACTTTATATTAAACTTTAAAATTGGTTGAGGGCATTTGGACAACCTTGAATATTTTCGCGGGAAAGTTCGTTAAAATACGAACTTTGTATTTTGTTTACATTTATTTTGAAATTTGTTTGTAGTCGCCCTAAAGATTATTATCAGTGAAGTATTCGTAAAATTTGTCGAAAGCAATAAATTTATAAAAAAATAACTTTTCCTTTATATGCTACATTATTAGATGTTGTATTATAAACTTCGCATTAAAAAATCCTAGAATTATATATTTGAATATTGAATTCGAAACAAATTATCTCGGTACCATTAGTGATAACTACTGACAGTCGCAGTAACAGGTTGTTGCTTTGAAAAAATAGTAAAATCATTTCTCTTGGCACTAGCATATATGTAGAATAAAATGTAGAATAAATGTATGTAGAATAAAATATTCTTCAATACTGCGGACGATCATTGGAATGTTATTATTATAAAATAAACCTAACAATTCTCTATTGTAATACAATTTTTATAAAGGTAAAAAAGACATTTAAGATTAAATAAACAATACATACAATATTACCGACTGTATATTATTCGAATACTAAAATAACTCTTTCTAAACAACTTTTAACATTCAAAGTTTTCGACGCTATGCGAAAATTAATGATATTCATTTCTATAATTATAATACAAAATGACTACTAAAATTATTCATTTGCAGTCAATTATTCTACACAGAATTCATGAGAGTAATAACATCTCCATAATTTTAATTTTAATTAACTCATGACCCTTTATTTTACAAGATTTACAATTTGATTGACTTT
Organism: Troglohyphantes excavatus; assembly: GCA_963932185.1. Lineage (NCBI taxonomy): Eukaryota > Metazoa > Arthropoda > Arachnida > Araneae > Linyphiidae > Troglohyphantes > Troglohyphantes excavatus. The sequence goes on from OZ010677.1 coordinate 61,150,592, forward strand.
ACATTATATTTTAACTTAATTTTTGGCGAGAGATAAAATAGAATTATCTCTGTACAGTTATATCTCTGTATTCATGCAAAGTAAAAAAATTCCAATGAGATTAATTATATCTCAAGACATCGATGACCGATATTAATTTCTTGTTTTCAAATTTGCAGTTGTTTTAAAGTCAAAATAATTACAAATGTGCTGAAAAAGTTGTCTAAATGTCACACATGTCACGCTGCAATTTCCCAGTATAATTTGCAATAGTCTACGCTTCTGAACCATTCGTAAGGTTCGAAAAATATCAATTTCTCGATTTCAATAGTAAATTAAGCTCAATTTTTTTTCACTTAATTAAATTGCAGTCGTTGTTATTTAGTAAAGTTAAGAATAGTTTTAAGTTAAACGTTTTGAATATATATCATTTATCATAATCATTTTCGCATTTGGGATATAGAGTTTGAATTAACAAATTCATGTTGAATCTTGAATATGTGAATCGACGTCATCGTTATTAATGCCTGTTTAAGAAAGTAACTATTAAAATGAAACGTTTCTTAAAAACCGGGGGGAATGCAAAAAACATGAATCCACACTTAATATTATTTACATATATGATCCAATAAGATATTTTATGTTGATTTCAATATAGATATAATTAATAAATATTAGGATAATATCGATTACACGCATTATTCAAATTTTATTGACATTTTGACATCTTTTAAACTTATTATGAAGTAAATCACTTAACTAATTATTTCCTTAAACCTCTAAAAATAATTGAGTTCAACAAGAGACTTGATTGCGCACATTGTTCGTCCCTTGGCGTGAAAAATAGAGAAGGCACCACAAGTTGGTAACCTAACAATATCTGACTGAATCTAGTAATGTAACCTTAGGTGGTCTCTACAAGCAACAGGCCGTCCGTTCTGAGAGCAAACACAAAGGAGCAATCGCGAAACACAAAAACCTCCCGGAAGGCAACACACACGTCTCTTATCCCATGGTGAGTTACAGCGGGGGGGAAGAAACATCACCACGCTGGCATCCCAACGCACCAAGAAAGGTACTTCCATATCAATCACTGCCATTAAAATGTGACTCCATCTGAATGATTGTAGCACAAAAATCTTCTTAAAACCTCCAGGAAGTCTATATCTACCAAAACTCCCTCCCCACGGTGAACCACGCCAAGTTGAAAGCCAGCAGTTTGACAAATCAACACCCTAAGTGCACCGAGGAACACATAACAACATCAATCTTATTCGCTCACATGTGATCCCAAGCGAGTGATTTTAGAAATCTCAGAACCTCTCCTGTACACGACCCTGTTGCGCTATTGAAAAGCAAAAGACTATCGTATACGTACTTCCAAAATGGCGAAGAATCATTCATTAACATCAATCACTCATGTAACCTCACCCGGATAATTTTAATACCACTTCTAAATCCTTCCGGTAGACATACTAACATGGTAGAGGGGCCCTCATTCCAAATCCCGCTGCCTCTCGGGTTGATGTATCCCAGAATCCCTCTCTCATTTCCCTGTGTGCCTCAAATTAAAAGTGAGGCGTGTATTTTTCACTTGGGCAGAAGCCGAATGAGCCTTATTCATCACGAGTGTCAGATGACACGTGGGAAGTAGGAGCTTTTGTTTTGAGGTAAAGAGGTGACGGGAGGGGGTGAGTTAGTTTAAAAATTCCATCCCTTAATGAATGCCCTCCGCTTTCGTTTGGCAGAGACGGATTGGTCCGTACCTTCCACCCTCCCCTCCAGGGAATGTTCTGAGGTTGTTCTCGGTCGGTTTTGGTTGCAGCAGTGAAAAGATTATTTTCGAGTGAGCAAGCGCTGATTGCAGAAGTATTTTCGTTTTCTCACTCCTCTTGGATCAAATTGCCCGGAAGGAAACAGGATTTTAAGGAGCAATTTATCTCTTGTTGTTTCGGACGGCGGTGGAAGGAAATGAGTGTTGTTTCTTTCGAACGGTCCATTGTTCCTGGTGTAGTTTCTTCTTATTCCAGACAGATGATTGTTTTTGTTGTGTGTTGGTTGTGGTCGAATGTTGGGTTACCATTAGCTTTGAGCGTGGTTGGAGAAACTGCCTGTTGTACATAGGACAGCAGAGAAAACTGTCGGATGAATAACAGACATTAAAGTTTGAGAATGCTTAAATCCCCAACAAAAAACCCAGACAATTATTTTTTTTGTTTGTTCAAATTTGTTGTTCTTGTGCTTGGAGATTAACAATGTTTTCCAGTACATATGTAAGAAAAGCTTTTATGGTGCTTAGGATTGAAAAACAAAACGATTAGTAGAATAAGGAACTCGGAAATTTGTGAATTAATTCGAATGTACGTAATGGCAAATATAATGTCTGTGAAAAAGAGTATATTAGATAAACATATTGAGTGAGCTAGGACTGAGAAATAACAGGTGATACAGTCTTGTGAATTTGAGCTACTGCCAAAGGTAGAGGCTATCACTTAAACTTACACTCCACTCTCCAAACATTCACAACACTGCCCATGGTATATGGCGTTAGGACCACAAATGACTGAAAGTTCACCAGTTCCCTCTAAATGGTAGGGCTGACAACTTGTTGAGCATAGTACTGGGTCGCAAAAGAAGACGTTTCCTTCTGGCAAGAATGCTCTACAACACTTTCTTGAAGCACATATATTGGGACACTGTATGTTTTAAAATTGAAAGGGACGTTTCAATGAAATTCATATAGCTTCTAAACAAACAAATTCTGAATTATGGTATTGTGAATTCCCGCTCTACTTCTTCCTCATTTTAAGCGTAAAACATTTATTCTTTATACAAACCAGAAAACCTACAATTATTTCTTCTATCTCGAAATGAATATCTAAACTCACTTGCCATAAAAATGTCTACCGTCCCATCCATGTGTCATATTTGTCACAAACCTCTTGCTATACTTAAATTATCTATGTGGCAGACGTTGTCACAGCCACCCTGAATAGGCAAAACCTCTATTGGATGAAAAATTCGTCATGGTGAAGTAATATAGAAGATTAGTATAGAAGGGTCAGCTCAGATCACATCTGACTGCAGTATAAAAGCACGGAGCGATATTTCCCCTTTCTTCCTTCTTAATAAATTCCTAAATCTCACCAACAGCCCCTTTATTGCCCTAGTTCCACGTTAATCAAGACGAATATCCTTATGTTCAGAAATTGTAATTAACTCTGAACATTTTCTTTTCAAATTATGTTAATATTGACATAATGGAGGCAAACATACAAATGAATATGTTTGATATTCGATATCATCTCAATCTCCTAAGTTCTCATAATGGATTAAATGTTCGATATTGTTACTTCTTACTACAACACACCTATAAACAAACCCCGTCCATTCATCGATTTCCAATAATTTTAATATGATCTTTCTACAATCCACATTAAGAACCCGGAACTTCCACTGATCAATTTAAGATCGAATGCTTTTGGAAACTAAAACCTCGCCTCGAGGCTGCCGGCTGAATCGCTAACTAGGAGTGATTAACAAACAATCGATGCATCGCGGCTGGAGAAATTGAATCGATTCGGAATCGATTACGGAACATCGTTAGCCAAATCGGCACCGCTAATGCTGTTGGCGGGAAAGTTTCCTGCTTTTAAGAGTAAACGAAGTGAAGGGAGGGGCTAACAGGTTAATGAGGGAAGAATAGCGGCAGAACTTTGGCGACGGAAGACTCAGAACCCGAAGATCATTAGATTAGTGTATATCTTTAATGAAGTACGATAGAATGACAGTGGAATCGAGGGAGATGTTCGATAAATCATACTAGTAACAAAAATACTGTTGGTGAATCGTATAGGATTCGCGTTAGGGTAATGATTATACTCTCTTTTTTAAAATAGTCGATTAGAAACTGATAATTCTTAATGGGTATTAACTAAACTTCATCATCTTTTATTAAACTTTTGAATGTGTGAACTTTTTAGAGGTCATTGTATGCATTTAAAGCTTAAGATCTCGAAGATCATTAGATTAGTGTATCCCTTTAATGAAGTAGGAAAAAATTACAGAAGTAGTAGAATTGAGTTCCATAAGTCTCACTAGTAACAAAATATTGATGTTGAATCACATAGGATTCGCTTTAGGGTAGGGATTACAAACTATATTTTTTTGTAGTCGATTAGGAATTATTAGTTTTTAATAGATATTAATTAATTTAACAACTTTTTAAAAACATTTGAATTCAGATCTCCCTTGTAAGAAGCCATTGTACAATTTTAAAACTTCAAATCTCAAACATCGTAAGTTCTTTTTAATGAAATAACAATACGCTATATAAAATATATTAAAATTGCAGCTTCAAAAATCAATCTATTAACAAAAAAATTCATTTGAAATCATGTAAGAGTTTTAATGGGTATACATTACACTTTATTTAGACAAGCGTTTTGGAACTGCTAGTTATTAAAAGATTATTATAAAAACAATATTTGCAAAACCTTTGAAGTTCGATGCTCTTTAATGGAAGATATTATAAGAATTTAAAGCCTTTGTATGTTTCCTCACATGATAAATATGACTTTAGATTATAAATTTAACTTTTTTTCATCTAAGAAAATATTTAACCGTACAAAATTACTATACACTTTAATACAACAACAAAATAAAGACACAAATTGCTATTAATTGGTATGTATGTATTGTATATTGTCAACATAACTCTTTCCGAATTTCCAGATTAACACTTATTTCTGCCGGTTCCGTCAATTATCGGGGCTCGTTTTGCCAAACTGGTTTATGGCCGCGGCAATTTTGGAGCAATTTGGTGTCGGGTTTGCTTTTTTGATTTGTTTTGGATCACAAGTGGTTATTGCTTAGGGGGAAGTTGATTGCTTAGTTTATTATTGAAAGCTAATGATCTTTATTATTATGTAATCGATAAAAGCTATCGCTGTCTGAAAGTACATTCCATTTTAGCAGAAGAATATATGTATATATATATGTATATATATATATATGTATATATATGTATATATATATGTATATATATATGTATATATATATGTATATATATATGTATATATATATGTATATATATATATGTATATATAAAAATGTAATAGTTATGCCATCTTCCCTTCAAGCCAGTTGCATTCTGAAGCCATACTAACCTTCAACTAAATGTAGAAATGCGACACACATACTTCTAACATAAGATCTTTATTCTACCCAAGTACAAAAGTAAAATATAATTTCATTTTTTAACCACACGAATGCAAAACTTTTACAGCTTTCACACACGCCATTCACACGACCGAGCACATCAACATATACTCCGGTTCAGTAATACGTAAATTTACGCCATCGGGGTCACACAGTCACAGGAGGCAACTTTACAATTCAAATTATCCGTGTGAATATGCGGTTTTGTGGAACGCCTCTTTGTGCGGAAATGTATTCAAACACAAATTTCTCCAACTTTTCGACGGAAGAAGTGAAAAATGCGGGGTGACAATGCAGACGGCCTTACTTTATGCATTGTGGCGGAGCCTCATTATTGCATGGGTTGCGTTGGAATATTCTCGACTGTTCCTCGTTGAAATATGCAGGAATGTCCGAGTCCTGTTCCCGCAACCTTGATTGAGTGGAAAGCTCTTTATTTGTTGCCATTTTGGTGTGGAAATTGATAGAAAAGGAAGAATATTCGTGTCTCTCTTGTGCCAGGGGCTCTTAGAAGATAAAGGTTTCTTGTAAAGATATTTTTATTATTCGTGTGGAACTTAAACATACGCAGTTTCCGTTTAACATATGCAGATACTACACAGTACTGATTTATTGGAAGAGAGCATTCAACATTAGAGTAGTGGATTGCATTAGAGTAGTGGATTGCATGGATTGGTTGTTCTAGATACAAACATATATTTACAATGGGCTATACACCCACAACGGGATATTGGCGTAAATTCGGCACCTATCCCGGAAAAAAGTCCAGGAAATAGAGTTCATATTTTTGAATCATGGTCATATGACGAGGATAAAACTTGTGCTGGCACTTTACGTACCTGACATAAACGCGATAATGCTTCGATCATGACATATTTAATGTGTACTAGTGCCCTATACACTGGATCTAATGAGATTTTTAAAAAAATACATATTTAAAATAAGTTAGTGTTGGAAGAAATTAGTAATATTGCTCAATAATCTAATGCTAGATAGGTTATACGTAGAATAGAAATTTCAAAGTAAAATGGTAAGTCTATATATATTAACTTGTATTTTTATGCAAAAAAAATAAAACATTGTTTAAAAAACTAAACATACATTTTTATAAATGTAGTTAAATCCAATGGATTGAATGTTATAACTTCCAACAGAAAAACTTAACATTTGACAAAATTTCTATTGCGTAATATTAAAAAGCAATAATCGATATTGTTAAAAAATATTTTAAAGAAACACTCTTCTGCAAAAATGGAATGTACTTGCACACAGCGATAGCTTTTATCGATTACATAATAATAAAGATCATTAGCTTTCAATAATAAACTAAGCAATTAACTTCTCCCTGAGCAATAACCACTTGTGATCCAAAACAAATCAAAAAAGCAAACCCGACACCAAATTGCTCCAAAATTGCCGCGGCCATAAACCAGTTTGGCAAAACGAGCCCCGATAATTGACGGAACCGGCAGAAATAAGTGTTAATCTGGAAATTCGGAAAGAGTTATGTTGACAATCGCTCCAAATTACTTGTAGCACTTTACATAAATGAATTCACTGTAGCCCATTGGCCACTGAAGAAATGAAGAGCGATTATGGCGAACGACCGGCAATTTATGGGAACAAGAAAGTCATAAATTCCCTTTATCGGAGGCCGATTTGGACTCGAAGTGGGAGCCAGTGTTATAAGCACAGTTTCCAAGGGACTTTGGGATAGTTGAATTTTATGGGTTTTATGAATTGTTTGTCGCATTTTGAAATGATTTAATTCGTGGAATTCTGAATGAAATTTTACGTTAAAATGACATTTATAGTCGTTTTAAAAGAGACGAATATATTGAAAAATTATCAACGTTACGACGTATTATACAGTCCAAGTTTGATGGCCGTATTCATGAGAAATGAAATTGCGATATGTGTGATAAAAGTCAATAAATCAGTAACAATAATCGGTTAAAGTAAAGAATAAGGGGCAATACGTTAAGGCGTCAAAATTAATGTCGTAAAATATAATTTCAGTTCAAATTGAAAATCCTGCGCAATGCTTGCGTAATATGTTTTACACGCATGCGCAAATATGTGTTTTAATTTTTTTTTACAAGCATGCGCAAATTCAAATCCAAATCAATCGTTAGTTTTTCAATCGCCTTACGCTAATTTTACTTCTTGCTATTTCGTAATTTCTTATTATATTTAGTAATAGTTTCGTATATGTTATCAACCGTCGCCAAAAGTTCGCCAAGTAAGTTTTCCATTCCGTGGCCCTCTTTGGTTTAATATACAGCAAGTAACTCCACACACTGGTTCACGTGACAGGTATTTACCTGGTGTTGGACATGGAAACCCTAGTCTTTAAACGCCAAAAATGTCGATTAATATTAATTTGGTGAAGCGTCCCTATATTCTTTAGTTTTACTCAGGTGGTATATTGCTTCTTTTATATGTATCACATGGCAGGTATAATCAATGCCAACGTCGCTCAGTTCTTCAGATATCTAGATGTGTAAAGGGGAAGAATAAGCCTGTATCTGTCAGTTACACATGATTCATACGAAGTGTTAAACGTGAGCTTTTTTGCGAAATCCAGACGCGCGCTACTCAGATACAAGATAATACGCTAAAAACTTGAGTGAAATCGAAAAGAAGAATATCGTCTTTTTGTCAGACGAGATAGACGGACGAAATTTTTTGAAATGTCCTGTCCGAAAATTCTGGGTCAGGGGCATTCCTGAGACTTTTAAATAAATTGATTCGTAGTTACAGATTTGTGTCTTACTTGAAGCTCCAATGTACTTTTCTTCATCATAAATTGCTATAAAAATTAGTGTTTTGCTATATATATATATATATATATATATATATATATATATATATATATATATATATATATATATATATATATATATATATATATATATATATATATATATATATATATATATATATATATATATATATAATAGTGTAAATATTTTTTGTATTAGTAGTAAACTCTCTACTCAAAAAGTTCCTTATAAGGTTACGAAATAAAATTTTAGTTATATCTAAATAATATCTATTTTTTGGAATATATGAAGTTTTAATGTCTAAGGTTTTTTTATATATGAATTAGAAAATGTACTAAAAGTTGGTGATCACAAATTGTTGGGAGATGGTCATTGCTTAGTTATTTAGCTACACATAATACATCATCCTTTTTGCTATGATTATCTACTTTTTTTTGTTGCTAATGAATCCAAACAACTTTTTTTAAATGTAAACAAAGTACTTGGGCAATAAGAAGGTGTTGTTATGCCAATACAGAGGTATAGCTAAACAATGAATATCGTCCAAAAATGTTCGATCACCCTGTATTATATTTATAAACACATTTTTTGTTGTCTATATATAATCTCAGTATTTATTAGACCGATGTAAAGGAAAAAAAAAGTAAAATTTAAAAAATTAATTAGAAGAAAGCTATCCACTTTAGTTTAATTCAATACGTTAAAAGAAGAGTTAGTGTAACTTAATTTCCTTACTATATTTATTTATTTAACAGAAACTATCCTAGGTGGCACAATAGTTTGTTTTTCTTGAATTTTAAGCGTTTTCAGTAAAAATAACAAAAACCGCTATTATTAATTATTTTACTAAGAACCATTTTTTTTTTCTATTATGAGTTGTTAAATTTACATCATGCAAATAACAGGTTTTTTCGCTAGTTTGAGAAATTTTACAGCAATTCAAAATATTGACTGTGGTCTCGAAATCGAAGTAAATATCGAACTTGAAGAAATTATAAAATATTGGGCTATTGCAAATGAACTGGTCGTTGATATGTGGCATAGTAAACGCATTTATAGAAAAAAATACAAATATTTATTTTATAGAAGTAATTTTAATAGAATCAATGAGTGGAAAATTTATTATTTCAGGAAGCAAAAACATTAGCTGCCAAGTAGATTGCTGCATCATTGATGAAGCTTGTTTCCGACAAAAATTAAGGTTAGAAATTGACTATATTGCAATAAAAAACGATCATCAGAATACGCACAGGTTCATGGTATAATTTGTAGAGCTGCCATATTGATGCTAATGCTATATGAGAACGGGTGTTATCTTGATACAAAAGGACATTCAAATCATTCGGATCAATAGTGTAATGATGATAATAATGGAGTTCATTTAGCAGGCTTACTTTTCCGTATTTAAATTTTGAAATATAACTTTAATCGCTTCGTTCGGAAGTTAATCGTCTACCAAATACTAGATTCCTAAATAAGTACTACCCTTAATTTTCCACCAATCATATCCACTAACGGAGATATCGTTGCGGCGATATCGCTGCCACTAACACTTAATATCATTGGATAATCATAATTGTATTCATCCTTGTAAGATGACACTAAGCATTTTCATTATCAACTGAGCGTGTGTTTAACTCATTCAATGGAAAAACTCGTAACCTAAAAGGGCCATTTAATTTGTAACAACACAATATTTAAATTTATTTCCTTAGCAACATTGTTTAGCCAATAAATAAAATCCCACCTTAGCAATAAAGTATTTTACTTCGCAACTTATAAAGAATCGCGACTGTAATGACAAGGACAGTAACTTAAAATATATAGCTTGCCATGCACAATGTTTACATAATCCTATCGTTAACTTAATATAGGTGTCTATTTTTTAGTTAATGTGTTTACGTCGAAGTTTTAAAACGTGGAATATTTGAAATAATGATGGGATACGTTCAGTTAAGTAATGCTTCAGAATTCAAATAAGAAATATTCTCTGATAATTACAATTTGAATAACATTTGGAGTTCGTGAAAGTTAGGCTTTTACGCTTTACGGTGAAAATAAAACTCGTATGTGTAATCGAATTTTTCGTTTGGAAGTTATATCTGGATTGAGTTTTGTGTTGATTCGTTGGGGTTGGTTCAAATGTAACGGCCGTTTCAAGGTATGGATTTTAAATTGACAGAGTTCACATGCGAACTCTGCTGATTATTCAAATGTTTGGTATCACCGGACAGGAGATAAATAGTGGTATTCAGCAATGCAGAGTGTTGACTGCGGCGAGTAGAAAAGAGTGAATAATATCGCCATAAAGTTAGTAGTGGAGTTTTAAAAAATTAAAGTTCGGTATTTCTTTATGAGTTTAAAATGAAAAATTCTGCGAAAGCCGCATTCCAAAGGATTTGTCAAGAATTTTCATAGAGAATTACCTTCCGGACGAACCAGTTGCTTTTCCAAATTTTGTATACGAAGATATAAGACTGAAAAATGAAATCCATTGATATCTTGCTTACTTTAATGATCTGGGTAATTTGAGGAATACCAATTAAGGGAGACCCGAGCCCCGAATTCCTAAAAATTTACAAAATGTTTTTTTCTTCATAAAACTATGCTAAACATACTTAAGAAGTTGTGTACAAAATTTCAAAACAATAAAAGAAACAGAACATATGTTTTTTTAGATGTTTATATACCATTTATCATCTTTCTACACACTTTTCGTCTGCAACAATCGTCATTTAATCAAAATATTTTTTTTTACATTTTGGTCACGATTAAAATGCTAAGGATTTGTAACTAATTAACTTAAAACTAAACTGTTAATAGTTTTTGAAGCTCTAATATTTGTTTTATAAACGTATATATAGTTTTTTTTTAAATTAAGTTATAAATTATTTTTTTACGAATTATTAAACATAAAAATGTGAGTATTTTTTTAGGTTTTGAACTTAAATAAGTTTTGGAAAACTATCAAAGCCCAAATCTGCAAACGTCTATTCATACATCAGTAGTACATACATTTAATGTATGTAATAATTATTTAATGTACGTAATTTTATCAATTAAAAAAATTCAAAATTGAAGGATGAGTAGTGTTTTTTAAAAAAGTCAATTTAAGCTTTAAAAAATGCAAAAAACAACACAAATAATTTTTTTAAATATATTTTTGTTTTTGATTATTGTTTAGAAAAAGTTGTTTTAATAATATGAAAAAAATGGTATTTCTGAATTCATTAATAAACAAATTAGGATTTGGGGCTCGGGTTCCACTTAAAGTGATCCATGACAGATGGTTCGAGAAGTCGCACAGAAGTATTATGTACACTACTACTTTTTTTTTAACACTTAATGATTGCACACAAATTGTGAAAGCTCGACAAGTACATTCCACGCAAACGAACTGTTCGATCACATTAAAGTAAATAGATTGATAGTGTCATTTTCACTCCTCAAAATAATCCAACATCAAAGAAGATTATTGCAACTCATTCTGATTATTGATAAAAATTATATAATGTACAACAATCAGTCACGTTTGATTCAATGACTAGCAGCGAAAGAAACTTTACGAAGATGTGTAACGCTACTTCCATGACTGAAAATGGTCATTTTCAGTCTGTATGGTACTGTCTTATGTACTGTATGGTACTGTCTTATGTACTGTATGGTACTGTCTTATGTATTTACTGTCATTACCTTTCCTGTCATTACCTTACCCTTTATGGTACACTGTCAAAAATAGGTTCTCAAAAATAAGTAAAATGTACTCATTTTTGAGTACATTCGATGCTTATGATGGCTCCAATTACGTAAGTTTTAATTTTAAAAAAGACCTGAACTCAAAAATGAGTACACTGTGTAAAAAAGAATAAAAAAGAGCATACGCTAGCCTACATAGGCTGCCTTTATAAATAACTATCAATAATTATCGACAACTACATCCAAGACTTATCGGGAATCGAACGCAGATCTTCAAGCACCTCAGTGCACAGTCTTATCCGTTAAGCTACCAGGGCGACGTGAAGAAGTTATAAACAGAAGAAATGTTAAAAAGGCGTGCCAAAAGAATTGGAAGTACGATAATTGAGTTGTAATAACTCAGTTTCCATTTAAGCAGTTATTTCGGTCACATCTTGTTTTTAAGCACTAAACAGCTTTCGCTGCGGCTGCTGAATCCGTGGTTTGTACTAACGTGGTCTGTGAATTAAGCCTACGATTTGCGATTGAGAAAAGTCGTTATGGGTATTGCAAGCTTCTATGAAATCAATCAACTATCTTTAAGGGTTTTTTTTTTATCTTTAAGGGGTATAATTTAAGTGTTTACAAAAAAATGGAAGCCTATATCAAATCAAATTTGTGATCAATACCTAAATGTGTTTAACAATGCAGTATCGACCAATCTGTACCAGTATCAACCAATCTGTACCAGTATCAACAAATTTGCCTTCTACACTCAATTTTCTCTACAAACAACACAATCAAAAATTCCCCCCCCCCCCCCCCCCAATAATAATATTTAAATATTTTGCTATTTTTTATACTCTTTTTTAAGAATTGACAATATATTTTTAGTTTATAATATTAATATTCAAATTTGTCTAAAATTGAGTCCCAAAAACTTTGACCTCAATGCGACTAAAATGTATATTTACTTCCTTTCAAGCTACAAGTAAAAAAGCAGCTATGCAAAAAAATATACAGAACTTGTTTGCATATTTATATTCCCATTTACTATGACCATGAATATTTATGTATTGTGAATAACATTGAAAAGGTTTTAGATATAAAATGATGGATAGCTTCTGAATACAAAAATATATCATAGCACGTTGTAAGAAATTCAAAAGAATTTCTTTCTAAATCCATCTTAAAATATTCATATTTCATTCAAACACTATTTTCTCTTTTGAGCGAGAAATATTTTAAAACAATCAGTTTTTATTTTTTAACTGTCAACAGAATCAGAAAAATCGGGTAGGCACAGCTCCTATTGTATACGGTAAACTTTTGGTCATGAATATGATCGCCTGATCGACCTGCGCCATCTTGCGTCTTCGGTAAATTCCACATCTTTCCGCATTTGTCGTAAGTTTAAATTACTCATTTTGTTCGCCTTGAACTGCCGTTACAATCTTTTTATATTTCGTATGCCTCAATTGAACTTCAGCGTGATATATGGGCTCTTCAACAAAAATCTATTTCTTTACTTCACACAATTTTCGCACAAAAGGTTTAAACGGATAACTAATACAATTCAATTGTAAAATTTGTTTTTCGCTTTCATTTAAGCACAAGCGCACCATGACCCGTCGATTAGAAATAAAGTTACAGCGTTTAAACCGGCCATAGTACACCCGTAATAGGAATCATCCCCCAACGTGGTACAACTATGAGAAGGATAAATGGGTTAATGGCCAACCTATTAGACTCAGCCTTCTTTCTTCTTCGTTTATTCCCATAGGTTGATTCCTCTTTCAGTTATAAGGCTCTGAAATATCAACACTTTTTACGTTGCACAAGATTTTGTGTTTCGTTGTATACAGACCGATGTTAAAGACACCTTCCTGTAAAATAAAATCAGAATTAATTTAAAATTCGGAAACAGCCCAATTTTTATTTTGTAAAATTTATTTAAAATTACAAAAGGATCAGTAGTTTTAACCTGAAAAATATTTTCGATATTTTTACCTTAAATGTTGTCTAATACTTCAGCTTCAATGCCAATTTATAAAGCCCTAGATTGTTAAAATAAAATTGAGCATCGTTTTAGATAAGGAGTAATGATACACCACTTTGTCACTAGAAAAACAACGGTTTCAGTTTTATAGTTTCTATATGCTGTTAAATGAACCATGAGATCAAATAACTTTATCGTTTTATTAAAGTAAACACACAAACTCAGTAATAACGGCGACCTCAATAAAGCCGTACCATTATCTTTTCATTTTCTATTCATCATCTTAGAGAAATGCTTGGATCGCTTTACTTGCCGTTTTGAAACAATGTTTTGGTTTTTGAAACAATGTTTTCGTTATATATCGAGCGATGCTTTCGTATAATTGGAAGAGTTACAATTTATTAAACGTTGAAGTGTATATTGAAAAATTTAATTTTTAAGAGTAGATGTAACATGCGGTTTCATACACCTACATAAACGATAATAAATTTAGCAACTATAAAGCAACGACGAACTTTACAGATAGTAATTAAATATTAAACAAATCATAAACCTTTATATTTAAACAAATTGAGTGACTTAAATTCAAAAGTAGTTATATCCAAAAATTCGAAAAATGATATTTAAATATCAATAGGTACTTTAAAACTTCGGATTCAGTTTTGTTAAAATACAACAAAAGAGTAAATGAACCGGATTTACAAATAAAAATTTAGAGTTTTCGTTACGTTTTTTTGCCGACATTCCAAACCTTATCGAGACTTGATTTTACTCTTATACGTTAAAATTATGGTAATTTAAGAAACACCCAGTAACTTAAAAATATTTTTTTTAATCCTCGTAAACTGCACGGGAAGATAAAATAAGTTACACTATATATAATGCAAAGTGTACACTATTTGAGACAGATATAAGATAATGCTTGACTTGGCGTGTTTAGGTAAAAACGTTATAAGATAAATCAATAACATTAAATGCAATTTAAATATTGTATCAGGAAATAAAAGGCAAATTAAGTTTAAATACAAGGATAACTGAAGCCAAGCTTCATAACATTCCTGATCACACTTTTACATCGCATTTCAAAATCTCATTTAAAATATCCAATAAAGGGATCGCCGCCATCTCGCATCTCGCCAAGCGTTCCTAGTTATTCGATTTGGCCTCCGTTTTCAATTATCCGAATCCACTTTTATCAGTTAAACATTGACGAACAGCAATTTATCGCCACCGCAGACTTCCGGAATGCCTGACCATTACCGAATTATCAGTTGGAAGTGCCCGTTTATGCGACTTCCATGCGACATCCAGCAAGAATATCCCCGTCGCCAAAACTGGAAGTATGAATAGAGTATTAGTCGCCAAAGCGTAATGGCGTTAGCTCTTCCGACTCGTAATTTCGTCTGCTGCCGTTCCTGCTGGCAAAATGGCATTCCGAAATGCCGACTAATTCCGATTTATACAAATGGATTGAGTTTTGAGATGTGGGCGGAATCGCTGGATGGACACGATACTAGGCGGTGTTCTGATCATGTATCGATGTTTGGTCGACTGTTAATGAAATGAGCATTCTGCCATTGCGAGGGAGACTGGTTCCCTGTTGAATGTGGGTTCAAATATTTTAACGTCCAGTTTAGTGTTTTTAATGATTTTCAAGCTGAAAAATGTTACATTGTGCGTTGTGTTAATATATTATTAAGGGTAAACAAAATATCGAAGTATATATATATATATATATATATATATATATATATATATATATATATATATATATATATATATATATATTTATATATATATATATATATATATATTTATATATATATATATATTTATATATATATATATATATATATATATATATATTTATATATATATATATATTTATATATATATATATATTTATATATATATATTTATATATATATATATTTATATATATATATATATTTATATATATATATATATATTTATATATATATATATATTTATATATATATATATGTATGTATGTATGTATGTATGTATGTATGTATGTATGTATGTATGTATGTATGTATGTATGTTCTGTATGTTATGTATGTATGTATGTTATATATGTTATGTATGGTATGTTATGTATGTATGTATGTTATGTATGTTATGTATGTTATGTATGTATGTATGTATGTATGTATGTATGTGCGTGTGTGTATGTATGTATGTATGTGTGTGTGTATGTTATGTATGTTATGTATGGTGCGTGCGTGTGTGCGTGTGCGTGCGTGTGTGTGTGTGCGTGTGTGTGTGTGTTAAAAACATAGTGGAAAACAAAGGATAATGATAAACAAAAATATATAATTTAATAAAAACGCAAAGAAAAATCAAATATGATAAAAATATTTTGTAAAACAAAAAAAATGATTAAATTAAAAACAAAAAAAACTTTTGTTAAATAAAAATATAGCAAATGTAATGAACGCCAAGTAATAAAACTAAAATATGAATTATTAAATTAAAAATTATACTAATAAATATTTTATTAAAAAGTGAAAGACATAATCGAAACGGTACCGCATTGAAAAGTCAAATAGAGCTCTTTCTGTATTAGCAATGTTAAAAACAAATTGCCAATCCAACCCCAATTTGTTTCATGTTTTTTTTTAATTTAATCACTTTTTTGTTTTACAATATATATATATATATATATATATATATATATATACTATATATATATATATCCATTCTAACCACGTACCCAATTCATGTCCATCTACGCTTCCTCAATTCATCTGTTGCAGCTTAGTATTTGTTTCATGGTAAAATTCAGCATTTGAGATTTTGTTTGTCCAATAAATTTATGCGCGTCTCTTATATACGTACAATCAAAAATATTTAAAAGAAAAGGAAATGCGATAGATTTCTACTACTGCAATTTGTACTTTTAACCTAAACAAGGAAAATACGAATAGAGGACATACAATTCCTATTTGTGTGCTGAAACCCATGCAATGGAAATATATAATACGAGACAAACTACAAATTGTATCGCCAATTACAAGTTAAATAAATCTTATTTCTCTAAAAGATCCCTGAAAGCAACAAATTCCCCTTTTAAGCCTTAGAATTTAGGAAAAATAAACAATATTCTTCCAATAACAAAACTAAACCCTCCTATACAAATGTGCTTTTCAAACAGATAATCCTTTCCCACGCCAAGAGGCACTAACAGAATTTTTAAGAACAAAATATCGCATCCGCCATCTTTGTTTCCTCGCAAACACAGGAATTATTTTATTTCCTTAGACCCCCCCCCATCAACATCCCCTTCTACCTGTAAGGTATTTGAACTGCTGAGTCTAATTTGGAGACGTCTCCGCTTCTGAGAACGCAGCTCTCTCCTGGGAATATTGAAATAATGCGATTAACCAATCCTTTTAAAGCAAGGCTCTTGGCTTGGATTTATTTGCTTTGGCGAGAAATTCGCTGAAAGCGTTTTCACTCTTTTCGACATCATTCACGGGATTAAGGCGCCAGGTTTCGTCACAAGTTACGATTGGCGATCTCTAATCCTATTAGGAGACTTTTGACTCGTGAGTTTGCTTCACAGTTTGACTTGTAAATTAAAAATGCGAGTGCAAAGCGTTGCTTGTCTGGGATATTTATTCAAGTTGTCGTTAATTTGGCTGTCTCATTTTTGCTTTAAGTGTGTATAACGCATGTTTGGGGTTACAGAAATAAATGAAAGAAATGCTTAGTCTCCAGACATTATCGACTTGAACGGTTTATTAGTGTTTTCTCTATTGGGTGTATATCTTCAGCTAAACGTAAATGGCGACAAACTATTTGCAAATTAAATCTTTTTAACATCTATGAAATTCTTTTAATTCCAATAATAATTTCTAGAAAATATCCCTCGTGCCCAGAAATTATCATGATTTAGTAATTTATGTTCTCTTTGGAAGATATATTCAATTGCCTTATTAAATAAGTAAGTTTATAGAAAAGTACCAATATCTTATTAACGAGGTTTTGGGAAAACTATTTTATAATTAATTTATTTTTTAATTGATATAAACGCGCCAACCAATTTCAGTTAGAGCGTCAAAGGAGAAAAGTTATCAATTCGACTGTTACGTATTTTGTTTATTACAATTTTGCGTGGTATCGAAGGACATGGGCTTGTGGCCCTTCAACTCCAGTATGAGTATTTTGTTTATGTATGTTATCCGGATTTTTATATTATTTATTACATCCGAAATTTTTGATTAACCTGACCGTTTGAAAACAAGTATTGTCCTATTTCGCTGTTGTTTCGGATAGAAAAATTACCACTTTGTCAAAATCTGAAAAAAAAGTGGTTATCTGCCGTTTGTTTATCCGGAAATATCGATTAACCGGACTTTTTTTTAAACATTTTCTCCGATTTCAAAATATTTTCACAAAATATACTGACCGTGGTGTAGAAAAAAGTGAGTTGCAACTTTACTTTCCTGGTAAATAACAGCAATGTGACAAGGCTCCTTTCTAAATTAGAAACTAAAAAGAGAGAAATGATATTTTGGTATCAACAGGTACTTTATAATTTTGGCGTCATAACAAACAAAAAAACTGTTTTTTACTAATAAAAGTTTTTAAACAAACTCCTCAAAAGAAAAAGTAGCTATATCCAGAGATTTTGAACATAATTTTCAACGATTGATTTTGATTGGTCGGAATGTGTATTTAGAGGCTTTTGATTCCGAAACAAAACAAAATGGCGACTCATCCATTTTCGAAAGCAATTAAAAACTTCCATCCAGTTGCAAAACAAGTTATGTGAAAATTAAAATTTAGATTATTATTTATTCAGGAATCTGAGAACTTACACCTTTTATGAAAAACTAAAGATTTTTTTTAAAAAAATTTACAAAAAAAAAAATATTTTTCTATTAGCAATAGCTAAGTTTTAACTCTCTGGATTTCTCAAATATAGTATTGTCCATATAATAGTTCGTTAGTATATGAAGTTTGAAATCGGAAAAACGTTTGTAATATAACCTAGATTGAATTATGCGATGCAGCGATAAATCCAAATGGCTGTAATAACACTAATTAAACTGCTTTCATTAAAACAACAGAGATTTTATCGAATTCTATTTGCACCACCTACATGTAACGAATAGTTGAGATCTCAAGCTGATTGGTTGATGGATTAACCAAAGAGAATCCTCCAAAAGAAACTTCTATCCATTCATTACCTATCAAAGAAGAATGAGACTAGAGTGTGGCCGAAAACCATCAGTTAACTGAGTGGGCGGGGCGACCATGCTCTGGTCTCTAATTACTGATGGATAATTTGTCCAAGTCGTCATTTTCATCGTGGGAGGTGAAAGGACGGGGGACAGCTGGAGGTTGCCACCTGTCATCATGAGGAATGATGAGGCACTTGGAAGTTTGACTTAAAGATTTAAAAACTCTATTCCATTGTGTATTATGCTCAAGGTCGTTAGTCATGTTCATTGATTTTCAATTTTGCAAGAAATTAATACAACATTTAAATAATTAATCTTTTTAAATTAATACAATATTTTAAATTAATATAAATTTTTAATTAATACAATTTTTCAATTAATTTAAATTTTAAATTAATATAAATTTTTAATTAATACAATTTTTCAATTAAATTAAATTTTAAATTAATATAATTATATAAATTAATACAATTTTTAGATTAATACAATTTTTAAATTAATACAATTTTTAAATTAATACAATTTTTAAATTAATACAATTTTTAAATTAATACAATTTTTTAATTAATACAATTTTTTAATTAATACAATTTTTTAATTAATACAATTTTTAAATTAATACAATTTTTTAATTAATACAATTTTTTAATTAATACAATTTTTTAATTAATACAATTTTTAAATTAATGCAATTTTTAAATTAAAATAATTATATAAATTAATACAATTTTTAAATTAATACAATGTTTAAATTAATACAATGTTTAAATTAACACCATTTGAAATTAGCACAATTTTTTAATATTACACATTTTTTTTAATTAAAAATATATTTTTAATTAATACAAGTTTTTTAATTCATACTATTTTTTAATTAATACAATTTATTTTAATTAATGCAATTTTTTTAATTAATGCAATTTTTTTAATTAATACAATTTTTAAATTTATACAATGTTTAAATTAACACCATTTGAAATTAGCACAATCATCTACTTTGTGATCGAAATCCTACATTTTAAATTTGGGATTTTGCAATTTAGTATATTTTTAATTTATTTCTAACAAAGAGAAATTGCAACTTTTAAAAAATTATAGCAGCTTTTGTTGAACTGTAATATATTGGGAGTTTAAGAATTATATTTACAACTTTGACATGCAATAAAACTTAAAAAGAAATAAGATAGCTAACTTATATTGTTTGTACATATAATAACAACAAATAAAGTTTTATTTGTACGTAATTTATTTTCCTACAACCATTAACGAACCATTCAAGGCAACATTTCAAACCCATTAGCGCAATAATAAAACAACGATGAACTGAGCTTTCTCTTAAAGATGTGTGTATGAAAATTATCTTTAAAACGTTTACGCGCAATAAGACTTATAGGAAATAATACAGGTAAGTATTAGGTTGTTTGTAGTACATGTATAACAGCAACAAATAAAATAAAAAATTTCTCCAAAATAATAAAAAATTTTAAGTATTTTTTTAACTGCGCACAAATAAAACTTGCTATCTGTTGCAAATAATATGCGTTGCAATTATTACATGTACAAGGAACATAACTTAACTAACTTATTTCTTTTAGATTTTATTGCGTGACAAATTCGTAAAGGTAATTCTTAAACACCCTGTATACTAATAATAAATTAAGAAATACCAACGACTTAAAAATATAGCGATATTTTTCATATAAAGACAGTCACTGAAAGTTTCGATCGGTAATAGTACTTTAACTCGTTACAGCGACCGTTTGTTTTAACTATTATCTTGTAATGGTCTAATAACAGGGTCATTAACTAGAGGGTTTACTGTAGTTTAAAATAACAATTATTATACTTCGTAAAATTATTTTGTTTGTATTACATACTAATAAGTTGTTTTCATTTGTTTCAGGAATCAATAATGAAGTCGGAGTTCATTATTTTAAGGTAAGTTTTCCCAGAAAATCATTAATGTGTTATTTATTCTTAAATCATCATTAGCAGACGGTTAATTAATTTGTCTCTTCTCCATTTTACGTTAGTTATACCCTGTCCCTTGCCATCCAAGCGAACATCGTCAAAAGGTTAAACGGTGCACTGTTAAACTGAAGTATTTCTAATGTCTCCACGCGGAGTTCGTAGCCTCGAGGATCCGCCGTCGGTCAGCAACCAGAGGGTTGCGAGTTCGAATGCAGCTGATACCAAGATACTTGACAAAAAGTTAAAATGCAGTTAACTTGTGATCGCAGGGTTGCCAGATTCGCTGCAAAGTAACTATATGTCATAAAAACTTATCCGTTTCCACTGCCCTAACGCATATTGATGTTGAGTCAGGTGCCAGCTCAGGTGTTGTCCTAGTTATCTAACCACGGTTTAAAAATACTAGGCATTGTTACCGGGTCTTTTTTTCAGGATGGACAGGGAACAGTAATATATATCGGAGGATTATGGCTTTAAATCGAAGAGAACTTGGCAAAAGTTAAACTGCAGCGATCTTTCAATCGAACAGTTGCAAAAATCTCTCCTAAATTACAAAATGTGTCCAAAATATCCTCAATTACCACACGCGTGGTATACTGTGCATGTTATATCTAAATCAAGGTACAATATCCTGATGCCTACTGAGGTTGTGTCGGGTGCCAGCTCAGAGGTGTTGTCCTCGCCATATGATCATGGTTCAAAAATATGAGACAGTGTTCCCGGATCTTTCATTCGAGATAGATCCTGGACCGTCGCCAATATCCCACTTTGTTGCTGTAATGCGATGTTACTTAACCAACCAAGCAAACAATATCCATAGTGTAGACACGAGTAGTACATGTTAAATGTGACATGACCCAAGCACTACAAAGCCTACGCAGTTCCCTCAAGTGCTAGCCAGGTGTTATCCTCGTCATCTGAACATACACAAACTCAAGCCAAGTTGACGAGGTAAATAGTATATGACAATGATTAAATTTTGCCTGCAGGAAAGACGCAGGAATACTGCAAATATTTCGGTATTGATCACGAATCGTCGTCCATAACCCGTTTTGTAGCTCTGGTGCGACGATTTTTCAAACAACCAGGCGATCAATCAACCACACGAATTTGTTAATGATCTGTGTGACACACGTGAGTAAAAAGTTTTATCACGACACAACATTTTGGAAACAAAACTTTCCTCAAGAACACAACACACAATTTACAAGAATTCAACGAAACGACACCAACAATTCATTTGCGTAATCACTCTTCTCAAAGTCACTTTGACACTCTTTCTTCAACTGGCACTTCCCGAACTCATGCATCATTTTTCAGATGAAGGGCTACTTTTCAAAGTACTCTCACACTCCATACAAGAGTGTTCTTTTTTACCCGTTATTTCCATCAAATGACAGTATTTTTAAAGTCTTTCAAAATAATAGCTAATAACAAAATTTCGATAAGAAAACGAAAGAAATTATGATTTTGATTCGAAATTGCGTATGCTTGTAAAATATATGAAAAGGGATGGGGAGGGTGTTGAACTAATATTTAATTATACTACATTTTTATTTCTGTGGCACGGAAGTTAACAAATCAATTATGGTATATGTTCTTATATTGTTATTTTTCAAATTTGTAAAAAAAAACACATCTTCTTTTGGAATTGAGTTGTAGCAGTTTTAACATTTAAAATAAAAAGGTATAGGTACATTTTTCTAATAAACTATTGTAGATAAGAACATAATTCTGTCTGAAATACAAATTAGATAGCATATGTAACTTGTCGAACCAAGATAATTTCAATATTAGTATGGATATATATTTTTAAAAATATATACTTTTGTACTCCTTGCAAACTTGGAAACCAAAGTAATTTCATATATATATATACTCGTATATAGATTTATATATATATATATATATATATATATATAGATAGATAGATAGATAAGCAGACATATACAGACAGACATGCACATACAGACAGACATATACAGACACATACAGACAGACACAGGCAGACTGACAGACATAGACAGATATATAGACGCAGACAGACAGACATAGACAGACAGATACAGACACATACAGACAGACACAGGCAGACTGACAGACATTGACAGATATATAGACACAGACAGACACAGACAGACAGATACAGACACATACAGACAGACACAGGCAGACTGACAGACATAGACAGATATATAGACACAGACAGGCATATACAGACAGACACAGACATACACATACAGACAGGCATATACAAACAGACACATACAGACAGACACATAATTATTTAGTACACTATTTTGAAAGCAAAGAACTGAAGATTTTGTTTTACACTGCTTAATTTTTAAATTTTGGCTGTTTATGTAAACAGTATTTTAAATTAAAAAAATATATCTTCGAATATTTTTTAAATTATCAACATATCATTTAGATTTTAGTTGATTGCCTTGATATATATCATAGGTACTCTTGTATTCAGATAGAGAACGAAAAAAGCGGGGATAACTGTTCTCGAAAAATAATCTAAATACCACAGCACCACTCACCACCATTCTACTTTTTCAAAGGGAAAAACTTCTTACAGAAGACCGAGTGACAGATCATGATAAATTGCGCCACTCCGCACACAGGTGGCGCTAAGAGACCTAATCCTATTATAACCTCGAACCGCTCTTCTTGTCGGCATAAGTGTGAAGGAAGTTTCCCGAGTCTTGTTTTGTCATGTTGTGAAACGGGCTTTAAAAAATGGGTGTTGACGTGAAACACCCGAGTCGTGTGAAGGAGGTGTTTCTAAAGTAATATATTACAACTCGATGTGTGTTTTAGGGAGAATTTCCCCAAAGACATAGGATTTCTTGCGAATGATCAGGAGAGGAAGTGAAGAATCGTTGCTTATTTATGAAAGTGCTGTGGCGACACCGCGCGGTTTTGTTCAAAGATGAATGTTTTTTATATTCTTTTTGAAGAATTGAGGTTTTTATGGGAATGGGATTGCTCTCGCTGAGTATGATCTGAGTGTTTGAAAAAATTATAGTAATCCTAAGAAATTGAATATGATATATATATTTTTTGTGACAAACATCGGTTTATATCAAGTCTTATTGATTCGTTTGAAAAAACAAAATACCTAAGCTGTGTTCAGAATTTCAAAATAAACTTTCGTAAGACGTAGCATTTTCTAGTAGTCTTCATTCCCGACCTACCTATCATGCAAGAAATACCGCAGAAAAAGTTTTAGTATAGTAAAGCTAAACAAAGAAGTAATACGTGAAAGCTTCTTTTATCTTGCCATTAAATTTTATAAAGAATTTTTGAGACTCCAAAAGTTGTACAAAGCCTAAAAGTATTTTAAAGAAATTAAATTTATTTAACCTGCTTGCACTTGCAAAGGAGTATTTTACACTCCAAAAACAGTTATTGCAAAATTTTCTTGTATAGAAATGGATTAAATCCGTTGTAGCTGCTTTCAATTCCATCTTGTAATGAGGAAAATACTTATTTTGTGTGTAATTTCCTTTCGCAGTTCACTAGAATTTAAGCCTTTGGGGTGTAAGACTCCCTTTTCGAGAACTCCTGACTTTTCCTCTGCTTGAGAATGTCGTGTTATTTGACCAATAAGCAGCAGAAGAAATTATTAGAAACATTGGTGAAAAGAATTTCTACAAATTAAGAACCCATAAATTTATCCGATGAGGACTCAGGATATGTTTCAAATAAACTATAGGTACGTTGAATAAAACTTGATATACTTAATAACGATATTATTTATTGATAAAATTAAATTGTAAGGTATCCATAAAATTTAATCATAACAATAACAAACAAAAACTAACGCGATCGATGGCCTTGACTCTCCTTGGAAAGTTTGGGAAAGTCAAGTTCGTATGTTGATGTTCTCAATTTTGGGCCACGAAATTTCCATCGCACTGTACGTGCCCGCCTGCACGTGGTATTTTGTACAAGAGCCACACTCAAGAGGCCAAAGAGCCGCATGTGGCTCGCGAGCCGCGGTTTGCCGACCGCTGATCAAAATTATTTGGACTCTGAAATGTCGTGGAATGTGTTTTAAAGAGATAGAGAGAATTTTGGTTGGACTACACTTTTAATAATAGGTACTCGAAAATAAGTAAAATGTACTCCTTTTTGAGTGCATTCGATTTTTAACATGGCTCCTAATAAATAAGTTTCAATTTAAAAAAAATACATGTACTCAAAAATAAGCACACTGAATAAAAAGAGCATATGCTGGCCTACATAGGCTGCCTTCATAAATCACTTTCAATAAATATCAATACTTACAACCAAGACTTATCGGGAATCGAACCCATATCCTAGGGCACCGCACTCCAGTTTCTTATCCGTTGTACTACCAGGGCGACGTGAAAAAATAATAATCAGAAGACTTGACTAAAAGGTGTGCTAAAAGAATTGAAAGCAAGATGATTCAGTTGTAATACCTCAGTTTCCATTTAAGCAATCATCAAATAATGTGGAAAACCACCTCCTGAAAAACTATTTTAGGTTTGTGATGTCGCTGTGTTAAGATGGCTTGAACCAGAAGCTGATATTAACAATATTAAATCACACTGCTCAATTTTACGAAAGTGCAGTTGCTTAAATTTGAGTACGTCGTCGCTCATTTACGATGTAATTGTACTCAAAGAAAAACGGGATTCAGGTAGTCATTTTTAAGTACCTTTTTTTAACAGTGTAGATTTAAATTTCCATCCGAGTAATTTTCATTCAAATGATGTATGGTGGGTCTATGAGAAGAATGCTAAGTGTACATTCGTAATGCGAGTTTACACAATGCCAGCTTTCGGAATGCGAGAAACACAATATCATGTCTCACAGAATTACACATCAATCTGATATTCTAAAACTATTGACTATCATCGTTCTAGCCCTTTGGACTCCAGTGGAGACACACAGTCACGAATATAACAACCTGTTCTTTTGTTCTTTTTTGTTTAAATTGGACGAGAACTGCATGCTTTTAAAAATAAAAATAACTCTTTTTCTCTCTAGATTGTTCTTTTATGAAACTCCATTTAAATGTATGACATCTCTTAATTTTCGAGATATTTTATTAATCTTTTGCACTTTAAAAAGAGTGACGCCTTATAGTCACACAAATCACGCTGTGTTATTTTTCTTTCTATGTTCTTCAAAAGGAAAGAGAACAACATCTCCTTGAGTTTAAAATGTTATTCTCTTACAAACTTTCCTAGAAATTATATTTGGCATCTAGAAGTACCAAGTATATAAGTTGTTCTAAACCTTTTTTCATATTGAAATTCCTCAAATCCTCCCTCTTTTTTTTTGTTAAAAACATTTTTGCAAAGTTATAAATTAATATATTTTGAAATTATGAGATTAATATTCATTCAGCTGCACACACAACTTTTTTCCACTTACATACTACCAATACCTATACTATAGAACAGGAACGGAATGTAACTGTTTCGTAAAAAGAACGTAAATATCAGGCATATTTCTCGAGTGTAAAGGGCACTCGAGAAATAGTGCCTAATGTTAAATGAATATTTATAAGTTGTATAACGCTCGAAGCAAACAAACAACACACATACTCATAATCAGTGAAATAGAACTATTTTTATTAAAAATCTAATTGTTTTGCTTATTAATATTTCGAACAGGTGATACAATTCAAGTTACAAATAATGACTGCATTCGATGAACATTTTAGTTATGGAATGATAGGTATATTTTCCGCAAACAGCAATAGTGTCGAAAAGCTTGAGCGACGCTTTAAGAAAAAGTCATTATAAGGTGTCGTATCAGGTATCATAATCCTTTGTCATAATCAGGTGTCAAAATCAGGTGTCAAGTCCGGTGTCAAAATCAAGTGTCAAGTCCGGTGTCTAAATCAAGTGTCAAGTCCGGTGTCAAAATCAGGTGTCAAGTCCGGTGTCAAAATCAAGTGTCAAGTCCGGTGTCAAAATCAAGTGTCAAGTCCGGTGTCAAAATCAAGTGTCAAGTCCGGTGTCAAAATCCAAATCAAATCAGGTGCCAAATTCAAAACCCTAATCATCTTATCAGTTGCAAAAGTAATATTCAATATAAAAAAGACACACATACCAAATCACACATCATACAATTGTGTGCTCCCAAAAATACAATATTTACAAACTTATTCACAAAAAACAAACAGGAGCACACAGTTCAAAGAAGCAGCTCTAGGCGCACTTAAAGACCTTTAGAGAGCGGCTGAACTTCTTTTTAAAACTCTTCCACTTTTTCTTTGGTTTGGAAGTAGATGCTGAAGGCTGCATCTGGTGTGGAGCCGATTCGACGAGCAATGGAGGTTTTATCTGGATGCAGTGATCCCCGAAATGTTCCTCAGCAACAAATGGGTGAGAAGTTGGCTTTAGTTTCATGTCGGCCACTTCTGTGATGAGTTCCGAATTTGAAGACGATCTTGGATCTGTATTTTCGATGTCTTCTTTTGTGGTGTTCGATGAACCATTCGGACACCTGTGGCCCGTAAAAGCAACTCTTTTGACTTTTCTGGGTGGCTTGACTGGAGGAACAGGTTTCGTATCAAGCGATGCCGAAGGCTGCATCTGGTGTGGAGCCGAATCGATGAGCAATGGAGGCAGCGCTGGTTTTATCTGGATGCAGTGATCCTCGAAACGTTTCTCAGCAGCATGTGGGTGAGAAGTTGGCGCTGTTTTCACTTCGGCCACTTCTGGAATGGGTTCCAAAGAGCATTTGAAGACGATCGTGGATCTGTATTTGAGATGTCTTCTTTTCTCGTGCTCGGTGAATCTGCCGGACACCTGTGACACGAAAAAGGCAACGTTTTTGCCATTTCTGGGTGGCTTGACTGGAGGAACACGTTTCGGCCTTGTAACCTCTTCAAAAACCACCATCCGCGCTTTCTCGTGGAGCACCACAAAGAAAGTGTAAAACGCAGTGATAAGAAACAAGTTCATGTCTTGCGTAAATATCACTTTAAAGAAACCCACAATCGCAAGGATTCTAAAAACGAAGAAAGCAAATCTGTCTGCCATTTTGACTTGTCACATGCAAGGATACCAGACAGTTAAACGTAGTAAAATCAGAATTTTTTTTTACAAATCTCAACTTCTTTCTTGGGATTGCTTTGTTGCATTGGGGCTTTGTTGTTTTACGTTCCGTTTGTTGCGATTATAATACAATCAAACAAATTGATATTCGATTGTAGCAGCAACAATTAAATTTGGTTATGTGAAAGAATTGGTTTAAGTAGAATTACATTGTTTCAAAATGATCGAGACTGCGTTTCAATGTGTATGATTGTTATAGTTACAAGCCAGTAATATAATAAGTCGAAAAATTTAAATGCGATTAACTTCAATTGCCAATAATTTTTTTTACCGTGTGTACCAATTTTTTCTATTCAAATATATTGAATTTTTTATACTATTTAGTGAATTTTTTATACAATTTTATTTTTTTGTACATAATTTTTAATTTATAATAATTGTCTAAAACTTAAGAGTTGAAGAACGTCAAATATCACCAAATGTCCCTTTATAAATACAAAGAGAAGCTCCCCTCTCAAGGAGGGGAACTCTTCGGTTTTCAATTCTTGGAGATCAAACGAGTATTTGACCAAAGGTTAAAAACCTATTGTAATTTTTTCTCCTATTTACCATTTTTCGGTCTAATTGCAATGGACTAATATCAATTGAAGGATAAAAGAACCTAGAAACAACTTTGACTCGATTATTGCATGAATGTAAGGCAATGTACCAAAATGAAAACATGCGTAATGGAAACGTATAAGCCACGAAACAGCATCTATTTAACCCTCATCTGACAAGACACATTGTAGAAAGTGAACAACGCGTTGTCCGAAAATAAAATATCTGACACACACTTGAGTTTGACATTTCACGCCTTCAACCCTGAGGTCGTTTTGTTAGACACAGTTTACATATTTTCGAAGTATGCTGACAATATCATTGAGTAACAAACACGTCTATCTCAAACTTCAGAATTCACTTCTTAGGAGAATACACTTATTTTCTGTCAAGATATCCTTTTCCTTTTCAACAAATGCTATATAGGAAGAAATATTTGCACTCTTATATATAGTAGAATAAAGTCACATTTATTTTATCCTCCGTCTCTTTGTTTTCATTACTCTGCTACTTGAAACTAGATATCTAAAACTTCATTAAGTTTGTTTTATTTTTGTTATTTTAGATGGATTTTTTTAAACTTTTTTTATCTCTTGACCAAAAAAAATGAAACGTGTAATTCTACTTTTTATGTCTATAAAGGACCTGGAATTAGGCTATGTTTATGAGTAAATTTTATGATGAGATAATTTTCAAATTTTAATTCGAAAATTTTGTTTCTTTTGAGAATAACTTTCAATAAAATGTGTCTTAAGACGAAAGCTGATGAAATATTTACTCATGGAATTGAACTCTTGAAATAAAATAATTGCTATAATAATTTTTGTTTGTATAACCGAAAATTATTTTTTAAAGGACAAGGTATATATATTTTTTAATTTACATATTTATAAATTAATTTAGCTATAATATGGTCACTAATTAAAACTCTTAATTGGTAAAAAAATTCTGTCTGAGGCATTTTAATCTTACAAAGCCTGAAGTAGATCGCAGAGGCAAACAAAGGAGCACGTCACTTACAGTTCAACGTTTGCTTATTTTTGCACATACAATAAATTAAAATAAAATACGCATTATTTTATTTGTTTATTTTGATTATTTATGAAGTATACTTTGTTTAAGTACATTTTAAAAAGTGTTTTTAGTTAATGCCTAATATTTCGAAATGTTTTGTTGTTGTTTAATTATAACCAAAAACGAAAAGTTTAGGAAAATTAAACTATTAATATTTTATAAGCAAGTAAGTTAATGTTAACATATAATGTTCAATGAATACACATGTAAAGGATATATTTCTAAAACAACCAATTTAACATGGGATATCACATAGAAACTCATAGACAGACCTACCCGTTGAACTATTTAACTGTAATACTGCAAATATCTTTATACCTCAACACAATTTAAGTAATACCAAAGACGCATAACATGTTCATTGTACAATATGGTTTTGTGATTAAAAAAATCATTTGCAATTAAGGATTACAGTTTTAGAATTGTCCTTTTATACGTTAACTGTTTTATAAAAAAAATTATAATGATCATAATTTTGGATAAGACAAGGTTTGGAACTGCAGTCTTCGTTTTAAAAATCGAATTTAATGAAATTATGCACATGTGACTTCAAAACAAGAAGTAAGCCACTATCTATCTAAATAATATTTCGAAAAACCCTCCCGAAATTTATTTTTGGAATTGATAAGCTTCAAAATACAACTATTCCTCTATGGTGGTTATATGCTAAAATATTCGAATATTGATAACACAATACAGCAGCGAAAAAAAACCCAGTTTTCAAAAAAAAATATTGTATGTGAGAATAATACAGGATTTAGAACGACCACAAATATTTTCAATTCAATCTAAAAGGAGGCAATCTGTTACTGAACAAGAATTTTATTTTATTGAATTCCCATTGGTATTATGGTTACTAAGAAAATTATTAAACTACGCTACTCAATTAAAACCCATACTAGACAATCACCATCAACTTCAATGTTTGTTTTATCGCCACAACACTTCTAAAACAAACGCACGTCTCGATAGTTTTCTACGGCCCAATAAATGAGATTCTCCGGCCAAATTGCGGAATAGAGTTTCGATTGGATGCCCTAATTTAAAGTTCAAACAACCGATCCCATTTCGATTCTCAAGTATCCAGCAGCCCAATCCATTCGAATCCGAACCGAATGTAAACAATGGGACCGCCTAATGATAGCCCCCTGCAAATTACCGAGGTCATTTACTCCAGATCCAGGTGATAAAAGAACTATACTCAAACTCGTCAGAACAGTAAACAAAGAAAATGTTATCGGAATTTCATTCCGGATCGGTTCGATAAATAAGAAAACATGAAATCAAATGAAATATATTATATTTTGTGGTAGGAACATTCATTACTTTATATTACCCGAAGTTTTTTTTTATATATAAAGGAGTGTGTCTGTGGATTTGTTTTTATACAAACCTACAGCTTTATTACGAACTTAATGAAATTAATCACACATTACTTCAAAACAAGAGGAAAGTTACTATCTACATGAGATTTCGAAATACCATTCCCATCCTCCTTAAGCAGAAATGACTTCTTTCTAAAACCAGAAAACTCATTTCCTGGAAAATTGACGCTATTCAATTCTTAAATATGTCACTGAAAGTTATCACTGCATACAATATACCCTAAAGGAAAAACAACTTATACAGAGCCCGTTTACTGACATTCCATTGATTTTAATATTAATTATTTATACAGCAAATGAATTTTTAAGGGTTTCTTTACACTTCAATAAATATATAAAAGTCTTTAAAAAAAGCTTAAACCTTACTTACCTTATATACGGTAAAAAACAACCATAAAAACATATTTCCTGCAAAGAATGAACATTAAAGGAAAGGCTTATTTTATAAATACTAATGAAGAACTTGCCCGCTTGATTGTATCATTGAGTGTCGTTTTCTCTGCATTCAATGTATTATAAAGGAAAAGCAACATCTTCAGGGCACTTTGCACATGTTAACTTTTCGATGAAATTATTAATATAGCGAATTAATTTTTAAAGTTTTCCTATCACTACAATAAATATATAAAAAAACTTCTTAAAATGCACGAATTTATTAAATGTTCCGAAAATGTCAACTACAAAACTATTGTTTTAAAATTAATAAAATTAAATGCATGGAGTGCTTATATTCCAAATGCGTTTGATTGAACGTACCATATTTTATATTTAATTTATTAAGAACAATAGTCTATTTTTAAAACTTTTAAGTAAGTTTAATAAATGTGATTTTGTAAAAGTATTTTTTAATGATTTTTCACTTTTTATGGCGAATATAAAAACAAACAGGAAACTACTTTTAGACCAAGTGAGTCAGTATTTATTGGCATAATCGGTACACGTCACATTTGCCACATCCAAAATGTGGCTGTGTCGTAGCATGGTGCGTATAATTTTCAATCTAAAATAATCTCATCTTTGTGGATTACAAAACTACCTCTTTGTTTTAAACAGATTGGCACTCTTTTTAAATAAGGAGTTTTAGGTTTGAATAAACAATTTTAAATTATAAGCATTTTTTGACAATTAGAATTTTCAATTTTCCACTTGATAACGTTTGATTTGGTACACTTTTCATAATAAATATACAATAACTCTACATAAAACTTTTACGAAATGCAAGCAATCACTCTAATTCAAACAGTGAACCTAATTTTTTAACCTATATTATGTAAAAAAGATTTTTTAAATATATTACATATATAAAAAATTATATTTACATAAACTATCACATAAAGTATTTATTTTTTATAATTAAAGAATAATTTTAAGTTCACTACGTAAAACTTACGTAATTTTATTACTGTTAAACAATTAAATGAAAATATTTCATAGAATTTTAGAAAAATGTATGTACTGATATAAATTTTTACGAAAACCACAAAAATCGTTTATTATTTAAAAATGTTTATACAGAACTAAATTTTTGTAGTGTAATAATTGTGACAAATTTTTAGTTGTTCACTGTATTAAATATTCGTCATAAAATATTAAGTAATTTGGAGCAATTTTAAGTTGAATGGAATATGACTGTTTTTCTTTGTTCATGACTACTATTTTCCCTTTAACAAAAGTATATTTGGATAAGTTGATTTAAAATTACAAAATGAACCCGTTGGACACACAGAGTAAATTTCCACAAACTTTCTTTGTAATATGTGTAAACAAAACTCCTTGAAAATTGGTATTAATCAGTAAAAATTAAAATTATTCAAGATAATTAACAATTTTATATGACAGTCACTCGGGAAGTTTCAATTGTAACGAAAGAATATATGCAACAAATATTCTCTTATTTTGGCCACTCCAAGTTTACCAAATTTGAAACACGCTGAATTCAAACGTCTTACTCTTTGAAGTTCAAAACAAAACAAACATTTTTTTAAAAACAAAACCATTTTTATGAGGTCCTCAATGCGGTTCTTAGTAGCCCCAAAACGACAAAAATCGGCACCATTTTACCCAAGCAAAATTACAGCTGTTTGCTGGATCCACCATTCATACCTAACGACGGGATATAAAATTTAACTGCTGGAAATGAAATTATTCTGCATCTATGGGAGAAGTTTTTATCGCCATTATAAAGAACGATGTTTAGGCGTTATTCTAAGGAATGGCCAACGATATCTATACGTTCTTTCCCATGGGCCATATTATTCATTCCCAATGC
The DNA here is from genome assembly GCA_963932185.1 of Troglohyphantes excavatus. Lineage (NCBI taxonomy): Eukaryota > Metazoa > Arthropoda > Arachnida > Araneae > Linyphiidae > Troglohyphantes > Troglohyphantes excavatus. The sequence continues at coordinate 61,183,815 of OZ010677.1, forward strand.
ATTTCTTGCTTTATGCTTCTCTATTTTTGTATCTTTTTCCAAACACGAAAAATAAATGTGTTTTTTTTCTATGCGAATTCATTTAAACTCAAATGAAATTCCAGGCTTTTCCCATTTCGGTTGGATTTTATTAAGTTATTATTTAAATATCTGTTCGCGAAATAAAATAAGACATTTTGGTTTAAATTAATGTCTAACACTAATGTCTTAAGAACAATATTATAATGTTTTGCTTCATTGTATACTCTCAGTACTAAGATTATACAATGAAGCAAACCATGATGGCATAATTCTTAAGACATTAGTTTGACATTAATTTAAGCCAAAATGTCTTATTTTATTTCGCAAACAGTTATTTAAATAATAACTTAATAACATCCAACCGAAATGGGAAAAGTCTGGAATTTCATTCGAGTTTAAATGAATTCGCATAGAAAAACGACACATTTATTTTTCATATTAAATAAATGTTTAACTATTAATTATACCCATTTTCCACTCGTAGAATATCTATTTCATATTCATTACTTGTTATTCGTGAATTTGATTCCCCATTTTATCGATAATGTCGTTTTAATATTACGTGTTAAGATTTTTTTTTTTCATTTATCGTAATTTTAAGTAAATAAATATTGAATGAATATCATTGCATAACGTATTCACTGCTTGTTCTTAGTGAATGTGCCTGTAATCGTCATTATTTTTATTCGTGATGTTTTTATTAATAATACTAGATGTGTGTTAATGTTTTGTGTTATGTACACAATTGAAAGTGTCGTGTCATAGAAATTGATTACCATCAGAATAGAATACTTTATAAAAATACTCTATTTTATATTATAAAAAATATAGTTTTTAGTAGAAAAGAAAAATTTAACATTTTTTATTATTTCAAGGCAAGTCGATATTGTTCAGTTTGTACCTATAAATATTTTATAAAAATATATAAAATATACCCATTACTAATAATATATATTTATAAACTTCATATAATAAGAATTTCTAGCTGTTATCCGCTGTTTCACACGTTAAAAAATTATTTCCTCAGTGGTTTGTTTTTCCAGTCTACTCCTTCTGTTTTATTTTCTCGAAAGCAAAATAATTGGTTTATTGTTCAGACATCTCCGGGTACATCTCCGAAATGTTACGTTTCCCGTTACTTTTACCGCTGAAGCATAATTACCAGAAAGAGTAATTTCACAAAGCAATTTTTGATCGCCAACTTTCAATTGTTTAAACTAAAAAGTTTGAAAACGTAACTATTCCTATGGAATGGTTAAGCAATGAATTATATAAGTTCTAGGTGGTCCCGTAGGCACTAGCTACCGACTACGCTACAAAGTTGTTTATAGCTAGATATTTAGAAATATTTTTTTAAGACGTTAAATTTACGCAATAATTATTTAAAATGCATTTTTTTAAACAAACAATTGATAGTTATGAGAAGAATATATGATTGGTCAGTGCTCCAGAAAATTATCTTTATTTTGATATCTCACTTGTTAAGATTCGAGGTGTGTAAGAGGCGTAAAAGGGATCTATACTATAAAAATAATATATACTACCGTACCCGTGTGATAGTTCTCGCATGAATAATTCCGTTTGGTCCCGTGTTGCTGGGGAACACGTTACGGCAGATACATACAAAAAAATTGAGTAGCCCCGTCAGAACTCGTATCTGCCAACTATTGCTCTGAAGTCCCGTGCACTTCCGGGAGCCCCAGTTAGTCAATGGATAAAGGCGTTCAGCTACTAATCAGAGGATTGGGGGTTCGAATCCGTGCGATGGACTTGACAAAGAAAAGTAAAAAAGTAGTGATCTTGCGATCGGAGGGTTGCCAGCTTCGCTACAAAAATACTAGAAAGTCGTCCAGAACATCCAACAAATTATACTGGCGTGTATACGGGACTGGTGCACGGTAAATCTGATCGGGGTCCAATGTCCAGACGCCTATTGAGGTTGCGTCGTGTGCCAGCTCAGGTGTTGTCTTCGTCATGTGACCATGGTTCAAAAATACGAGGCATCGTTCCCGGGTCTTTCTTTCAAGATAGACCCCGAACCGTCGCCAATAGCCCACTGTGCAGCTCTAGTGCGACGTTATTTAATGAAACAAAACCAACCCGTGCTTTTCCGACAAAACTGCATATGCACATTCAACCTAGTGATTGGAAATATTTTTTTTAATTATGTTTCTTTATGGAATTAGTAAACGTTTGTTTTTAAATAAATAGTGTAACAGACTTTTTACTCATACCCGTAGCGAGCCTACTGTCAGAGCCCTCTACACGTTTTCAAGTGTAAACAGTCAGTCTTGTAACTGCCTTCTTACGGTGAATGCGTAATTTAGGTTCGTCCCACCCCGAGTTATTGTAACGTTAGGCTTATGTGATTAAAAATGTTTATGTTCAATCCTTGAGCAATTATTTAGTCTATACGCCTTATAATAGCTAATATTTATGTTAAGAACGTATGATTCATTAGTGATCCTGGAAATTCTATTTAGATGATGATTCGTCGAGTATAAGAGGAGTAAAAGATATCAATACTATAGAAATAAAATACATGATTGATAGTAAAGCATAGAAGCTAAAAATTGAAGCTTTCTTTCGAAAAATCATATGGATAAGTAATAAGGCATGCTTTGGAACGACCACTAATATTTTCAATTGAATTTGAAAATAATTGTTATTGAATTAGATTTTTATTTACCTAAATTCGCATTTGTATACAGAGTATGTGTTTCTCAGATTATCATAATTATGAATGAAACCGTCTTCGAAGAGAATTCCTTAATTGATTTACGAAAAAAGTGTTAGGTCTAAATGATAAATAAAATTAAGATTTTATTTTTTACCCACCTATTGGATGTAATAAATTATCTAACGACACTAACAGTAAAAACAAAAAAATAATTCGCGCCATCTAAACCTTATCCTTTATTAAATTAAATTATCAATCTTATTAGTTAGGCTTAAAAACATGCATTATCTTTTTTTTAATATAGATTTTTTTTTAATTGGTGCACACAAACTTGAACAAATACTTTGGAAATAAAAACAGATGCGTAACAACACATTTTGATGAATTATAGCAGCTCAACGAAAACTGTGTTGTTGTTTTTTAACTTTTTTTACGCCTTAATTTCAGTTTTTTATAAACGCATGAATTTACAGAATTCTTTATAAAAGAAATTTTTTTTTTTTATTCTAAGTTTTTTTAATCCTTCACAAGAGTAAAAATGATTTCTAGAAGTTTTTTTTACAAAATAAATTGAAAAAAACTCATCCAAATAACTACTTTAGAGAAAATAATCACCCATAAAAACTACCCTTGGGTGGACCCTTGTAAGTATAAAAAGTAATAAAACGTGCTATGCATTGCACATTGCATTTTTTCACCCTTTTCAAAATATATCTAACGAGTCAACTCAAAAAAAGTTAATTTTCCGTATAAAAAATCATTCAAACGAAATTAAATCGAGCATATTTTAGATGCAATCTAAAACACGTTTTCGCCGGAAAATTCTAATTAAAGATCTGTTGTCCATATTGGAGGATAATTGTCTCTTCGAGATGAATAATTAAATAATTAATGCTCCGCACGCTCATGAAAAGTGCTACTTAAGTTGTATACTTGGTACCACTTGTTATTAGACATCAGTAAATATTTTAATTAAATTACTAGTAATTAAAATTTGTGAAGGCTCTTAAGCGGGAAAAAATTCTTCACGGTCGGAATTTTCACGCTGAATTTGTTCAATAATAGGGTGGCAACATAACCTAGAAAACCGGAAAATCAGGGAATTATCATGGACTTTTTTAATTCTGTAAATATCATGGAAATTATCAAAATGTCACAACAAATCAGGGAAATTTTCAAAATTTCACAAAAAATCTGGGAAATTTTCAAAATTTCACAAAAAAAATCAGGGAAATTTTCAAAGTTAGGTCATTAAAACGTCTATTATGGTCTAGTATGCCCTCTATTTGGGAAATTTAGTTGTCAATATTTCCTTTCAGTTCTGAAAAAGATTTTTAAAAAAAAGCACGATTATGCTCATTTTGATATTTTTAGTTTTAGTTTTGTAGAAAAATAAAACTCAAAATATGTGTGAAATGTTAAGAAATGTGAACCACTGCTAGAGGGAGAAGCAAAAGGTAAAGTGCGCTAGACTTTAAGTTGTAAGCAACATGTGAGGGGCTAATTAATATGGGGTTTATTGAAGTTTGGAATAGCAAATATGAATCACATAAAACATTTAAAATTATCTACAAAAGAAAAAACTGTCTTTTTAGCATTATCTGCTTCAAGAGAATATGTTTTTGCCACTCTGTTATTGTGCCATTCATAATTGTGTAATTTTGTGGTGTATCCATAAATTATTATTTTAACTGACTAATAAGTATTGCTTATAATTTTTCATTTATAATGCAATATATTTATTGTATTATTGTAGCGATGATACTTTGTTTCTGTATAAAGTATGTATTGCAACACTTCTTAATGTAATTGTAAAATCAGGGAAATTTTTGTGACACCATCATTGATATCGGGGAATATCAGGGAACCTTTTTTCAAGAATTTTGTTGCCAGCCTGAATAAACAAGTTTTGGATATTTTGTACTCCTTATAATATTCCACGTCTTCGGATGTCTAATGCATCCTTTATAATCGAACATTTTTATGATTAATTAAGTTCAAAATTATAATTTAAAGATTCAAACGAGAACAAATGGCCATCATACCCACATCATATCCGACATACAGTACAGCAACATATATTTATTTATTACAATTTGTATTTACTTTATACTGTGTAGTCCTGATCACAATTTTTTTGGCTCTATAACAATAGAAGGGATAGATGTAAGAAGGAGGTAGGGGACAAAAAATCTCTTTCCAAAATAAATAGCTTATTCACTGACAACAATCTTGAAGAAAAGGGTCACTTTTTGATGAGCATCCGCCATTAGTCGCCAAAGAAAAAAATTGGCTTGAAACTTTTACCTACTTATCGACCGTGAGATTAGTTACTGGTGGTAGGTTAGCAAAATTGGCGTGTTTTCGCACATTTGGCATTTAGGTTCGATTAACAAAATCGAACCATTATAAGTTAAACGTATACTTTTTACTGCTCTGTATCTGCCTAAATAAATCAAGCATAATCATACAATTTTGAGGAAAGACGCATATGTACTTTAAAGCCTTCATCTACATTAAAATTAGATCTTTCAAAACTATTAGTTAACCCCTTCTTCTACTTGACCCTTCAATTATCTGTATCGGTATAATGAAACATTATTTTTGTCCAACTTCTTAGCTTATATTTTTAACAAATCGCTTTGATTTAGTAGCAACAAAAAAAAGTAGCCAAAGCTTAGTAAACAGAATGGATTATTGTGTATAGTTAAGCAGTCAAGCAATGACCATAGCCCAACAATTTCTAACCATTCCGTATATTTTTAGTATATATCAAATGTACAATAAATTTATTGTTTACATTGCAAAGTCTTAACGTTCAACTTCTAATATTCAAAACATTATTTTTTTTAAACAATATTCAAAACTGTTTTTTAAATTTTTTGCCAATTTATGTAAGTGTTTCTGCAAATAGTGTACTTTAAGAACTTTAAAACATGGTAAACTTTACACATTAAGGAATGGCAACATACCTTACCGTCCATTTATTCCAAGTTAAACTCTTATCATAAACTTCACAACTTTTTTCAATTTTATAAAAATATTCCATGTCAAAATATTTTCAAATATAGTGAATTAAAGAGAACTTTTGAAATCAATCTCTTATAAAACAATTTGAATAAATTTCATTCTTGTACTAGAATTATAAAAAACATCTTACATTGAAAAATCCTTTCTGTTCGCCCCTTTAAAACTTAGCTAAAAACTCTCATAGGCAAAAACTATAATCTATAATGTCGAAATAAATTTGTCAAGAAGAAGTAATATGCCTCTTTATAATAGTTAAGACCCCTTCGGTGAAACATATTTCCAATTTCATAACACGCCTCAAAAGACATTCAATAAGCCATATTCCCTAACTATACGAATGTATACATTTCTGAACAGAAATCTTCTTAACGATTCGCCACTGGTAAATGTAAATACAGAAACTTCGGAGTCTTTAATACAAAGCAGCAGGCCCCTTTTAGCTGGCGGGTATCTTAATAAGTTCAGGAATGTGGGTGGAGCAAATTTAGAAAAGAGGCTTGTGTCGAATTCAGAAATTGTAATTCCAATTTAGAATAATATGCCAAGTTTGGTGAACAGAATATGCAAGCATTTCTTCTTCTAAGATCCCAGTTGAAATTGCCGATGAAAACCCATGTATTGGTGGATAGGTGGATATTTTATGACATTTTGAAAAGCAACGGAATCGTCAAGTTTTATTTTATATCTTAATTAGAATATTTAGCTTTATAACTATAAAAATATTGCTTCCCTATATACTTTTTTCAATTGAAATTTTAGACAAAAATGTTAATTTCAGCATTCATTGAACCTAACTTAATGTTGAAATCTTAAAAAGAAGTTATATCTTAAGCTTAAAAAAATTAAATATCATTTCATTTGAATGATTTACAAAGTTAGAGTTACAAAATATCGAAAAGGAACAGGACTATTGCACAACGCTTTTTTATAGTTATTTCTTTGATACATCTTTTTTATGTTTATTCTTACATGGCATTTTTAAGTGTATTTATTTTGATATTTTTTTAATGATAAACAAGTTATAAATAATTTGATGGATCGAGTAGTTCTAAAGAAAACTGCAGAAATATATTTTGCATAAAACAAATAGATATAAATTACTTACTGGGAAAGTAATGATTTTAAAATCATGTTTACAGATAGATAATATTTCAATTTGCCTTACTGCAGAATTTTAAAAACTTTAAAGACAAAATCTTTAATTTCAATAAATAAAAAAGAAAAATTTGGCTTGATTTTCCAACGAGAATTTTTCATATTAATATCAATAAAAAATAATATAAATATCACATCAATAGGAAATAAAAATAAAATTATCAGTTTAGAAATACCTTCGAATGTAGCAAATCTGACACCTGTTTGTCATTTACATCTCAAACTTGCATAAAAATATTTACAAATAACTCCAATCTCAAAAGAAAAGTTTCACCACGATAACTGATCGCTCTGACATAAATCCGTAAGCCTCTGTCACAAATACCGGAACTAAGTATGAAAATAAAAGAAACTCTTCTCCCTGATAGACAGAAAAACTCCTCCAAAAAATCCTGACATACCCTGTAGCAACGCACTACTCCTCCCCACTCCTTAACTCCAACTCCAAAAGATATCTCAGGTTAAACATGTCTACTAGCTCAACTCTGTCAATAGACGTTTTACACGAGATAATACTACTCAAGGAACACAATTCCTGCTAATGCAACGAACATGGCCGTGGGGCAGCGATGGTTCGATCACGTTAACTTTACTTAACAGTTATTTCGATTTTTGTATGTTCTTTTTTTTAACTGTTCGTCAACCTGTTCTTTTAGAGAAGTGTTTTTTTCTTTCAATGTAATGTGACTAATTAACCTAGCGGAGCGAGGTCTCTGTCTCAACTCTACCTTTTGACACTTCGTTTGTTTGTAAATTTGTTTGTTATGCAGTTATGATAGAACGCTGTGTCCGATTTCTTTTTCAAATTTTCCATGACAGTTCCTTGAAGTCATTAAAATCGTGTGACTATGTGTAATAGCATGTGTAATCAGCTACTATATTTAATAGCATGACATAAATTAGAACAGTTACTGGGCGGCGTACATGGGTGCCTACGAAGTTGTTCTCTGTACCGTCTATCGTTTCTTGGAGTTTTCTTTGGCAGCTAATTCATATATTTATATACTCAAAGTAAAATCTGGTGAATCTAAAATCAACTATATAATGTCAGGGTAGAAACGATATGTTACGCATTTAGGTAAATTTATTTTAAAACTAAGACTCTCGTAAATTTGCGCTTTACTTTATTTCCCTATTTTACACGTATTGGCGTTTAGTCACTAATTGAATTATAGCAAATTTATGCCAATCGTTCTAATTGTTACTGAGAGAGAAAGAGTTATAATTTCATTACCGTAAAATCTTAACATAGTGTTTTTTATGTACAGCAGTGATAGACGGAGCATATTATGCAGATATTTCATTTGTTGGCGAGGTTTTCACAGGCGACCTATTCCGAATTCTAAAGTATTTTGATACGGCGTTTCAAGTAAACCTTTTCTGACTTTGCTTATATCGATATCCCATTTAGTACATAAATATCACATCTAATAGTTTCCTCTTTGAATTTTTGAAGGGAAACTTTTTAAGCAAGGCTATTGAAGACTTCGACACAGAAACCAAACACGAAATGAAAGGTGGAGTAGCGCATGCGCACACACTTCTTTAACGAAACTAATGAATCTGAATAACCTCGATACGAAAATCAAACATGAAATGGAAGGATGAATAGTGCATGCTACTTTTTCGTCTATTTCATGAATGGGTCTATTCGTTAAACAACGTTTAACGAATGCGTTTATTCGTTAATTAACGTTAACGAATGCGTCTATTCGTTAAATATCGTTTAACGAATGCGTCTATTCGTTAAATATCGTTTAACGATTGCGTCTATTCGTTAATTAACGTTAACGAATGCGTCTATTTGTTAATTAACGTTAACGATTGCGTCTATTCGTTAATTAACGTTAACGATTGCGTATATTCGTTAAATATCGTTTAACGATTGCGTCTATTCGTTAATTAACGTTAACGAATGCGTCTATTCGTTAAATATCGTTTAACGAATGCGTCTATTCGTTAAATATCGTTTAACGATTGCGTCTATTCGTTAATTAACGTTAACGATTGCGTCTATTCGTTAAATATCGTTTAACGATTGCGTCTATTCGTTAATTAACGTTAACGAATGCGTCTATTCGTTAAATATCGTTTAACGATTGCGTCTATTCGTTAATTAACTTTAACGATTGCGTCTATTTGTTAAATAACGTTTAACGAATGCGTCTATTCGTTAATTAACGTTAACGAATGCGTCTATTTGTTAATTAACGTTAACGATTGCGTCTATTCGTTAATTAACGTTAACGATTGCGTCTATTCGTTAAATATCGTTTAACGATTGCGTCTATTCGTTAATTAACGTTAACGAATGCGTCTATTCGTTAAATAAAGTTTAACGAATGCGTCTATTCGTTAAATATCGTTTAACGATTGCGTCTATTCGTTAATTAACGTTAACGATTGCGTCTATTCGTTAAATATCGTTTAACGATTGCGTCTATTCGTTAATTAACGTTAACGAATGCGTCTATTCGTTAAATATCGTTTAACGATTGCGTCTATTCGTTAATTAACTTTAACGATTGCGTCTATTTGTTAAATAACGTTTAACGAATGCGTCTATTCGTTAATTAACGTTAACGAATGCGTCTATTCGTTAAATATCGTTTAACGATTGCGTCTATTCGTTAATTAACTTTAACGATTGCGTCTATTTGTTAAATAACGTTTAACGAATGCGTCTATTCGTTAATTAACGTTAACGAATGCGTCTATTCGTTAAATATCGTTTAACGATTGCGTCTATTCGTTTATTAACTTTAACGATTGCGTCTATTTGTTAAATAACGTTTAACGAATGCGTCTATTCGTTAATTAACGTTAACGAATGCGTCTATTTGTTAAATAACGTTTAACGAATGCGTCCATTCGTTAAAAAAAGCACGTTAATGCAGACGAAATAAGTTTAACTTCAAATATATGATGATGTGGATAAAGAACACGGTCTTCTGTCTGTTTTACATACATATTGGAACTGACGCACCAAAATTATTCGAGGAATGATTTAATAATATTCATTGGATAAAATTTTAAAATAACCGCGCGTTAAATCTTCTGCTCTTTACATCAACATTTATCGTTATTTGGCATAAGAACCTATTATGATAGTTCGTGCTGACAGACACCCGACGTTCTTTTTACAAATGAAAGAACAGGTCAAAAGAACAGAAGGTTCTTTTTTTATTCACATCCCTTCCGCGGGCTGATGACTGAATCAGAATTCAGTGAACGTATCTCGAATTCTCTTCTCTGCTAGGGAATATAAGTCCAATCCAAGCGCAAGAGTCTCTCTGAATGGGTGAAATTTGAGGACAGAAAAAAAATGTATTTGCATTCGTAAGGAGAGTCGGTCTTTCGGTACCCCGAGGCGTCCACAGATACGAAGAAGTCGTCTTTTCCAAATTCATATCTTCTTAGGGACGTATTGGATATGCATGGCGGGTATCACGGTCACTGATGACTTTTTTAGTGCGAATCCGTGTGTTCTGATGGAAGGGGTTGGTGGGGAGTTGTTTTTTCTTTCAGGAACGGGTGAAATGGATGCAAAAAGTTCTGGAGATGTCTTGTAGTCTGGTGCTTCCGAAATGAAAATCTATTGATTATTTATAATACGCCTTTTTGCCTGTCTGCATAAATATATTAAATAGCTTTGACAGTGGGTTATTTACCTGACTACAAAAGCGGAACTTCTTAAAGTATAAAATAAGATGTATAAACAAATAATAATTTTTTATACATCAGTTTAAAAAAAAAAGGATTGTAAAATTATTATTTATTATTATACTTTGCGCACTATTTTATCATTATTTTTAGTTTAGTTGAAATAGTTCCTCTTTAAGCCCCTTTGTCAGCTAGTAATATTAATAGAAATGTGGTGTTTATATATTTGACTGTAATTATGCAAAAAGATCCAACTGTCATTGTAATTTATAGGGGTTGGATATTTTTTGCCTAATCACATATATTTCACAAAGCTTAAAATCTGTGCCTAAAATGTTTGTATACTTCCCATAAATACACCCGGTTATTTTACATCAATGATATTATAAATCGACAATTTTAAAATTGTCTCGTTAGGCAGAATTACTTATTTTTCCACAAATGTCAACAGTCTTCTCTGTTAGTCAATATTTATACTCCTTTTAAAAAAGTTTAAATATTACGTAAAGCGCGATTGAATTGTTTACTTCAGAAATTTCAGAAACCCCATAACCGCTATTGCTGCTGCACAGCTAACATCCCACACTCCAAACTTTCACACAACGATCAGCGTGAGGATATTGAGCCACGGAAAATTTAACATACACTAATTCCCCGTTTACATGAGGAGTCCTCAAAACGACCAATCCCGATTCCGCTACAGATATCACCAGGCTGTCACGTTTCCAAAGTACAAACGGAAATTATTGTTTTACTGTGATTCTTAATTGGGTGGACTGGCTTCCAAGTGATATATATCACACAATCCGAAAATGAACCTAACCCCATTTTCAATATCTAGGTAAGTAGATTTATTATTTGGCCCAGTGGTGTGGTTCCCAGTTCAATAGGTGCCTCAATAAGGAGTTGAATAGCCTTAACATCACAGACAAGGTGAATTGAAGATTTTAAACTCTCTTATCAATGAACTTTGTTTTTGGACTAGTACCGTTTGACAGCCAACTCGTCTATTTATGGGAGGCATATCATTCATTTATTGAAATTCCATAAAAACTATACGCAATTAAAAACAATTCTAAATAATTTCTTAAAAATTTTCCAGAAAAGTCGCCGAATTGCACCACTGTTTTACGTGAGAGAAATATTACTGCAAAACTTAATAAATCGCCAATACTGCAAGAAAACTTTGCAAATCCAAATAAAATAGTTAAATAACGGCAAAACTACACAAAATTTTGGATGATGTTTTTAAGATGAAAAGTACTTATACAATTGCATTCAGAACGACACTTTGCATTAAAATGCGATTGCTCGAAATGTAAACTCTACAAAAGTTCACTTCCTGTAAAAGAAAAATCTGGATGGTGCTTAACGAGTTCTACAACTGGACGATTTGATAACATTCTAACATTTTCCAAACCTAATATTCCTCAATACAATCTAAATATCTGAAAAAGAACACACGTTCACAAAATAATAATTACGACCATCAAATCATGCGAACCGAATGGGCAAGGAAGCTATAAAACCAAGACAATGCCTCTTTGGGGGTCCCCGAAAAATAAAGCAGAAAGGACAATTGGACATATTCACTTGCTAGAACGCCATTAACCCTAAATTATGGACGACTGGGAACTGAAAGACGGAGTGCTACAACTGCCGCAAAAGCAGAAAACAATGCGAATGAATTATGTTCCCAGACCACCCGCTGACGTGTGGACAGCCATTTATTCATCGCCGCTGTCTTCATCTGGACTCGAACTGCCGTGCAAACTTTCATGAAAACCTCTCCCAGGCCATTTCCTTCTTGGCGAACGCAAAAAAAAGCAAAATGGCGGAGTTATAAAACGGCTAAGGCAAAAAAAAACACGGAAAAAAGGTCCCGTCCTTGTCCAAACATGGATGGGGTCTGGAGGGAGGAAAAAAAAAAGAAGAAGATAAAAGAATATAAGAAGAATATATAATAAAAAGAATATTTTTTTTTATCGAAAGGATTGGAAGGAAGAAACGGAAGCGTGGGAGGATAAAATTCTAGCGGCAATTTGGTTTCCTTTTACTTATTCTGTTTTCCCAGACATGGATACGGATTCTTTTATTGAGTGATTAGGCCTAACTTTTCTACTGGGAGTAGAACACGGCTATTTGAGAAGAGACGACAATGGATACTGTTTGTACAAATTTTCGGCGCCAAGGGATTTGCTTTTTTAATTCGTCACTTTTTTTAAAACAGAAAAGGAAATTAGTTTTATTGACAATTGTAGGCTTTTTTAGTATAGTTACCAAATTACAAAATCGTACTTAATTGTAATTGTTTTAACCCATTAGGGACATTGGCTGTGTTTTGCAACCACAAGAATAAGTAAAAAAATATTTAGCTTTTAATTAGAATGTGATGAAAAAATACGTTTTTTTCTTCTAAATATTAAAAACTGATGTCAAACATACATTTTTATTTTTTCAAGATAGATAAAAAAAAGTCTTAACTCATCCCTATAGACATTTATTTTAAATACATACAGAGAAAATCTCAATTTTAAAGTTGTCAATGTCAAACAAATTGATTTTAGTCACCTGATTTAATTTTTTTTTTACTCTGTGATTCCTTTTAGGGGCAGACTAGAATTTCTTTATATATAAATTACGATATACAAACACCATTAACATGAAGCCATGCATTCAGTACTTTAACTGTTTAACACAAATCGAATGAGTTTTCCTTTTTTTTTTTATTGAAAAAATTTTAAAACCGAGATATATTAATTTTAAATATCTAAAAAAAAAAAAAATTATTTTTTAATTTAAAGAGCATTAAAGACTGTTTTGAACAGCTATTTCTAATAAAATTAAAGAATTTAAATTTTTTATTTAAATAAATTGCATGTTTTGGAAATATAAAATAAACCCTTTTGCATTTAATACTACAGTTTTAGTGTTCGTAAACTGTACAATATTTTGAAAAGTTGACTTAAAAATAAAGAAAAATGTTTCCAATGTATATATGCTTAGCTAAATTATCATATATATTATTTATTTTGTGCAGCCCTTTCTTGCTTCTTTACATACGATGAATATTAACAAGTGAAGCATTAAAATAAAGAATTTATCTGTAGCAATGACGAATTGTACGTTCATCTTATAAATGAAGCGTTCAGAGATAAAGTGGATAAAGTCCATAAATAAATAGTTTTGAAATAATCAAGGTTAAAGTTTGTATCACTAGTTTAATCCTAAAGTGATTTAAGGAATAACTTTCTTTTAATTGTTTTGGTATAAAGATTAACTTAAATATGGGTTATAAGTTGAAAATACCCAGCAAAAAAAGTCAGCATAAAACCTTCACCAAAGTTTTGAAATTGAAAATTTTATGCAGGAAAACTGCAGTTTTTTTGAAGATCTATAAGATTAAAGGTTTTTGTTTCAATATCCTTCATAAAAATTGTAAAAAAAAACTTCATAAAAACCTGCAAAAAACCTTCAATTTTTAATCATGAAGGGAAAATGCAGATATTTTAAAGGTTTTATGCGGGAAAATTCAAAACTTAAAAAAATGCAGTTTTTTGTTTCAATATCCTTATAAAACCTTCAAAAAACCTTCAATTTGACAATTTTGATGAAGGTTTCATGCTGACTTTTTTTGCTGGGTATACACCATTAACACGTATTAATCCGCCACAAACAAAACATTTTATACTTTTGGACTTAATCCACTTTAACTCTGAACGCTTCAAATATCAACGACTTGTTTGATTTTTTTTGTTTGTATTTGGTTTTGGTTAATAAACGTCGCACTAGAGCTGCACAGTGGGATATTGGCGACGGTTCGGGGTCTATCTCGAAGGAAAGACCCGAGAACACATACACATTCATACATACATGCACCTCGTTATTTTAGAACCATGGTCAGATGACGCGGAAACACCTAAACTGGCACCCAACGCCTTCAATAGACGTCGGGACTTTGGACCCCGATCAGATGTATCGTGCACATGTCCCGTATACACGCCGTTAATTTTTGCGGATGTTCTGGACGACTTTTCTAGTATTTTGTATCGAAGCTGGCAACCCTCCGATCACAAGATCACTACTTCTTACTTTTCTTTGTCAAGTCCATTGCCTGTCATAGAACCAGAAACCTTCGCATTCCCAGCTGACGCCTTTAACCGCTCGGCCACGGAGTTGTTTGACTTGTTTTAAAAATACGTTTTAAAAGTTATTGCATAAAACAATATCTTAAAAATTATGTGCAAGAACGTGCCTTTGTAGCTTAACAGATATGAAGCATGACTTTAGAACAATAGATCGCGGGTTCGAATCCAAATTCTCAAATCGTTTTTTTTTTATTGTATATGCTGTAACAGGCTCCCCAACATAGCGAAGCTACAGTTGCTCTGTTGGTAAGGCGTTCAGCTACTAATCAGAGGATTGGTGGTTCGAATTAGTGAAATGGCTTTGACATAGAAAAATAAAAAAGTAGTGATCTTGCGATAGGAAGGTTGCCAGCTTCGGTACAAAAATACTAGAAAGTCGTCCAGAATATCCAACAAATTATACTGGCGTGTATACGGGACTGGTGCACGATAAATCTGATCGGGGTTCAAAGTCCCGACGTCTATTGAAGGCGTTGGGTGCCAGTTCAGGTGTTTCCTCGTCATCTGACCATGGTTCTAAAATAACGAGGTGCATGTATGAATGTGTGTGTGAATGTGTTCCCGGGTCTTTCCTTCGAGATTGACCCCGAACCGTCGCCAATAGACCACTGTGCAGCTCTAGTGCGACGTTAATTAACAAAACCAAACCCCAGCATAGCGGGGCCTAACAACTAATCTAATATTTTCCATCAAATCAATCCCACCCTTCAATCCTACCAAATACCCAATCCACTATGAAAAATACCACCAACCACATAGAAAGTTCCAGAACGAGAAGATTTATTCCATCCCCATTATCCCTCCCCTCCCTTCCCTTCCCAGACATATCCCTATCGTCTGCCAGACAGAGGCCAGCTCTGACAGAAGTCATTTACACCCCCCACCCTCCCATGAAAGTGACAACTCAGATCTTTCCAGTAATAACCATCCTTTTCTACGCGTTTCGCTCTTTCCTGTGCATCGAGCTTATGGCGTGCGATGGATGGTCGGCTACTTTGTCTTGCTCTTTGGCTAAGCGTCCAATTGCGTGAGAACTGCAGGGTTTTTTTTGTGGTAATAGGGACAGAGTCACTAATAGGTTAAAGGCAGGCGATTTAATCGATTTGTTGTAAAACACGGTATTGAGTTTTGGGGATTAGGAGGATTTTGTCTTTATTCAATTAAACATTATTTGTTTATGTTCTAACTGCTTGGCCCTAAGCGTTTCTGAGGCATATAATTCGTCCCTCGAACCCACGATCTCTAGTTCCGAAGTCCAACCGACTATACTACACTGGAAAATAGAATACTCAAAAATAATTAAAATTTACTCATTTATGATTACCTTTAATGCTTATCATAGCTCCAAATACATAGGTTTCATTTTTAAAAAAGACGTGTACTCAAAAATGAGTACAATGAATAAAAGTAGCAGTACAATGAATAAATGAGTACAATGAATAAAAGTAGCAGTACAATGAATAAATGAATACAATGAATAAAATAGGCTGCCTTCATAAATCTCTTCAATAAATATCATCAACTACAATCAAGACTTATCGTGAATTGAACGCAAATCCTCAGGAACCGCAGTCAAGTGCCTTATCCGTTGTATTACCAGGGCGACGTAAAAAAGTTATAAACAGAATAAATTTTAAAAAGGTGTGCCAAAATAATGGGAAGTAAGGTAATTGAATTGTAGTAACTCAGTTTCCATTTAAGGAATCGACATCAAATAATGTAGAATACCATTTCAGAACAATTATTTTTTAAGTTTGTCAGGTCGCTTTGTTAAAACGGCTTGAACAGAGAGCTGAGATGAGCAATATTAAATCCCACTGCTCATTTTTGAGAAAGTACGATTACTTAAACTTGTGTACGTCATCGCTCATTTACGATGCAATTGTACTCATAAACACACGAGTAATAGCTTGAAAAAAAGCGTACAAATCGTGGATGCGATAACCCATGGTGTTAGACAGAATAGCTTGTTTATCTCGCTCCTATTTTCTAGGTTTTACGGTGGTGACCAATTTCTATTTCTATAACCTGCAACAATGACATTTAATTGTAAAACACTTCTGGTCGTACCCGACGCAACCGACACTTTATTTTTTTTTTCAATGTTTATTAGTTCAGTTAAGATTTATTATTGTGTAGATTAATAAAAATACTAGGAAGATGTTGTTCATTCAAATCTAAAAAACTAATTATAATACTATGTATAATCATATATTATTTTCAAAATCGCTAGTTTTCAACTTTCACACCACGAGCAACACCACTTTAGACACGATAGGCAAGGTGGCCACAACGTGTAAGGTGATGGTCATTATTTGACTGTTTAACAAAACGTCATAAACCATTAAATAATTTTTTTGCTACATTGTAACTACTTTAATCGTTACTACTGAAGTTCAGCGACTTGTTTGAACTGTCGTCAGGGGGAAATATGTTGACCATTGATTTCGAGCGCAATTTGCTTGATGATCACACATCCAAAAAACTTAATGAAAACCTAATTATACAACTAACAAGTAATAAACATCATTATTGTGTTACAAGAAAAAATACAACAATTTTCTGCAAAAAAAAATGCATTTGACATAAAACTAGTAGTGCATACGCCGCATAGTGTGGTGGCAAAATAGGGATGTAAGAATAAATGCGCCGGACGGAAGGTTAAAATATAAACGAAATAGTTTGGCAATTTTTTTTAATTATTATTTCAAAACAGTTAATTGCGGTATAGCCAAACAATGACCATAGCCCAACAATATATGATCATCATTTAGCGTGCAGGAGTCATCTCTTCACGGGAAACGTCTCGCACCATGCCAACGAGGCAATCTCTGCATCAAGTATCCTCTTCAAACAATCCAGATAATCAATTATCTACAAAAACTCTCGACACGCGCAAATCCCGGTAATTAATCTTCCCGCAGACAAGTCTGCGAGAACCGCCGAGGGAGAGTGGAGAGTGGGGACATTTCTCCCATTGACTTTTGCTAATAGTTTAAACGAGCACCGAGGGACGCGGAGTGCTTTGAAAAATTCCGGCACTTCGACAAGGGTCTCAGTGGCGCAATTTGTCATTGGCAGCCTAGACGCTCAAGAGGTCGTGGGGGACATTTACAAAAAATACTTCTGTGTTATCCTTCTTTTAGATGTGTCTATGTTTCGGTGATTCCAGAACAATGCGCATTTGGAATTGATTGAAATCAGAAGGGTTTAACCTTTGCAACCCCATATTTACAAATTTGTAGGATGAGATTCAGTGGTTGCCATAGTACCGAAATCTGTAAATAAAAAGTGTAGAGAGCAGTCTGTTGGCGCATAATGAAAATATGAGGTTAATATATAAATAAATAACAATTAAAAATTAATGAGTCGCTTCTAAATGATAATTGTGCAAATAAATAAGTGCCTTTCTCCGTTGTGATTTTTGTGAAAATCTGTTAATATTTGACTATTTTTTTTGTTAATACAGTAAATAGTTTTATCTTAAATTAAGTCTGATGGTTCAAAATGGGAATTGGATGCTTTAAAGATTGCTCCTTCGTTTATTTATGACTATTCATTCATGTTTTTATTTTTCCTAAACGAATTATTGTAAAAAATTTGGTCTCATATTTAAATGACTTGAAAATATAATTTACAAAAAAATATTTTTTACTGCGACAAAAAAAGTTGAGAGTTGACAAACAAAAGATTAAATTGTTCTAAATTGAAGAAGTTTTGAGGTTTTAAAATTTATTGCTGAAGAATGCTTATAATAAAACGGAAATCGTGACATATTTAAGACCATATATAAATTTTAGTATGGCATTAGATAATATTCATGGCCCATATACAAAAGCATCTATGTGAACTTGTAACTTTTTCGAGTAAATCGTAAAATACTGTCAAAACTGGTCATTCTGTTCCGATTCTTCCTCGTTCCCTAGATTTGACTCTATAAAATATTTCCTATTGGAGTTATGGAAATATGGTGTCTACCAGATTATCTGTATCAATTTAAATGGACCTGTGCTAATGATTCCATAACTCCTCAGATTCTTGCCCATTTATACATGGAAAAATTAGAGTTGGATTCCATGGCTTGCACAAACAACGAAGGGGTCTTACATCTAAATTAAATAATTTTACAATATAAATTGTCATTTTACAATGTAAATAATAATTTTGCAATGAAAAATTGTAAATTTACAATCTAAATTGTAATTTTACAATGTAAATTGTAATTTTACAATCTAAATTGTAATTTTACAATGTAAATTGTAATTTTACAATGTAAATTGTAATTTTACAATGCAAATTGTAATTTTACAATGTAAATTGTAATTTTACAATGTAAATTGTAATTTTGCAATGTAAATTGTAATTTTACAATGTAAATTGTAATTTTACAATGTAAATTGTAATTTTACAATGTAAATTGTAATTTTACAATGTAAATTGTAATTTTAAAATGTAAATTGTAATTTTAAAATGTAAATTGTAATTTTACAATGTAAATTGTAATTTTAAAATGTAAATTGTAATTTTACAATGTAAATTGTTACTTTATATTAAAAATTGTAAATATTACAATGTAGTTACAATTGTAAACTTTACAATAGACTTACAATTGTAAACTTTATAATGGACTTACAATTTTATGCAAACTTTACAATGTAATAACAATTGTAAAATGTACTATATACTTACAATTGTAAAATTTACAATGGACTTACAATTGTACACTTTACAATGGACTTACAATTGTACACTTTACAATGTACTTACAATTGTAAACTTTACAATGCACATACATTTGTAAACTTTACAACAGACTTTCAATTGTAAATTTTATAATGGTCTTACAATTGTAAACTTTACAATGCATTAACAATTGTAAACTTTACAATGTACTAACAATTGTTACCTTTACAATGCACTTATAATTGTAAACTTTACAATGCACTTACAATTGTAAACTTTACAATGCACTTACAATAGCAAACTTTACTATACAAATTGTAATAAATTACAATGTAACTGCATTATAATTTAGTAAAGACGATTTATTTGATCTTTTTCAGTTCCTTTTACTTAATTTTTTTATGTGTACAATAATTTTGAGTCACCTTTTATACTAGCAAATACATCAAATGTCACAAATTTACTTCAGTAATTTATTCTTTTATAAGTTGGTATCCGATAAATTTGGTTGCACTTAATAAACAAATGCAATGTATTTTTTACTAGCAAATACATCAAGTTTCATGAATGTATTTCAATAATTTATTCTTTTACAGGTTTCTAATCAACCTGGTTGCCATTGATACACACACTTAGTGTCTGTAGCACATCAGCTGTTGTAATCTGGAGAAAGTAGATCGAATTTGGGTAAGTGGTGCGTTTATGACAACTAAAACTTGCTTCTCTTCGTCCACTTATTTCGAAACACTTACTGCTCTTAAAGACCGTCGGCGAACGTGATACTCCTAAACACCAGCTGCAATTAAATGGGCTGTTTATAAGTTTACGAGCTGCTATTAACTTTTTTCCGGTCAGCGTTGCACGTCCTATGTTCGGTATTATTGGGTGCGTATGATCGCAGCCGCTTTTATTGCGACGAATAATAGGTCTCCTTTACGAATGTTAAGTCCGGTATACAAGACAGAGTTATTTCCTGTCTTAGAGCTGAAAAGTTATCCCAATAAACACGCTGAATGGTTACACATGGGCGATCTTTTTATTGAGGAGGATTATAGGACTTTTTTGTTATTTCCAGTTTATAGCGATCTGATAGTTGTTCTCATGACAAGAATATCGTTCAACAACTGTCTGAGAATGAAAAATTCTCCCGTTTGTATGATACTAGAGTTTTGTTAGATCTCCTATAGATACCTTAGTGGTTTGATTATAGTTCGTACCCATAAAGCTAGAAAATAAATAATTTAGTGAATATTAAGTAAAAGTTTTAGTATTTAAAAAAAAAATTATAAAATGTTTGCCGATAATTTAGTAGTTTATAAAATAGTAATCGGTCTTTGTTTAAAGGAAGTGGATTTTAAGCGGTATTGGTTGGGAATGTATGAGTTCCAATTTTTAAATCCTTTATGTCAAGTGATATCCAATAATCACAAGTGTTCAGCAAGTGATAATTGCGCTAAATTAACGATTATTTTCACCTTGTGGAACTCGAAAAAGTTGAAGATTATTCAAGTTAATCTTAGGGTATTGTAGTTGCTGTTATCCTTACACAACACACACTCTAAAAAGGCTCCTAATCAAATTCAAGCATACGCAAAGAAACCAACTCTTCAGGTGTATCTAATCTAAGTTTAATTAACTTTAAGACAGGTTACATTTTATTTACAATTAAAGGAAAGTGCGCCTACGGGATTGGCACTTCCTATTCGTTGACCTTGTGGTGTAGTTCTCAAGTCTAACCAACAAAGATGGCGACGCTCCAGCGTCATCAGAATTTTATTGCGTTGTATTCTCCGGCCATCTAATTGGACGTCTCATGCGTGGGCGTTTTGTCCACATGTTTTTCCAACAAAAGTACTGCCACAGCTACCAACTCGAAAGTTCAATGATCGGAAACTATAATAAAAAAACGCCAGTTTCGATAACATTCTGCACTTTCTTTAAATTTTTATTTTCTTTACGTATTTTTAAAAAATATTTACATATGAACTTAATAACTTAAAGGCATAATTTGTCCTGTGGGAGGGCATACCAGGTGTTATGAAACAAATGAAAACGTATCCACTTGCGCTATGGCGTTTAGAATAGACGCAATTGAAACTCTATTGTTTACTCCTCTAAAACATTACATAACACTGAATAGCCAAAATATTATGACCATACCCATATCCCATACGTTGCACTGTTTCCTTCGGTTATCTCTCACAAACTCGGACACTCTTTTTCACGCTCGAGCATCAAGCAACCGCTGACTACCATCGAAGACACTTTGACACCCAGTTTTGTCGTCAAATTCTTCGCCAGTACCTACTTTTTAAGCGATTGCTTACTTCGCAATGCAAACCGGTTTTTGACTTGATCGCACCTCCACCTTCTTCTTTACTCCGTGGAACAAAACACTTCTACTCACGTTGTAAGAATGCACCTTTTATTTCTTGTACCTTCTCTCCCGTTGTCGGAAGTGTGACGTCACAGACCCTTTTACTTAACCCACTAACGGAGCCAAACGACTTAAGTTGTCCATGAATTCCCATGGTCCATCAGGTGATCATAACATTTTGGCCACATAATTAAAGTAAAACTATGTGGGTATACCAAACTAATTTAACGTGCAGTTGTCCCTTATACACGACCATATTTTGATGGTCCTCCAAACATGAAAACGCCACTTTTCCAAACGAGATTCCCCCAATGCTCTGTTTTTCCCAAAGTGGAATTTCACCAAAAAGTTATTTTAAAAAAAGAAGGGTCTGCTTCGAACGGAAGAATTTAATTCCAGTGAAAAATTGCCGAGAATTTTCAGGTGACTGAACTTGATTCTGCGATGCGGAAACAAAGATACCGTAACTTGAAGAAAGTGAGTTTTGCTTACTCTCCAGTTCGCTCTTTTGCCTGCTTGATGTCTTTACAGGAAGCAGTAGTTGTATGGTAAAATATTAGTGTGTAGAATATAAATATTTCAAGAAAAGTCACATCTTTAAGGCTCAAACTTGAATTTTGAATCAAATTTGTGTTACAATATTCTAAAAATGAGCTCAGTTTTTTTTGTTTTTTTTCGTTTTTAATACGTATATAGACAAGTTTTTAAATTTCTTTTTTATAAATATGTTTGTTGCATTTGTGTTTGAATGAAAATTAATTAATAAGTTCAAAGTAAAAGGAATGGAAAATTATAATTTATTTTTAAAGGAGCTATATCAAATGACTGAAGGAAATGTTATTAAAATATTTATGCTAATATTTTTATTAAAATTAATACACTATTTGTTCTAACATAGCTGGTCTTTAGATAAAAATTCAATATAAAAAAACAATTTATTTATTTCTCTTAGCTTAAAGGTATTAATAGTAGGATTTGGAAAAATAAACTGAAAATCAATTCTTTTAAGGCCAAACGAAGACGATTGAGCCACTGCAGATTAAATCTACAGTGGCTCAAATGTGCTCACTTTTGTCGTAAGGTATCCGTTTGGAGATGGGATGTTATTTTAGATGTAATATATGGGAACGTCCATTGTTACTCTTGTGACGGTCAGAGAAAATTTTCATAAAAACGTTCATTTCTTACAATACTAAACATATTTAGGATAAAATTCAAAATTACTATTTAAAAGTTCATGTCATTCCGCTTCATAAAACATATCTAATATGTAATTCAGTATATTTTTGTTGTCTAGGAAATAAATCAAAATTTTGTTACTCTTGTGACCACTGGAAAAGGCAAAATACAAAAAGTGTTTTTAAGATAGAATTCCTGTGAATTATATGAGAATACAAAACTCAAATTTACAAATATAATAGAGCAATTATATCTCTTCAAAAGGGAAATACTTTTGAATCTTTTTGACAAAATCTGAATTAATGGCATTGTTTTAAGTAAAAGGCTAAGCGTTACTCTTGTGACATTTTGTCCACAATTGAATTTCTGCTTAAAAACCACAAAAAATCATTAATATATGAGCTAATTCTCGATTTTTTTTATATACAACAGTTTTAAACATTGATAGGAGTCTAAAATAGCTTAAAAGGGTATAGAATTATTATATTAAAAAATAGTTTACTAAAAATATATTTAAATATAAGAGCAACAAAATTAGCCACAATTTGGTTTCTTTTGTATCAAATACCATGATCATAAGGTTCAAACTTTTTACTTTTGTGTGTATTAAAGCACCTTATTTGATATTCATCATATACTGTTAGAATTAACGGACCACAACATAGTTTACATTCACCTACTGGTTATATTGCAATTTCTCGGCTCCTTTGCGTTCTGCTACTGAGCAGAATTGCTCTTCGTCTTCATCATCGGTTTCACTTGCAGTTTTATTGCCGTTTCCTTTATAAAATATGAACTCTTTGTAGGAATTATCGTGTGTTATGGTCAATGGTAGATAGTGGCATTTTTGGTAGCTTCGAGTGTGTTTTTGTGTGCCCTTCACTATACAATTTCTCCAAGAGTAATACGCAAATGAATTCTTTGGCTATGATTTCTTCATTTGGTACATAAAGTATGTTTACCTTTGTTGCACCATGAACAAGTTCTGCAAAATCAGCAGCTTTTTGTATAATTGCCTTTTACCATGCACTTCATTTCATAGACATCACTTAAAAAAAGAAAAACAGCACCGCACTACAGCACTCGTATCATAAGCTGTTGAAAAAAATGTCCATGAAAACTGTTAATATTTAAGTGCTGACATGTTTACAAAATTATATTTTTGTTTAAATTGGCCTGTGCAACCATCAGAAAAAACTGGATACACTTTTGACCGATGTATTTTCTTGGAGATGCTGCATTAAAATATTGTGCAAACACATTTACAGAAAGTCTGTCTTGTATTATATAATAGTCGTTCTATGATATCTTTTCAAAATGCACATTCTGAATGTCTACCAACATTCAAGTAAAGTATCAAAGCACCAGCGACATAACAAAATTGAAACAACAGGCTTGAAACAACACATTTCCCAACTTAACGATTCGAAATTCCCAACTCAACAGTGCTGAAAATTCCCAGTTCCAACTTATCAGCATTTTTCATCTTTTTTTATATACATTTTAGGTAACATTAAACAGTTCTCTCACAAGCATTGATTTGTTGCACCCATATTCCAATGCAATGTCCGTTCTGAGGTCTAATTTAAATGTAATAATACAAGTTAGGCCATTTCTAATCTGCCCTAACTTTCATTTGCTAATAATATAAATTTTCTTCAGTCATAAATTTTCTCAAATTGGGGATTTTTAGAAGTAAGAATTCCCAACTTTCAGGGTTTCCAGATTATAATTGGGTCGTGCTCCCCCCGGTGCGACGGGCCTGCACAGCATGCTAAATCAATAAATCTTTATGAATGGAGAAAATAAATCTGCAACTGTCCTATGAATTACTTTGAAAGTTTTTATGAAAAATACAAATACACACATTCTGAGGACCTGCTATCATAATTATTGTGTAATTTTAAAGTAAATAAAAAATTAAGTTCATTCATTTTAAAAACATGAATGAATGCAATTTAATTTGTTTTAAATTAATTATTAATATAATTAATTATGGAAAAACTACTCAAGAACTTATTCTTAAAAAGGGTAAAGCCAAATAAACTTAAAATATTGTTTCTGTTTTGGTCTGAAGACAACCTATTTGATTTACTTGCCAGAAATGTTATGCGTTACTCTTGTGACACAGTCATTTGTTACTCTTGTGACAACACAACAGAGGCTGTTCTATGTCTGACACACACAAAATAAATAGTGTAAAATATGTCTTATTCCACCAAATCAGAGATTAAAAGGTTTCAAGTAAAAATGTTAAGTAGTTTTTGCAAATTTTTAACTTTTATATGTTTTTTGTTACTCTTGTGACAATTAAACATCACTATTAAATAGAGTTAAAATTTTATTCAAAAGCTAATCTAAAATATTTCAACTATATATATATATGATAAATATGTAAATGGATTATGAATTTGTATATATAATGATTTCAATTAATGAACAAAATTAAGAAAATAATATAGTATTATCGAAGTGACATTTTTGGCCCCAATAAAAGTGAAGAAATAAGTCAACTTTCAGAACAATTTCACTGCAGACTATTATTCTTATGAAATAATACCTTACAAATTCATATCCAGCAACTTTCTAGGATTAAATTGATATACCACACTTACAGTTTGGTTAAAATTTTAATTTCAGTAAAAAGTTTCATTTTTGGTGGACGTTCCCATATATTCTCTTCATCTTACTAAATTAAAAGTTAAGAGGCGGTGCTTATTAGTATTGCTGCATTCTTGACAAAGCCCAATCTGTCGCCAATAGCCTACTATACAGGTCTAGAACGACGTTTATAAAACGACTAATAATTTTTAATTGAATTTGATTAAATTGCATAAACAAAAAAAGTCATTTTATTACCACAAAATGTCGGTGTTTTACTTTAACGACGTAGAAACGTCACTTAATGCCGAACTTGGTATTTCGTTCTTTTAAGACCAAATAAATTATGGTTATTGAATAAAGTCATTTTGGAAGAAAACCAGATGATGCTAAACATATAAACATCACGTTAATTAAATAATGTCCTTTTTGACCAGATGACGTCAAAAAATGACTACATTAAAACGCTATTTTATATGACCACTAGATGACGTCAAAAAATGACTACATTAAAACGCTATTTTATATGACCACTAGATGACGTCAAAATTGAAATGATTTTTGACTGTTTGAAGTCATTAAAAAAATATATTAGCTATTATTCACGTCGTTTATGACGTCAGGTTACTATTTGAGTACATACCACTAGTAACTCAGCTAACAAGTGTTCTGAAGTGGTGATGTCAGTGTCAAAAAAACTGTCCAACTCATATCTCCTTTATGTATCACGAAAACTTAATTTTTTTATAAATTTGGCATATCTCTTTTGTTAGCATACCCGTTAAATTGTTAAATAATGGTATTCTAAAATACAAATACAACGTTAAAATACGCAATAAAATCCATCAAACATCATATTTTAACATTGTATTTGTATTTTAATATTCTTAACGCAATGTTCTATAAAACGAGTTTTTATCTTAATTAATGGTATTGTTTGAATCATTGCAATTTAGAACAAATAATTATGTTGTGAATATTTATAAATTATATTATAACATAAATTATTTAATTAATAAAGTATATGTGAAAGGAAAAACCTCTAAAAAATATACATATGCAATTTATATTAATATTATTTCTGAAAGCAGTATTTTAATGATCGTCCTTTAACTCAAGTAAGATATAAATAATTTTTTTTAAACTTTTTGTTATTGATTAATATAGTTCAAATATTAATTCAAGCGTAATATTTAGAATAATTGTATTTTTCGTATATTTTAAAAATTAATTAATCTTGACTGACTTAAACTTATAATAAATAATTTTTAAAAAAATTATAATTATCAAATTAATCAAAAAA
This sequence comes from Troglohyphantes excavatus, assembly GCA_963932185.1. NCBI lineage: Eukaryota > Metazoa > Arthropoda > Arachnida > Araneae > Linyphiidae > Troglohyphantes > Troglohyphantes excavatus. The sequence continues at coordinate 61,210,655 of OZ010677.1, forward strand.
AAATTACATATAAGTATTATCTATGGCTTTTTCTTGAAATATCATGAAAAGTAGATTTTGAAAATGATCAAACTCTGAAATAAAATATTTTATAATTATTCAAACATTTAATTTTGAAATAAAATTTTCAAGAGCCGTATAATTTTTTAAGTATATATTTATTTGATCCTTTACGTGACTTTATATATTAATGATAGGTTTTGGTTTTATAGATCAAAATACGAAAAAAACATAATACCAACAAAAACATGAAAAAAATATTCCTGACAAATAAATGCGTTTAAATTTAATATATTTTTTAATTCTAAAAAATTATATGGCTATCATTAAAAATGCAACAGGCTATTCATATTATGCCCAGATTCATTTATTTTAAAATATATATAAATTTAATATCAACTTGAAACTATTTTAGAATAACAAACAGGTTTCACGTAATTAAACGAAAAATGGTTTTTAAACGTCTCAACCGTTCAACCGTTTACTTTTGTAAATGGGTTTACTTTTAGGAATCAGACAACTCTAGACACGACCGAAAGCTCGACACAGTACAGAAACTCTAAACGTTAACGAATTTTTTTAATAAAACTGTGGTTATTTTATGTAAATTCCTGCATATTTCAAGGTGTTTAAGACACCTTGACATCCCAGACTACACTAATAATATTTCCCCGCCAAAAACCATTCATTCGAACTCGCACGTTCTTCTTTGTTGTTCATCATCTCCAATAGAACGTCCATACATTAAGTCACGTGTCACGCCACTCCGCCAATGGCGAGGTAAATAAATGACGACGCAGGTGAAAACGGTTTCCATCCAATCGAAAAAGAAGCCTGCGAACCGTTCTATGAAAATCCATTTCAATTCCGTTGCCATCAAGTGTGAGTAATATCCGTTTCCGTCTGCAGACGGAATGGAAATGGTCCCCCAAATATAATCGAAAATTCAGTCTTTTGCTGTTCGAGACTAACGTTTTAACTTTTATATTTGCCCTGTATGAAATATGCCATAAAATTAAGTTTCCAAAAATCATATAACGAAATGTCATTGTTATAATACGTTTTTAGGTCTCATGGATATATGAATATGTTATTTGAAATTTTATATTTGTGCGTTGATATTACATTAAGAACAAAACGTTAAAAAGACATTACATTAAGAACAGACATTACATTAAGCTACGTCAATCAAGTTATTGGTGATGAAGGCACTAAAGCAAGAAAAAAAATCAAGACCACTGAACAACACCCTCACGAGACCCCACACTCCCTCTCAACGATCCTGCAGTTACAAAAAAAAAATAAAGTTGCACAACTTTTATTTTTTGTTTGTCTACTTTAGGGACGTTGAGGTTGCGGATCCGGCCTATTAGTCGGTCCTGCGAGGTTGGTTTCTTTCTCACAATTAGGAAATTCGTCCAATCGATAGGTGGAATATCGTACACTGGTTTAGTTAACCTTTAACCTTTTCATGTGAACTCTTTCTCTCTCCTCTCCCTCCTATCTCCTCTCTTTCTCTCCTCTGTCCCCCGCTCTCTCTCCCTCTCTCTCCTCTCTCTCATCTCTCTCTCTCATCTCTCTCTATCTCCTTTCTCTCTCTTCTCTCTCCTCTCTAATCTCTCCTCTCTATCTCATATCTCTCTCTCCTCTCTAATATCTCCTCTCTAATCTCTTCTATCTATCTCCTCTCTCAAACCTCTATCTCCTCTATCTTTCTCTCCTTTCTCCTCCTCTCTCTCTCCTCTCTCCCTCCTCTATCTCCTCTATCGTTCTCTCCTCTCTCTCATCTATCTTTCTCTCCTCTCTAATTTATCTTCTCTATCTCATATATCTCTCTCCTCTCTCCTCCACTCTCTCTCCTCTCTCCCTCCTCTCTCTCATCCCTCCTCTTTCCTCTCTATCTCCTCTATATTTATCCTCTCTCTAATCTCTCCTCTCTATCTCTTCTATCTCTCTCCTCTTTAATCTCTCTCTCCTCTCTCCCCTATCTAATCTTTCCTCTCTATCTCATATATCTCTCTCCTCTCTATCTCATATCTCTCTCCCCTATCTAATCTTTCCTCTCTATCTCATATCTATCTCTCCTCTCTAATATCTCCTCTCTAATCTCTTCTATCTATCTCCTCTCTCAAAAATCTATCTCCTCTATCTTTCTCTCCTTTCTCCTCCTCTCTCTCTCCTCTCTCCCTCCTCTATCTCCTCTATCGTTCTCTCCTCTCTCTCATCTATCTTTCTCTCCTCTCTAATTTATCTTCTCTATCTCATATATCTCTCTCCTCTCTCCTCCACTCTCTCTCCTCTCTCCCTCCTCTCTCTCATCTCTCCTCTTTCCTCTCTATCTCCTCTATATTTATCCTCTCTCTAATCTCTCCTCTCTATCTCTTCTATCTCTCTCCTCTTTAATCTCTCTCTCCTCTCTCCCCTATCTAATCTTTCCTCTCTATCTCATATATCTCTCTCCTCTCTATCTCATATATATCTCTCCTCTCTATCTCATATATCTCTCTCCTCTCTATCTCATATCTCTCTCCTCTCTAATCTCTCCTCTCTATCTCATATCTCTCTCCTCTCTAATATCTCCTCTCTAATCTCTTCTATCTATCTCCTCTCTCAAACCTCTATCTCCTCTATCTTTCTCTCCTTTCTCCTCCTCTCTCTCTCTCCTCTCTCCCTCCTCTATCTCCTCTATCGTTCTCTCCTCTCTCTCATCTATCTTTCTCTCCTCTCTAATGTATCTTCTCTATCTCATATATCTCTCTGCTCTCTCCTCCACTCTCTCTCCTCTCTCCCTCCTCTCTCTCATCCCTCCTCTTTCCTCTCTATCTCCTCTATATTTATCCTCTCTCTAATCTCTCCTCTCTATCTCTTCAATCTCTCTCCTCTTTAATCTCTCTCTCCTCTCTCCCCTATCTAATCTTTCCTCTCTATCTCATATATCTCTCTCCTCTCTATCTCATATCTCTCTCCTCTCTAATATCTCCTCTCTATCTCATATCTCTCTCTCCTCTCTAATATCTCCTCTCTAATCTCTTCTATCTATCTCCTCTCTCAAACCTCTATCTCCTCTATCTTTCTCTCCTTTCTCCTCCTCTCTCTCTCCTCTCTCCCTCCTCTATCTCCTCTATCGTTCTCTCCTCTCTCTCATCTATCTTTCTCTCCTCTCTAATTTATCTTCTCTATCTCATATATCTCTCTCCTCTCTCCTCCACTCTCTCTCTCCTCTCTCTCCTCTCTCCCTCCTCTCTCTCATCTCTCCTCTTTCCTCTCTATCTCCTCTATATTTATCCTCTCTCTAATCTCTCCTCTCTATCTCTTCTATCTCTCTCCTCTTTAATCTCTCTCTCCTCTCTCCCCTATCTAATCTTTCCTCTCTATCTCATATATCTCTCTCCTCTCTATCTCATATATATCTCTCCTCTCTATCTCATATCTCTCTCTCCTCTCTAATCTCTCCTCTCTATCTCATATCTCTCTCTCCTCTCTAATATCTCCTCTCTAATCTCTTCTATCTATCTCCTCTCTCAAACCTCTATCTCCTCTATCTTTCTCTCCTTTCTCCTCCTCTCTCTCTCCTCTATCCCTCCTCTATCTCCTCTATCGTTCTCTCCTCTCTCTCATCTATCTTTCTCTCCTCTCTAATTTATCTTCTCTATCTCATATATCTCTCTCCTCTCTCTTCCACTCTCTCTCCTCTCTCCCTCCTCTCTCTCATCTCTCCTCTTTCCTCTCTATCTCCTCTATATTTATCCTCTCTCTAATCTCTCCTCTCTATCTCTTCTATCTCTCTCCTCTTTAATCTCTCTCTCCTCTCTCCCCTATCTAATCTTTCCTCTCTATCTCATATATCTCTCTCCTCTCTATCTCATATATCTCTCTCCTCTCTAATATATCCTCTCTAATCTCTTCTATCTATCTCCTCTCTCAAACCTCTATCTCCTCTATCTTTCTCTCCTTTCTCCTCCTCTCTCTCTCCTCTCTCCCTCCTCTATCTCCTCTATCGTTCTCTCCTCTCTCTCATCTATCTTTCTCTCCTCTCTCCCTCCTCTATCTCCTCTATCGTTCTCTCCTCTCTCTCATCTATCTTTCTCTCCTCTCTAATTTATCTTCTCTATCTCATATATCTCTCTCCTCTCTCCTCCACTCTCTCTCCTCTCTCTCCTCTCTCTCTCCTCTCTCTCATCTCTCCTCTATCTTTCTCTCCTCTTTCCTCTCTATCTCCTCTATATTTATCCTCTCTCTAATCTCTCCTCTCTCCTCTATATCTCCTCTATATTTATCCTCTCTCTAATCTCTCCTCTCTAATCTCTCCTCTCTATCTCCTCTATCTCTCCTCTCTAATCTCTCCTCTCTAATCTATTCTCTCTATCTCCTCTCTCCCTCCTCTCTCTCCTCTAACTTTCTCTCATCTTTATCCTCTCTAATATCTCCTCTCTCTCTCTCTCCTCTCTCCTCCTCTCTCTCTCTCTCTTCTCTCTCCTCTCTCTCTCTTCTATCTTTCTCACCTCTATATCCTCTCTAATCTCTCCTATCTATCTCCTCTATCTCTCTCCTCTCTAATCTCTCCTCTCTAATATCTCCTCTCTATCTCCTCTATCTCTCACTCCTCTCTAATATCTTCTCTCTATCTCCTCTCTCCCCCCTCTCTCCTTTCTCTCTCTCTCTGGGACAACATTTGTCCCACAGAGTACAGTAGTCTAGCGATAGGCTTGGGACACTTTCGACCTACCGGAAGAGGGGAAAAATGCATACGCGTGAGGTCTAAAACATGCTCTTTGCGGCAGAAAACATAATTACATGGCTTTCGGACAGGGGACATTTCACCAATGGTGTTAACATATCGACTTCGGTTAAGCCTTTCTGTATTTCCACCCTTCAATGCACCTATCCCGAATTTGCGAATCTCTGTTGCAAAAGATCGTTAACTATCCCTCCTTCTGACAGTTACACGCCTCCTACTGTAAGACGAGTTTTCATTCCACAAAAGCTTTGAGAACTCTTTGTCCTGCCTCCCAAATCTAAATTATTCCCCCGTTTAGAAATTAGTCTACATGCAGTGAGAGGTTTACGTTATGGAGCCCCCGCGAAAATATGTCATTATTGGAAAAGGGTGACCTCGCAAAGATAGCGAAAGGGCGCCTTTGCAAAGGCAACGAAAGTCTAACGAAGACAGATTCTACCTTTATATATTGTCAGTTAATTAAAACTTAATAATGTCTTCTTCACAATGATATGCATAATGGCCCTCTAAAGTTTTTGGTTACGGAGATATGGTCATTCAAAATTGTGATATTCTTTTAAAATATCCATGCACTGAAAATGATTTGTTGCCTAAAGTTACTTCCTAAAATCATAAATAACACGCATGACGTAAATGTTAAAATCAATTGAAAAACAAAAAGGAACTGCGATAGCTAATCTGTAAAAAACTCCGTCAACTTAACCGTGCTTACATTATTGATTTATACGTTTACTTCTGAGTGGAACATCCAGTTTTAATAGAAGCGAAAAAGTTTCAATAAACTGCTTATTTATAAACATTGTTTCGAAACGACAAAACCGCTTACGTCCGCAAAACGTTCTTGTCGGCTTCCTACTTTTAAATTGTGACTTCATAAAACATTTTATGACCTAGAAAACAACTAAAGAAAATGAGAGAAAAAAAATCATTCAGTTAATTCCCCTAGAGGGAAAAATGCAGACTTACAAAAAATTACCATCTAACGCGCTATTTTGGGTCCGTTTTTATGAGTTTTTCTTTGCAAGTCTTTAGTCAACCTGATTACAGAAGTAAACCTGAATTAAAAAAAAACATTTTAATTCAATTATACGCATGAACTGTTTTGAGAAAACTTACTAACAGACCGAAAGAAAGTAGCAACACATTTAAGTCAGCGAATTATAATTTTATGGAGTAACTTTTTATAAAGAAAACGGAAATTGCGCATATATTTGAAGAGCTGAGTGGGTGAACATGTTAAATGACAATTAAGTGAAATGGAGAAAAACTTATTTAAAGTTTATGTTAACTAAGATAATGTGTGCATAACATATTTATCCACTGAAATCTGCCTTATTTCAAGACCTAGCAAATTAAATTAACATGCCACACTTGCAAAAGACCATTAAAAGTTTTTCAACCTGAAATCTCTATTTTTTCATAAATTTCACTTAATATGTTTATCCACTCAGTTCTTCAATTATTATAAAATTATATTTTTCCATTAATGTTCTAGTAAAAAGTTTTCTATGGTAATTTAATTTCTTCTCAAACTAAGAGGATGCATCACTTAGTGTTATATATACAATAATTTCAATAACCTTTGTACACTCAAGCTTTACCGCACTGCATCTTCAGAAGGAAAATGTGTTCGATATATATATCAGTGCATTTGTGAGTTTATTTATCTAGCATATTTTTTACAGTACCTATTCTTGCAAAATACATATCAACTTAATAATCATAATACAGACCTTTTCCTAGTTTATAATTGTTTATAAAAGGAAAAATTACATAAGTATTTCTATAAACATTTGTTTTCTAAAACTCTCTAAAGGTTCGTATACACGTGCGAGTTTTTTACTCTCAGGCAGTTGTAGTAAGTGACTTCCATAACCATAAAAAAATTTTAAGTCAACTTGCAAAAACTACATAACAGTGAAGGTACTATCCGAAACCTGTGAACTCGAATTCTTATATGTTGTATATGCACTTGCGATACAAACATTTTCAAAAGGGTTGAAAAGTCTCTAACGATACTTACAAGAACTTCCAGAAGTTTTTATATTATAAAATACACTCAAAGGTAAGTGGTCGACTAGACCCTTCGAACCAAGTCCCCATATAAGTAACTCTTTTAAATAAAATACTCTCCGTGTATCCCGCGCTTAAGAACTTGTTTAAAATAGTCATTTAAGGGCTCGCATTCCCGAGCGAGTTTTTCAATTTCAAACATTGGTCGGAAGTTCGGCCGCTTTTTCTCGGGAAAACCAGTACCAGAGACAGCATCATCAACGGATGTAATGTTACTGTATACAACGACGGCCCGGACTACGTGAAAAATTTCCAATTGCATAACACTTATCCAATTAGATCTTATCTAATTAGGCCGCTGGAAGTTTTCCCGGTTTCGAAAAAGCAGCTTTATTCCCTTCTTGAAATCAGCCATTCAATTGCATTGACCTTAAAAGTACAATCTGGATAACAAACTCTGATATGGTGGAAATGTTCGGCGTATTTATTCGAACAACTTTTTAGCTCTCAGACAGTAATTAATCTCCTATGAATAACGGCTTTTAAACCACAAAAGTTTTCCTTTATAAAGGCTAAATCTAGTAATTTTAATTTTAAATTGCTGCCTCTAATGCAATTACACGATAGGAATCTGACATCGGCAATTTGATTCCCGCGCAGTGCTGCCACGAAGCGGCGACGCCTTAACTAAACAATTCCGCTAATAGTTCGATATCATTGTCATACTGGAGTTCGGAGCTGTTGCATTTGCTTGAAAATTAAATTCCAAAAAATGAAGAGTGGATCAGGTGCTTAAAATATCTTCGTTGGGCACACGAGGCTTGCGTCGGGTGCAAATAAGAAAACAATGATTTAATATGTGATCTGTGTAAATAATTTGATAAAAAGGCTTTATCTATTAAAATTTTGTTAAACATTGTTTTTTAATTAATTATTAATGATAGAATTATAATTAATTTAAATTAATTATTATTCTTAGAAAATAAATTTAAAATACACTAAACTGTTTAACAATATTTGAAATTGAATGATAATAGTGCTTTCATGTTAGAAAATACACATTCATATTCTTTAAAATACTGTCAAAGATTTTTTTTTTTTTAAGTTTTTACTTTGCCCTGCGTCATCGGGCAAAGTGGCCCTTTCGTAGAGTGGCAGGAATTTTCTTTTTTGTTAAGTTACTAAAATAAAAGTTCAAATATTTTTTTTTACGTAAACTAAAATAACGATGCTAATATAAGCCAAATTCGAATTTGTTCTTTCCAATTTTTACTTATTATAAAAAATAGTTTTCCGTATCGTATACACTTTGTTCAGCCTTCCCCTATCTTTTTTTAATTAAATAAAAGTATTAAAGTATAGTTTAGCTTAAAACTGTCTTGTTAAAATTTATTTGTGCATATCGAATGTATTGCTTTTGACATATGCAGAACAGCGGCCGAAAGATAAAATTCAAGAAAACATAAATTCGATGAAAGTGCCGATTTAAATACCTTGTGGTTTCTTCCTGAACATGCTGTTATTAGTTTGAAAACAGCAGATAACGTACTTTTTAAGAACAATGTACTTTGCTGAAATAAATTTTCGATAATTGCAAATGTAAGAAACATTTAAAGATCAACTCGTATTTTGAATGTTGTCCTTATAGAATCGATTTCCGTCCACTCCATTTATAAAATTCCGAATAGATTCACAAAAAAAAAAGTTCGGCACGTTCTCCTTTTCTACTGAGAACAAAACAACAACAAAAAAAATCGAATTCAAAAAAAGTAGAATCGAACAAAATATTTCGTTTTCGATAAACGCGCGAAGGAACAGAATTGAACCCTTCTTCTCGCATCCAACAAGCCACTTGAAGGTGTTAAGGTAAACGCCCTTTTTTTTTTCTATTCCATTTTCTCTTTTCCGTGTATTGAAAAACAAACAAAATAACTTTGAAGAAGTTGCCCTTACATGAGCTCAGAGAAAAGGGGGAAAAAAAGTAAACGCTCCTTTTTGGTCCTGTGAACGTGAAATCGTCGTTTGAATCGCCGCCATTTTTTTTCCCCTTCTGCTTCTTGGCCATTTTGGAAATGCATTCAGTGTTTCGTTATCTTGGTTTCGCGTTGCCTTTGAAATTTTTATACACAAAAAATATAATAAATTAGGATTATTGGTTGAAACTTATATTCTGAGTGTCTTTGTATGCGATCAATAATATGTACTGGTGTACGCAATTTATATAGAGTGCACAAAGTGAAGACAGTAGTTGATCTAGATATAGGGAACGCGATGGAATTTCCTAACTTATAAAATTTAAAGTAACTTTAATTTTGTTTTCGAAGGATTTAAAAAAATATTATTATTTTACATCCAATGTATCTCGTAAATAACTTGCATTTCTAATAACTCTTGGGAATATCGTGACGTACTTTAAGGCTACAGACAAAGATATATAATAGCGAGACTATTTGAGCTGTCCCATTTTATTACATTTCATATCAAAATCAACTCGAACGTGATGTTAAATATAACTGCGACAGATTAAACGTGCGACGAAACCTTCTACTACACAGTAAAACCTATTCAATAACAAACTTTCTACTTTACTCTAATTTTGTTCTTCGGAACAATTCAATAGAGAGTAAATTTCTTCGAATACAGAATAAAATACTATTAATGAGTGATTAAAAATTTATTTTTTAATATTCATTTTTGGAAACTGCAATACTATCCTCGACATCGGGCAGTGGCTAAAAGTTACAAGGTTGTGTTCACGAGTATTTTCTTCAGATACACCCCGAACCGTCATCAATATACCATAGTATAATAATGCATGTATAAAAATATACCATTGTATAACAATGCGTGTATAAAAATAAACCATTGTATAACAATGCATGTATAAAAATATACCATTGTATAAAAATGCGTGTTTAAAAATATACCATTGTATAACAATGCATGTATAAAAATATACCATTGTATAACAATGCATGTATAAAAATATACCATTGTATAAAAATGGATGTATAAAAATATACCATTGTATAACAATGCATGTATAAAAATATACCATAGTATAACAAATGCATGTATAAAAATATACCATTGTATACCTATATCTTCAAATTCTATATTTATAACTTGAGTGACTCTGACTACTTCACTCCACATTCGAATGGATATCTAAGCTAGAACTACTGAAAGTCACATAATGTATACTCTGCTTTTCCGCTAAGGCAAAAAAAAATGTCGCCAACATAAATAAAATATCACTACTGAAGAGTTTCAAGTACTAAAAAGAAATTAGCGATGCCTCTCAGACTTTGCATCGTGAATATTTATGCACTTTTCCTTATGTCTTCGAAGCGTCAAACGCTTGTGCCGCCAAGTGACGTAAGTCACAAAAAATCCGAAAAACAACCAACGCCAATTTACATCCCTCGTCACCTAAATCTATCATTTGGCCAAGTAGTGAGGGTCCCGCATTTCAATGGGTTGCCCAACAATGAGTTGAATCTCAGCCCACTTAACATAACACCCAATGTGATGGATTAGGCGTCAGCTGGGAATCCAAGGGTCCCCGGTTCAAAACTTTGCAATGGACTAGACAAAAGAATAGTAAAAAGTAGTGATCTTGCGATCGGAGGGTTGCCAGCTTCGCAACAAAAATACTAGAAAAGTCGTTCAGAACATCCAACAAATTATACTGGCGTGTATACGGGACTGGTGCACGATACATCTGATCGGGGTCCAAAGTCCTGAAGCCTATTGAGGTTGCGTCGGGTGCCAGCTCAGGTGTTGTCCTCGCCATCTGACCATGGTTCAAAAATACGAGGCATCGCTCCCGGGTCTTTCCTTCGAGATAGGTCCCGAACCGTCGCCAATAGCCCAATGTGCAGCTCTAGTGCGACGTTAATTAACCAAACCAACCCAATGCGATGTGGTTGGTTAATTAACGTCGCACTAGAGCTGAACAGTGGGCTATTGGCGACGGTTCGGGGTCTATCTCGAAGGAAAGACCCGGGAACACATGATGTGTGAACTTGAAACTCTCGGAACTCGGTTTCTGGACTTGCACCGCTTGGCTGCCGACCCGCCCCCACTTTTAAATAAGTTCGACTCCCATTTTTATGCCCCCATCGATCTGAGTCACGGGCGCAAGACGTCACATTTTTATGACGCTATCGAATCGGCTAAGATGGGGAGTCGCTTCGCTGTCAATCGTAAAGTGTTTACGCTACTCCGGTGTCTGGCGCGCGCAATGCGGAGCACTTAAATTATGATTGATTCGCCACGCACGTCTGAGGGGGGGGGGGGGGATATTGGAATGCGTTGAGTTCGAGTCCGGATCGATTGCTTCGTCCGAAGAGATTGTATGGAAAGTTCGCAGCTCCGGAGGTATTTTGTAAAGCAATGATTTCTGGGGTTGGAGAACTGTGTCCGAATCATATTTAGAAAAATGAGAAAATAGCTCCGAATCTTGACTCGTTTATTGCTGGTATTTTCACATTTCAAAGTTAGTTTGGTGGGTTTCGGCATGAGTTGTCCAAAGAGTATGAGTTCGAGTGCGTTGAGTTCGAGTCCGGATCGATTGCTTCGTCCGAAGAGATTGTATGGAAAGTTCGCAGCTCAGGATATATTTTGTAAAGCAATGGTTTCTGGGGTTGGAGAACTCTGTTAAAATCATATTTAGAAAATAGCTCCGAATCTTTACTCGTTTAGTGTTGGTATTTTCACATTTCAAAGTTAGTTTGGAGGGGGGGGGTACTTCTGCATGAGTAGTTCGAATGCAAAAGCAGCCTTTTGCACCAAAAAGCGTTTTTGTGTAAATCGCGAATGCTTTCTATACTGTTAAAAATTTCAGTTCAACGATATACTATATCGTGGCTAAAAAAACCAAGATGTCTGCAGCAAATTACTAGTAGAGGTCTGATGCAAATTACTAGCAGAGGTCTGCAGAAAATTACTAGTAGAGGTCTGATGCAAATTACTAGCAGAGGTCTGCAGCAAATTACTAGCAGAGGTCTGCAGCAAATTACTAGCAGAGGTCTGCAGCAAATTACTAGCAGAGGTTTGCACCAAAAACAGAGGTCTGCACCAAAAACAGAGGTCTGCACCAAAAACAGAGGTCTGCACCAAAAACAGAGGTCTGCACCAAAAACAGAGGTCTGTACCAAAAACAGAGGTCAGCAGCAAATTACTAGCAGAGGTCTGCACCAAAAACAGAGGTCAGCAGCAAATTACTAGCAGAGGTCTGCACCAAAAACAGAGGTCAGCAGCAAATTACTAGCAGAGGTCTGCACCAAAAACAGAGGTCAGCACCATATTATGGTGGAATCTAGGTTGAACCAAAAATCCTTTTTCGGAAAAAAGCGGAGGTTTCACCGATAATAAGCTCAACCTCTTTAACTGCAACCGAAATTTTCGCTGTCGCTACAACAACAAGCCGGGAAATCCCCTCCAAGAAAGACTACAACGAATAAGGGTTTCTCTGGCCCAGCGGATTAAGTCGTTCAGCTATGAATCAGAGAAATCCTAGTTTCATCCCGATCAGTGGACTTGACAAAGAAAAGTAAAAAAGTTGTGATCTTGCGTTCGGGGGGTTGCCAGTTTCGTTACAAAAATACTACTTCTAAAACACTAAGAAAACTCGAATTTTGAGTTTCATGCAACGTTATGAGTTTTGGTCAACGTTAAACCACTAAATGGTATCCGTGGTTGCACCGTAAAATTATTAAACTAAGTGCCAAATGTTGGCTGCAGCTAAATAGGTACCAAATTTTGGTTCAAGGTCGTAATAATTTTTAATAGTGTACTGTTGATAGAATATTCTTTATGTTGTAGAAATGCAGAAAAAATACTTTTATTTTTCACTAAAATGTAAGTTCTCAGAATATATTTATAATCTAAATTTTAACTTTTAATAATAATTTGTTTTACAACTGGAATAAGGATTCAACTGTTTTTGAAAATGTATGCACCGACAATTTTTTTTTATGTTCAAAATGCAAAAACCGCAACACTTACATGCCCAGAAATCACTTTTACTGATGCTCAAGTTCACGTTTGATGGACATAACTGCGTTTGCATCTGTATAAAGCGTGGATAGTGTGGATATAACTACTTTTGCCTCTGGGTGACTTATTTTTGAATTTTTATAATTAAGTAACCGTTTTTGCTTCTTTATTTAAAAATTGAAGATAAAGTTTCAAATCACCTATTGATAACAAAATCTCAATTTGGGATATAACTGATTTCGCATTTGAACTACTCATATATTTTATAGTTTACTGGATTCACAAAAAAAATATTTTAAAAAGCTTCCGTACGCCTATGTCAGGTAGGCGAAGTAGCAGTTCAAGTGATGTTCTCGTATAACCACCGTTCAAAATTAGGAGACAATGTCCCGAGTCTTTCCTTCGGGATAGCAGTTGCCAATAGTGCATTGTGTAGCTCTAGTGCGACGGTCATTAAACCAACTAATGAAAACATATTCAAAACATTTATATTTTGTCCGCGACCTCTAAAAGCCAGAATATCACGAAATTGGCAACAAGGATGATAACGTTCGAATAGCAAAATCTATATATATAAATGCGAAAAACCCCACTCATTCACTTATCACTCATTCTCCAACTTCCCGTATACCTATGAAGAAGAAATTTGGCAAATTTGTTACTTATACCTGAAATAGGAAAAGTAAGCTATTTTTGTTCCAATCGAACGTATTTAAAGGGGTGCAAAACCCCTTTTTCGATGTTAGTAGTGTGGGGTTCACTTCATATACCCGATACTCCCGCTTAGGCTGGTGTGATCACTTTAGCTTGACTGGCAGAGTATCGGCGTAGCAAGCACAAGTTCCTTGGTTCGATACTGAGTGTAGCCGAATAGTTCATAGTGCTACGGCAGCAACGTTAGTTTGGGAATCTATTAAAATACGGAGGTTAATCAACGGGAGTATCGTATGTATATCCACATTATTGTACATCCAACTTCTCCATATTATCAATCTTGCGGGACCTTGCTAATAAAATTTCGTTACAAATTGTAATTTTTAATGCTGTGGTTCCCTCTGATGGGTGACAAATTAAGAATATTATTTATTTCGCTTATAAATATTGTATTTGTATCCATTTTGTAACTTATTTTCTTCCCTTGCGTAGAACGGGTATTTCAGCCAGTCAATATATACAATTGAACTTGAGTGTGTATCAAAGTTTCATTTAAAGATCCCATTTACGATAAGGAATCAGTTTCCTATTAAACTATACCCTCCACATTTATTTACTCAACCAACAATCCCTTTCCTTCACAATAAAAGACATCTTCCTCCACACACGTCGAGCAAACATCCCGAGCAGCTTCTTGTTGACACGAAACAAACTCACAACCTTCCACAAACCCAAAGATCGAGTTCAGCACAAGAATCAAATCTTCTATTATGAGATGAAAGATCGAGTTCAGCCAAAAAAAAAAATCGAATTTTCTATTAGGAGATGAAGGAAATAAAACAAAGGGCAATAAAAGAATAAACGCCAACTCAAACACGTCGAACAGACGTTCCGATTTCAAAATTCGATTCTCTTGTCGAAAAAGAATAATCGGACATATTTTCTATTGTTGTTTTCCCGCCCTTTCGACACCGACGAGTTTTTTTTCTTTATTTGTTTGTTTTATTTATTTAAGCTGTTGGGGCGATGGAGTTGTGCCGGGGTCCGCCATAAAACTTTTTCGGGGGATCATGTTCTCCTGTTCTGTGCCCGGAATGGAAAAGGGATTTTATTTTTGGATATTATTGTACTCGATTGCAGATCAGTCGTGTATCTGGAAATAGGATAAATCAAAATACAAATAAAAGGGATCGAATACTGAAATAAAGTTACATTGTCAAGTGCCATATATATATATATATATATATATATATATATATATATATATATATATATATATATATATATATATATATACATATATATATATATATATATATATATATATATATATACATATATATATATATATATATATATATATATATATATATATATATATATATATATATTCAAAGGCCAAATGTTTCACTCGTAGCTACATTTCAATATAAGGAATACACAGCATGGCAACGCAATATTCTTTAACATTTTTAATTAAAATAAATATTTGTTAAATTTTAATTTTTTAAAAATATTTACAAAAATAAATATATTTTTGAAATTTTATTGTATTTATACATAAAATAATATAGTTATTATTTTTTGTTCAGAATTTTCATGTTGAATTTTTGGAGTGTCAACGGATTTTAAGATTATATTAACGTTGTGCTTTTCAATTAATAATACAGAATACTGACAACATAGAATTTAATACACCAATAAATATAAAATTGCAATAACATTTTATGTAATATCAAATTGTTTAGTGGTTATACAAGCTATGAAATCATTACTCAAAAATCAATATAATAGTCTAAACTAAATAGTTTAGCCAATTAATTTAGTAATTGCTTAATTGAGTAACTTCAAATACCCGGTACTTTATATCCAGCTCGAGTAATTACTTTGGCTCGACGTCTGATATTGGTTCGGCAGTTAAAGTATCGGAGTAGCACACACAACCGTTCGTCCCGGGTTCGATTCCGAGTTATTTCCAAAAGCACCGCGCTAAATGGTAACTTTCCATACATTGGATTAACGCAACCTTCAATCATATTGTTGAGGGTCCATCTCTATTCCACCATCACAACTTCATATGTGACCTGAAAATCATCAACCATTGCCCACAACCACATTTTTACAGGTATCAATAATCCATTCCTCCGTCCGACTCACTAAGAAGGGGGTACTGTGGTGATCATTTCAATTACCCGTTACTTTCTCAGTGTAGGTGTAGCACACACAACGTCCCGGGGCTCGATTCCGGGTAACTGCCAAAACGCACTTCGCTACAGGTCTATATTTCCAGGGGGCCTCCGTGGCCGAGCGGTTAAGGCCGTCAGCTAGGAATACAAAGGTTCCCGGTTCGATGCCAGGTGATGGTCTTGACAAAGAAAAGTAGTGATCTTATGATCGGAGGGTTGCCAGCTTTGCTACAAAATACTAGAAAAGTCGTCCAGAACATCCGCAAATATTAACGGCGTGTATACGGGACTGGTGCACGATACATCTGATCGGGGTCCAAAGTCCCGACGTCTATTGAAGACGTAGGGTGGCCATGGTTCTAAAATAACGAGGTGCAGGTATGAATGACTGTGTGTATGAATGCGTATGTGTTCCCTGGTCTTTCCTTCGAGATAGACCCCGAACCGTCGCCAATACCCCACTGTGCAGCTCTAGTGCGACGTTTTTTAACCAAACCAAACTAATCTATTTGTCCAGTAACGGAAAATGGTATAAATCCGTCATCGCATTTTTGTGACTTACGCCACTTGGCCAGTCATTCATATAGTATTTTATGCAGCCCTTTGAAACACTCATCAATTATGGCAAATTTAGATATGTAATATATAATGACATTTTCGATTCCCTTAACACGCTAGCTTAATTAAATGTAATTCATTTGTAGTCTAAAAGCGGGGATGGCAGTTTTAAAGTTGTATATCAATACCCGACGGATTAACGCGGCGTTCATACTGCTCTTATTAGAAATAAGCTTCGGCGCAATCAGCTAAATTAATTGGTATCGGTAAATTAATTTTGGATGCAGATATATTGCTAACAAGCTTTACAGGCCTCCATTTCTGAAATCCCTTAAAATTTTATGCAGGGTGTCCATCAAATAAATTTTCTCTGTTTAGAGGTATTTGTAGCTGAAACTAATGAACGGCTTTACACCAAATTTCATATTAACGATATTGAAGCTACGGAGAGAAGATTTCCGTAAAAAAAACATTTTTCTAAAAATCACTTATACTGTGGGGATTTTGGCGCAGAAAACTAGTATACTATTGTTGCGCAAAAATTGCAATAGACATAAGTTGCAATAGACATAAGTTGCAATAGACATAAGTTGCAATAGACATAAGTTGCAATTGACATAAGTTGCAATAGACATAAGTTGCAATAAACATAAGACAAAAGTTGCAATAGACATATAAATTAATTAAGTGATTTAAGGTCTCGAGAACAACATAGACAATTTTCAATGTGATGACTTATCTTATGTACAGCAAATTGCATCCGACCTGATTCTGATGAATTTAGGCTTATTTCCATTAAGTGCGCCAAAATCCCCCTATCGTAAATTTTTGGTAATGATTTTTTATGGAAATATTCTTTCTATGCCTACAATATCCTTATGAAATTTGGTGTAATTCTCCGTTCATTATTTTTATCTATAGGTACCTATAAACAAGAGAAATTAATTTATGACCACCCTGTATTACAAATATTATATGCGTTCTCATTTTATAGTAAAAAGTTTCGTATTAATAAAAATAGTGCGATGTTATATTGGCTAATACTTTTTCAAAAATAGGGGATAGAAAATTGAATATTTTTGTTATTAAAGATATAACCCAGTTGTATCAATACATTTTAAAAACAAAATAAAACGATGTTACTCTAAATAAAAAAAAATTGTAAAGCCTCCGTGGCCGAGTGGATTAAAGCGTCAGCTGGGAATCCGAGGGTTCCCGGTTCGAACCTTGTGCGACGGACTAGAATAAGAATAATAAAAATGTAGTGATATTGCAGATCGGAGGGTTGCCAATTTCGATACCAAAATACTAGAAAGTCGTCCAGAACATCCACAAACAAAATTAACGGCGCGTATACGGGACTGGCGCATGATAAATCTGATCGGGGTCCAAAGACATATTAATGGCGTTGGGTGACAGCTCAGGTGTTGTCCTCGTCATCTGACCATGGTTCAAAAATACGAGGCATGGCTCTCGGGTTTTTCCTTCGAGATAGGCCCGAACCGTCGCCGATAGCCCATTGTTGAGCGCTATTGCGATGTTAATTAACCAAACCAAAGCAATTAAATGTGTAAATTTAAATTAAATAGTTGTTCGAGTCTTCTCTGGACGATACCTTTATTTCCCTATGTATTGCAGTCATTCATCCCGCTACGATCTCCGTGAATACACATCTCGCATTGCCCTTTGTGCGCTGCGCTTTGTGCCGTCTGGGGCAGCCCGGATATACCGTTCATATATTTTTGATTTATGTTAATTTAGTTAACATTATTTTTCTACATAAGATTGTTGTTCAGTCTGAGAGAGCTGAGTGCGGTAATGTCCCGCTCAAGTGTCTCGAGCTTGGGTAATTCTAATATGTCTTAATTTCTTAGTTTAATTTAATTATTCTTTTAAAAATAAATTTTGTTGTCGATTTTAATCTTGACCGTCTCATTTCAATTATCGCTGCCGCCGAGCGAATTTATGCTAGCCAAATCAATAGTAATTATTTTAGTATAATTTTTATAATACTGAAAAGGTTTGCTAGTTTCACATTACTTTAACTATAATGTAAACAGTAGAGATATGACTTCCGAGAACTAAATGCAAGCATTTTCTCTGGTAGTATCAAAGCTGGATTTAATTTACTTTAATTTAATTTAAGTTAATTTAAGTTTAATTTAATTTAATTTAATTTAAGTTAATTTAAGTTTAATTTAATTTAATTTAATTTAATTTAATTTAATTTTGACGTGAAAACGTCTTCACAATCGATCCAAGTGACATTGACAAAAACTTGCGCGACATAAAAAGTGTGGATATTTCAGTTAATAAGTTACCATAGTGTAAAGGAAAGTAGGCCGCTGAAAACAGATTTATTAATTCACACACCTCACTGACCTTTGAACTGTGTGAGGGTAAATTAGTCACAATTTATGTATAATCTGGTCGGTTTAACCGCTCTAACTTCATTCTAAGCTGTTACGAGAGTATGCTTACAGTAAAAACAACCACAAGTTCTATATTTCCATTTGACAAGAAGTTTATAGTTTAAACTGCTTTTGTGAAAATTATGCGAGTCGAAAATGACGATTAGTTGAAGATTTCACTGTGAAGCCAAAATATCACTCTATGATTTAATTGCGGCCCAGGAAACTTAAACAGTGTTAAAGGGTAGTTCAATAACGTACAGAGGATACCAAGAATTTTAAACGTATGTAAGTGTGAAGATATTTGAACTGTGCATACCCGATTTTTTTATTAACCATGTAATGCACGTGTCAATATGAAATACTTTTAAATATCCGTTACATACACATGTGAGCGTATAATAACCATTCGCGCATGCAGCCGCCTAGAGAAGAATGTCAGTATAACGCTGAGAATGTACAGGCTGTCTCTGCAATGCGTGATCACAGCGCTTGTGAAAAAGAAAACCATTTCTGAATTTTTCTCTTAAAAAAAATTCATGCTTTAGAGTGTCAAAGTATTGCCATGATGTAATACGAAAATAAATTTAAATATTAAAACAGATTTTAAAAAAAGTTTATTCTTTTGAAATGTATTGGCAGCTTAAAACGTTACTTCTACGCTTTGTTGGATACAAAAAAAATTGTTTTACTAAAATATGAAATTAATTTACAACTTTTAATTTATGACTATCAGGTATACAAATAGACGTTGAAAAGTACATATATATATATATATATATATATATATATATATATATATATATATATATATATATATATATATATATATATATATATATATATATATATATATATATATATATATATATATATATATATATGTTAGACTTGTATCTCAATGAAGGGGAAAGGTATGGTATAATACTCTATATCAGCGATTCCCAATTGGTAGGCCGCGGATTTAAGAATTTTGCGGCCCTAAATGAAATTTTTCGAGCGACCACCTTCTCCCTCTTCCTTCTCTGATTTTGAAATAATATCTGTACTTCAAAAGTCACTTCTTGTCGGATTAGTACTACCAACCAGTATTGAACAAAACAAATGCGTAATTTCCATTCGATAACTTTTAAAAATATTAAGAGCTATGCAAAAGAATTGAGTACATATAGTTATTTTACGAATTTCGAACTTCTATAGAAATGTATACTTCAGTAAAAAAACATTCTGTAGCTGGCGATGCTAGGCAGATGCCTTGTGGTAAATCCGGCACTGGTCACCCTTGGTTTCTTTTCCGAAAAATCTATATTTGAATTGCTTACACGTGACTATCACTATGTTTTCATGAGTTTAAATGAGTGTTAAATGTACAAATAAGATACAAGTAATAATATTTCTGATTATGGTGTTATCTTTTCAATGTTTTTGGGTTCCTATTATGAGTGAAAGTGGTTTAAAATTAAAGGTAATTATAAAATTAATTTCACATTTTTTTTTATTTTCTTCATTTGCGTGTCCAAACAAAATTGAAATGTATGTATGCAAAGCATTCGGGGAATTTCTAAGAACATGTATAAATAAGAGGCTTCTATTTCCGTCTTAGCTATAGGGACCATGGATTAATGCTAATTAGGAACCGCTGCTCTATGTTATCTTTTATATTAAAAAGTTCTTCTTTTATCTTTTATATTATTATCTTTTATATTACAAATTATCTTTTATATTAAAAATTATTTTTTATATTAAAAATTATCTTTTATATTAAAAATTATCTTTTATATTAAAAATTATCTTTTATATTAAAAATTATCTTTTACAATAAAAATTATCTTTTATATTAAAAATTATCTTTTATATTAAACATTATCTTTTATCTTAAAAATTATCTTTTATATTAAACATTATCTTTTATCTTAAAAATTATCTTTTATATTAAAAATTATCTTTTATATTAAAAATTATCTTTTATATTAAAAATTATCTTTTATATTAAAAATTATCTTTTATATTAAACATTATCTTTTATCTTAAAAATTATCTTTTATATTAAAAATTATCTTTTATATTAAAAATTATCTTCTATATTAAAAATTATCTTTTATATTAAAAATTATCTTTTATATTAAAAATTATCTTTTATATTAAAAATTATCTTTTATATTAAAAATTATCTTTTATATTAAAAATTATCTTTTATATTAAAAAGTTATATCTTTTAGTTTCAAAAAAGTTTGTTTTTCTGTCCTACTAGATTAAAAATTCAACAACATAAGTACACTTAATGCTATCATTAGCTTTCATAAAATAATATTTCATGAAATTCAATCTATTTTACTATTGGAATGAAACACTTCATTTTTTTTTAAATAAGAAAAAACTGAATGAATTTGTGTTTAATTAGCATGAAATTTCGGTCGCCATCGCATTTATTTCAACACCATTAGCTCATAACACAAATACGAGTTTTTTTTATCCCGCTGAAGTCCCCACCGTATAATAATGCACATAAATTACAATTAGCGTCAAATTCAAACGTAAGTTTTCTTAAAGAAATTATTCAAAAACGACTCTAGTTTTTAAAAAGATTTCCAGTTCTTTAATTCTAGTTTTCAAACAGCCATTTTTTTAACTCAGAAATGAAAAGAGCGCATATTTTTAAATGAAATTATTTCTTTTCAGATTCTATTTTATAACATTTATCTTCGAAACATTGTGCATTAATTTATAGAAATTTCTTGACACCTATAATGCTATTATTTAAATTTACAAACTTTGAAAAGCAGGCCTCAATATTTGTGACTACTGACAATAAACTAGAAACGTTTAATTTTTTTTTGGTTTGCCTACTATAGAAAATATTATTAAAAAATTTCTGTTTTAATATTTCCGTCGGATAATTATTCTGACGATAGTACGTCTTTAAAATATGTCCGGGTACATCTGACATCGGCAGAAACTTACGCGAAATAAAAAATGAAATTGATATTTCAAGCACCATAATTCCAGGAGAAATCTTCGTATGGGGGTGGAGTTAATGCCGTACTATCGTGTTGGGAAAAATAGACATCGGAAAGTAGGCTTATCTTATTAAAAATTTAAATATAATAAAAACGAAGGTTTGAAATTTATAGTAAAAGCGTGCTAAATAAATAATAATTGGTACAAATACGCTTAGTTTTTAAGATATAGCTTACTTCGGAGTATTTTTAAGGGGAGTCGGGATGCTATACCTACCATGTTAAATTGTCATTTTTCGATGCACTTTTTCAGAAAGGGCTGTTTTTAATACTATAGAAATAATATATATGATTTTTTGTTAATGAAAATCACTTCGATTGCATAATAAAATCTCTTTTTTTAGCAGTAATAAGTAAATCAGTTTGCAGTTTTAAATAAATAAAACAATAACTTTAAAAGATTATTTCAATATAATCTTTGGTATAAGTAGATAATATATACAAAAAATGTCATATATATAATTGAAAGTTTCTGTAAAATGGTACATCGAACACTGAAAAAAACACATTTTGAGAAAAATGAATTTGAAGAAGACAAATGCAGCACAGTAACTATATATTTTATTGTTTTAAAGATTAGTACTTTCTAATCATAGCTAAAGCAAAAGTAAAAAGTCATTTTACATTTAATTAACTGGGGAATAAAAATATGCAAACACCTTTAAAACAATATGTCAAAGAATTTTTAGTTCATACTCCCCAAAGTATAAATCTTTTGATTCCCTTAAGCTAGTAGAACTTTTATTACTTTTTTAACAGTAATAAAAACCAAACATTCTAATAGAATCTTATATTAACTATAATTCTTTTAATATATGGAATAAAATACAATATAAAATATTTAAAACAACTTAACAAACAACGATTTTTTTTAAATATATAAAAAGATTTTAAAAACCTCTTTTTCTTATTAAATTTCTTTTCACAAACTACTTTTAATATCATAATTTCCATATATCCAGAGACTTATTGGAAAATGCCCTAAGTCAGTTATTAAAAAAATTAGTTTAATATGTTTTTTGTAATTAAGTAAACTGTTGTTAAAAATAAATCCCCACGTCAGTTTCAAATGTGGTTGAGACCTAAAACTCTGTTACATATTGTGATTAACACAGGCTTCTGCGGCTCCCTCAAAACAAAAGCCTTCAGATCTCAAAACAACCGCGAATGAATTAATGCGCTTTTCCACCAAGCACACAAAACCATCTCTGAAAATTCCGCTGCTTCCAACATATCATCGTCATTTCAATATCTTTGTTAATTAAACTTTCGTACAATGTAAACATTGTATCAAATTTTGAATGAGAATTTCTCTGACGAGAATATGCCGACTAAGTTGACACATGCCCCGCATTTCAACGTTTCTTAAAATTACATTCTGGGTATATTTTTATTAAAAGTAGTCGGAGAGTTTATTCTGAACTTTATATGAAATGGATAAAAATGAGTAAGAAAATTTTGGATATGAAATTAAAACATCTAAAACTTTATATTTAAGGGGACACCCCAGCAAAAAAAGTCAGCATAAAACCTTCATCAAAATTGTCAAATTGAAGGTTTTTAAAGGATATTGAAACAAAAAATTGCACTTTTTTTGAAGTTTTTAATTTTCCTGCGTAAAACCTTTAAAATATCTGCCCTTCATGTTTAAAAATTGAAGCTTTTTTGCAGGTTTTTTATGAAGGTTTTTTACAGTTTTTATGAAGGATATTGAAACAAAAACCTTTAATTTTAGCAATCTTCAAAAAAACAGCAGTTTTCCTGCATAAAACCTTCAATTTCAAAATTTTGATGAAGGTTTTTGGCTGACATTTTTTGCTGGAACAGTACCCAAAAAATTGTAAAAATCACGATTTTTTCGTTTGGTAAAATTAAAGATTGGGATCTTGTAAACATGCTTGAAAAATTCAAAAACTGTATCTATGTTTATTAACGAGTTATTTGAGATTTTATGTTGGAATGACAGGTATGTTTTGCAATTAACCAAAACTTTAAATTGGTTTTTTCTCGGTGTTTTGTTCTCCTTGATAAAATTTTTCGAAACTCTAAGGCTTTTTTTTATTAATGAAGACATGTATATTTTAAAAGCATATTTTTAAAATTATGTGTATATTATAAATTGTTATGCTAATTAGCACAAAAAATAGCAATTTTTTTTTAAAAAGAATTACTTAAAATCAAAAATGACAAAAAAATGAGTTATTATGAATAACTATTTATATAAAAATCAAATCCATGTAGTATGCAACTTTAATGTAAATTCTTATGGATTATAGTGCAAAAGAAATGAGAAATAACTTTGGTATAACGATATAATTATTTTAAAAAACAACCTTAGCGTCTTAAACAAAAGCTTTAAAAACTTGAAAAAGTTTAAATTTTGAAAAATATATAAACAATTATGGTAGAAAAAATTGCTCTGTCTTATATAAATTTAAATATATGTCGTATAATATATTCTCTTTTATAAATTTAAATAATATATATTTTTTATTCAAAAAGTTTTTAAAAAAAAACTTTATATGGTATACCGTGCCCATTAAAAATATTACGAAATTCGGTGTCATAAAATGATTACAAACTTGTATTTTACGAACACGAATCTTTCACTTGACATAGATATTTTAAAAATTAGAATTGTTAGTTTAATATCTATATAAGTTGATATTCGAAACACTTGCTCAAAAAAATCGTTATATTTAATTTTGTTTCATTTAAAACATACGAGGAACTTAAAATATAATATTTAACCCCTTCGAAGATGGAATTTTAAAATATAATCTTTAAAAAATATTATCTAAATTTTTGTAGTGAACCTTTCTATAGTTACTGTATAAAAAAACAGTTGCTTGCCTACATAGGCTGCTTTCCTAGATCCTCATGCACCGCAGTTCAGTGCCTTATTCGTTATACTACCAGGGTGTCATGAAGAAGTTACAAACATAAGAAATATCAAAAAGTTGTGCTAAAAGAATGAGAAGTAAAATAATTGAGTTGTAATTACTCATTTTCTATTTAAGCAATCGACATCAAATAATGCAGAAACCACCTTCTGAACAACTATTAACAATATATTTGACAGGTCTTTATTAAGATGGTTTGTACAGAAGATGATATTAGTAACATTAAATCACACTACTCATTTTTAAGAAAGTACGATTACTTAAATTTGAGTACGTCATCGCCCATTTACGATGCAACTGTAACCAAAGAAAAACGAGTAGGTTCAGGTACTTATTTTTAAGTTCCTCTATTAAGATGGCTTGTACAAAAGATAATATTAGCAACATTAAATCACACTACTCATTTTTAAGAAAGTACGATTACTTAAATTTGAGTACGTCATCGCCCATTTACGATGCAACTGTAACCAAAGAAAAACGAGTAGGTTCAGGTACTTATTTTTAAGTTCCTCTATTAAGATGGCTTGTACAAAAGATAATATTAGCAACATTAAATCACACTACTCATTTTTAAGAAAGTACGATTACTTAAATTTGAGTACGTCATCGCCCATTTACGATGCAACTGTAACCAAAGAAAAACGAGTAGGTTCAGGTACTTATTTTTAAGTTCCTCTATTAAGATGGCTTGTACAAAAGATAATATTAGCAACATTAAATCATACTACTCATTTTTAAGAAAGTACGATTACTTAAATTTGAGTACGTCATCGCCCATTTACGATGCAACTGTAACCAAAGAAAAACGAGTATGTTCAGGTACTTATTTTTAAGTTCCTCTATTAAGATGGCTTGTACAAAAGATAATATTAGCAACATTAAATCACACTACTCATTTTTAAAAAAGTACGATTACTTAAATTTGAGTACGTCATCGCCCATTTACGATGCAACTGTAACCAAAGAAAAACGAGTAGGTTCAGGTACTTATTTTTAAGTTCCTCTATTAAGATGGCTTGTACAAAAGATAATATTAGCAACATTAAATCACACTACTCATTTTTAAGAAAGTACGATTACTTAAATTTGAGTACGTCATCGCCCATTTACGATGCAACTGTAACCAAAGAAAAACGAGTAGGTTCAGGTACTTATTTTTAAGTTCCTCTATTAAGATGGCTTGTACAGAAGATAATATTAGCAACATTAAATCACACTACTCATTTTTAAGAAAGTACGATTACTTAAATTTGAGTACGTCATCGCCCATTTACGATGCAACTGTAACCAAAGAAAAACGAGTAGGTTCAGGTACTTATTTTTAAGTTCCTCTATTAAGATGGCTTGTATAGAAGATAATATTAGCAACATTAAATCACACTACTCATTTTTAAGAAAGTACGATTACTTAAATTTGAGTACGTCATCGCCCATTTACGATGCAACTGTAACCAAAGAAAAACGAGTAGGTTCAGGTACTTATTTTTAAGTTCCTCTATTAAGATGGCTTGTACAGAAGATAATATTAGCAACATTAAATCACACTTCTCATTTTTAAGAAAGTAAGATTACTTAAATTTGAGTACGTCATCGCCCATTTACGATGCAACTGTAACCAAAGAAAAACGAGTAGGTTCAGGTACTTATTTTTAAGTTCCTCTATTAAGATGGCTTGTACAGAAGATAATATTAGCAACATTAAATCACACTACTCATTTTTAAGAAAGTACGATTACTTAAATTTGAGTACGTCATCGCCCATTTACGATGCAACTGTAACCAAAGAAAAACGAGTAGGTTCAGGTACTTATTTTTAAGTTCCTCTATTAAGATGGCTTGTACAAAAGTTAATATTAGCAACATTAAATCACACTACTCATTTTTAAGAAAATACGATTACTTAAATTTTTTGTACGTCATCGCCCATTTACGATGCAACTGTAACCAAAGAAAAACGAGTAGGTTCAGGTACTTATTTTTAAGTTCCTCTATTAAGATGTCTTGTACAGAAGATAATATTAGCAACATTAAATCACACTACTCATTTTTAAGAAAGTACGATTACTTAAATTTGAGTACGTCATCGCCCATTTACGATGCAACTGTAACCAAAGAAAAACGAGTAGGTTCAGGTACTTATTTTTAAGTTCCTCTATTAAGATGGCTTGTACAAAAGATAATATTAGCAACATTAAATCACACTACTCATTTTTAAGAAAGTACGATTACTTAAATTTGAGTACGTCATCGCCCATTTACGATGCAACTGTAACCAAAGAAAAACGAGTAGGTTCAGGTACTTATTTTTAAGTTCCTCTATTAAGATGGCTTGTACAGAAGATAATATTAGCAACATTAAATCACACTACTCATTTTTAAGAAAGTACGATTACTTAAATTTGAGTACGTCATCGCCCATTTACGATGCAACTGTAACCAAAGAAAAACGAGTAGGTTCAGGTACTTATTTTTAAGTTCCTCTATTAAGATGGCTTGTACAGAAGATAATATTAGCAACATTAAATCACACTACTCATTTTTAAGAAAGTACGATTACTTAAATTTGAGTACGTCATCGCCCATTTACGATGCAACTGTAACCAAAGAAAAACGAGTAGGTTCAGGTACTTATTTTTAAGTTCCTCTATTAAGATGGCTTGTACAGAAGATAATATTAGCAACATTAAATCACACTACTCATTTTTAAGAAAGTACGATTACTTAAATTTGAGTACGTCATCGCCCATTTACGATGCAACTGTAACCAAAGAAAAACGAGTAGGTTCAGGTACTTATTTTTAAGTTCCTCTATTAAGATGGCTTGTACAAAAGTTAATATTAGCAACATTAAATCACACTACTCATTTTTAAGAAAATACGATTACTTAAATTTTTTGTACGTCATCGCCCATTTACGATGCAACTGTAACCAAAGAAAAACGAGTAGGTTCAGGTACTTATTTTTAAGTTCCTCTATTAAGATGTCTTGTACAGAAGATAATATTAGCAACATTAAATCACACTACTCATTTTTAAGAAAGTACGATTACTTAAATTTGAGTACGTCATCGCCCATTTACGATGCAACTGTAACCAAAGAAAAACGAGTAGGTTCAGGTACTTATTTTTAAGTTCCTCTATTAAGATGGCTTGTACAAAAGATAATATTAGCAACATTAAATCACACTACTCATTTTTAAGAAAGTACGATTACTTAAATTTGAGTACGTCATCGCCCATTTACGATGCAACTGTAACCAAAGAAAAACGAGTAGGTTCAGGTACTTATTTTTAAGTTCCTCTATTAAGATGGCTTGTACAGAAGATAATATTAGCAACATTAAATCACACTACTCATTTTTAAGAAAGTACGATTACTTAAATTTGAGTACGTCATCGCCCATTTACGATGCAACTGTAACCAAAGAAAAACGAGTAGGTTCAGGTACTTATTTTTAAGTTCCTCTATTAAGATGGCTTGTACAGAAGATAATATTAGCAACATTAAATCACACTACTCATTTTTAAGAAAGTACGATTACTTAAATTTGAGTACGTCATCGCCCATTTACGATGCAACTGTAACCAAAGAAAAACGAGTAGGTTCAGGTACTTATTTTTAAGTTCCTCTATTAAGATGGCTTGTACAAAAGATAATATTAGCAACATTAAATCACACTACTCATTTTTAAGAAAGTACGATTACTTAAATTTGAGTACGTCATCGCCCATTTACGATGCAACTGTAACCAAAGAAAAACGAGTAGGTTCAGGTACTTATTTTTAAGTTCCTCTATTAAGATGGCTTGTACAGAAGATAATATTAGCAACATTAAATCACACTACTCATTTTTAAGAAAGTACGATTACTTAAATTTGAGTACGTCATCGCCCATTTACGATGCAACTGTAACCAAAGAAAAACGAGTAGGTTCAGGTACTTATTTTTAAGTTCCTCTATTAAGATGGCTTGTACAAAAGATAATATTAGCAACATTAAATCACACTACTCATTTTTAAGAAAGTACGATTACTTAAATTTGAGTACGTCATCGCCCATTTACGATGCAACTGTAACCAAAGAAAAACGAGTAGGTTCAGGTACTTATTTTTAAGTTCCTCTATTAAGATGGCTTGTACAAAAGATAATATTAGCAACATTAAATCACACTACTCATTTTTAAGAAAGTACGATTACTTAAATTTGAGTACGTCATCGCCCATTTACGATGCAACTGTAACCAAAGAAAAACGAGTAGGTTCAGGTACTTATTTTTAAGTTCCTCTATTAAGATGGCTTGTACAGAAGATAATATTAGCAACATTAAATCACACTACTCATTTTTAAGAAAGTACGATTACTTAAATTTGAGTACGTCATCGCCCATTTACGATGCAACTGTAACCAAAGAAAAACGAGTAGGTTCAGGTACTTATTTTTAAGTTCCTCTATTAAGATGGCTTGTACAGAAGATAATATTAGCAACATTAAATCACACTACTCATTTTTAAGAAAGTACGATTACTTAAATTTGAGTACGTCATCGCCCATTTACGATGCAACTGTAACCAAAGAAAAACGAGTAGGTTCAGGTACTTATTTTTAAGTTCCTCTATTAAGATGGCTTGTACAAAAGATAATATTAGCAACATTAAATCACACTACTCATTTTTAAGAAAGTACGATTACTTAAATTTGAGTACGTCATCGCCCATTTACGATGCAACTGTAACCAAAGAAAAACGAGTAGGTTCAGGTACTTATTTTTAAGTTCCTCTATTAAGATGGTTTGTACAGAAGATAATATTAGCAACATTAAATCACACTACTCATTTTTAAGAAAGTAAGATTACTTAAATTTGAGTACGTCATCGCCCATTTACGATGCAACTGTAACCAAAGAAAAACGAGTAGGTTCAGGTACTTATTTTTAAGTTCCTCTATTAAGATGGCTTGTACAGAAGATAATATTAGCAACATTAAATCACACTACTCATTTTTAAGAAAGTACGATTACTTAAATTTGAGTACGTCATCGCCCATTTACGATGCAACTGTAACCAAAGAAAAACGAGTAGGTTCAGGTACTTATTTTTAAGTTCCTCTATTAAGATGGCTTGTACAAAAGATAATATTAGCAACATTAAATCACACTACTCATTTTTAAGAAAGTACGATTACTTAAATTTGAGTACGTCATCGCCCATTTACGATGCAACTGTAACCAAAGAAAAACGAGTAGGTTCAGGTACTTATTTTTAAGTTCCTCTATTAAGATGGCTTGTACAAAAGATAATATTAGCAACATTAAATCACACTACTCATTTTTAAGAAAGTACGATTACTTAAATTTGAGTACGTCATCGCCCATTTACGATGCAACTGTAACCAAAGAAAAACGAGTAGGTTCAGGTACTGATTTTTAAGTTCCTCTATTAAGATGGCTTGTACAAAAGATAATATTAGCAACATTAAATCACACTACTCATTTTTAAGAAAGTACGATTACTTAAATTTGAGTACGCCATTGCTCATTAATCAAAGAAAAACGTGAAGGTGAAGGTACTCATTTTTAAGTACCTCTTTTTACATTGTGGAGAACAGACCAGTCAATACAACCTCAACATAAAGTACAATGCCAAATTTTCGTTTAATTATTATGTATACACAAAAGGGAGATATTGCTCTTTACTTGATGTATTTTGTATAAGCTATTCAAAGTTTAAAATAAGCTTTACTTCAGTAGTTCATTTGACGTGGGGTAAATTGATACACATCCAAATGCCTCTCGTGAAGGTGTATCAATCTGCACAAGCCAGCCATTTCTAACTAAACTTTTTGTAGCAAAAGGTAAAGCAACTTTAAGACAAAATATATCCCAAAATCCCTTTTAGAAATTCATACTTTCTTTTAAGGAAGACCCGAGCCCCAAATTCCGAAGAAATTACAAAAAAATGTCTTCATAAAACGATGTTATTCATACTTTAGAAGGTGTGTACAAAATTTCGAAACAATAAAAGAAACAGAACATTTGTTTTTTTAGATGTTTACATACCATTTAACTTTTTTCTACACACTTTTCGTCTGCAATAATCGTCATTTACTCAAAATATTTTTTTTACATTTTGGCCACGATTAAAATGCTAAGGCTTTGTAACTAACTAACTTAAATTAAACTGTTAATAAGTTTGGAAGCTCTAATATTTGTTTTATAAACGTATGAATAGCTTTTTTTAAATTAAGTTATAAATTATTTTTTTACGAATTATTAAACATAAAAATTTTAATATTTTTTAGGTTTTGAACTTAAAATAAGTTTTTGAAAATTATTAAAACCCAAATCTTCCAAAGTCTATTCAAACGTCTGTAGTACATATTTAATAAATTAAAAACATTTTTATTTAAAGAAGGAGTAGTGTTTTTTAAAAAAAAGTCTATTTAAGCTTAAAAAACGCAAAAACGAACAAAAATAAAAAATTTAAATATATATTTGTTTTTGATTATTGTTCCGAAAAAGATGTTCTAATAATATAAAAAAAATATATTTCTGAATTCATTAATAAAAGAATTAGGATTTGGGGCTCGGGTCTCCCTTAATACGTTTTAAACTTGTTTTAAATAAAATTTTGTTAAAAAAAACTGCTACTGAAAAGACATTAAAACAATTCTCTTTTGAGTCCACAAAACATGTTTGATATCTGAGAGACGAACCAAAGAAACATATGCATACTGAAAACTTCTGGGGCAACTGTGTGTTGCTTTGCCATCAATAAGAGAAATTAAAAAACTTCACTAATCTCAACTTGATATTATAAAGACTGTATCAGTGTTTCCGCGTATTAATGTATTAGTTTGGCTGTTTCTATTCGTTTAGAGCGTGTAGCTTTATATGTGTGTTAGATATTTTATTCACATTCCATTGAAACCACACTTTTGGAATCAGAAACAAAAAAGAACACCGTTATCTCAGCACCAAACGTTTACGCGAAACTCATAACTTCACAACCACGTATTTCAAATAAGGGAAATGAACATAATTAATTACACTTTTGAGTAATCATAATCCCAAAAGAACATAATTGGAAACAGTTTCTTATCCATTTGAAAATTTTGAGACCACAAAAGATTTTTTTTTAAAGTGAAACGAAATAACCATACTAGAAAATATTTTGAAGAAAAAACTGCAAATTAGCCCCTTTTTTATTTTTAAGAAATTTTATCTTTCTAATATATTCTACGAGTAGTAAAGTTTCAAACAAAAGGACTACCGTAATACACTCCACATACTTCTGTTTTTTTTAATTGGAGTTCGCCCAAGTAAAATGGCTGCGTTTTCTCACCGTGGAAAATTTAATTTTTTTAAATGATTCTTGCTTTACCAATAAAGCTACAAAAGTGTCCATAAAAAAAGTCTGAACTTTTTATATATTTTTTTTTCTTTGGTACGTGCTTAAAAAGTTTTTGACAAACACTTTTTTTCTTTATGCATTATGAATTTATTAGATTAGGACGCAAAATAACTTGAATAAAGTTAGTTTTCCGCATCGTGGTTACTATTGCGAGGAATTAAAATGATTATTCCAAGTGTAGTAAAGAATACAAAAGAATTATTCTAACCATTTATCATGTTCATCATCATTAATGCAAAGTGCACAGGCTGCTTTGCTGCAAAAGTACAATTTTAAAGTACAGTAGAACTCCAATTATCCGGATCAATTGGGACAAGACCCAGTCCGGATAATCGAATATCCAGATAATTGAATAATTAGCGAGAAAAAGGTTATTTTTTTGTAAAAAACGAAATTTGCTTTGATATGTAATGTACGATATGTAATTTAATATTTATTGTAACTATTTTTTTTATCAATTCATCTATAAGAAACTTAAAAATGAGGATTTTGCTGACTTTTTTTTCTTAAAGCGATCCGGTGCGATTGACGATCCTCAGAGCAATCCAGATCAATTGGGATGAGATCCTGTCCGGATAATCAAATATCCATATAATTGAATAATTAAAGAGAAAAGGTTATTTATTAGTAAAAAAAGAATATTGCTTTGATATGTAATTTAATGTTTATTGTAACTATTTTTTTATCAATTCATCTATAAAAAACATAAAAATGTTTATTTTGCTGACTTTTTTTTCTCAAAGCGATCCGGATTATTGGCGATCCTCAGAGCAATCCGAATAACTGGAGTTCGTATAATTGGAGATCTACTGTACTAAATTACTTTTACGTTAGTAAAATAAAACGTTTTAACCGAGGTTCAAATGTAAAGGCGGTTTTAATTTACACAGAAATATGTGCCAACTAATTAACACAGCACTATAAACAATATTAATTTATAAAAGTTACAAATAACCGTAACAGTGAACTAACATAAAAAAATTATGATTTTAAAGAATAATATTAAAACTATTTTATCATCATCATCTAAGCTAGATTATATTTTTTAAATAACTCTAATGAAAGAGATAAAGAAGATAAAGTAAAAATATAACGTTTATAATCATTTAAGGGTATGAGACATAAATTCTTCAAAAATAACCAAAACTATTTTATTTCTTTAAAAAATAGTGCATTTTATTTTGAATCTAACGAACGACATGAAAACTATATTTATACGTTAAGTAGAAGTAATTTTTTTTTACGTATAAATATTAAGCTATGGTTCAAAATTGCCTGATTAATTTAATATTTTTATATTAAATTAATATTATTATTAATTAATTATTTTTAATATTTTTTTTAAATAAAAATATATTTTGCAATTAACAACAATTTGTGAAGGCAGTTTTTAAACACATATTTTTGTTTATAAAAACTTAAAAATATAGTTTTCAGGAAATAATTTCTTCATTTATATAAAAAATAATAAAGGTCACTTTTTTGTAAATTATATTTTAAAAAAAAGAATTTACATTTTTTCAAATGTTATACCGTTGTTAATATACTTATGTATATACACACATACAAGAAATAAAAACGATGTCTTCGAAATTTAAAAAAATAATCCAATGTGTCCCAAAGCACCTAATTAGATAAACTTAAAAATTTAACACCAGAACATAACAAATTTAATCTGTATCTGAAGCTTTCCAGGTAGTAAGCCAATAGTTTTCGGCTTTAATTTGAATTATTCGTTGAAAAAATTAAAAATATTAATATAACAATTATGGAATGTTAATTAATTGAATTAGATTTCTCATTTATTCCTCCTGTATTGTTTCTTTACGAAATGTAGAACATGATTAAGTACTCATTGGAATATTTTTTTTAATTATATATATTGGCAAGTAAATTGTTTAAAATATTTCTTTAAAAAAATAATCTTAGTCACAAATAAAGATTTTTCTTTTGTCTTGAAAAATATTATTTCTGCGCATTTAAGAGTATTTTAGAAATTTGGTGTTGCATAAGAGAAAGTATTTTTATTCCATATCGGATTTCCTATGAATTTACAAATTATTAGACTATGATCATTGTTTGACTGTAGTACATTTAGCTGTATTGCCATAATAAAATATTATTTTAGTCCAACAACACTGTTAAAAATAGACACTCAAAAAAAAGTCAAATGTACTCATTTTTTATTACATTCTATGCTTGCCATAGCTCCGAATACATCAGTTTCATTGTTGAAAAAGACGTACTCAAAAATGAGTACAATGAGTAAAAATGAATAAAAAGAGCAGTAGCTTGCCTACATGGGGTGCCATCACAAATCACTTTCAATGAATATCGACCATCACAACCGAGACTTACCGAAAATTGAATCCATATTATCAGGTACCGCAATGCAATGTCTTATCTGCTGTACTACCAGGGTGACGCGAAGAAGTTATGAAAGGAAGACATGGTAAAAAGTTGGGCCAAAGGAATGGGAAGCAAGCTAATTGAGTTGTAATAACTCAGTTTCCTTTTCAGCAATAGACATCAAATAATGTGGAAAACCATCTTCCGAACAGCTATTTTAAAGTTTGCCAGGTCGCTTTGTTAAGAAAAAGTTAAATTCAGCAATGTTAAATAACACTGCTTATTTTTGAGAAAGTACCGTTACTTAAATTTGAGTACGGCATAGCTCATTTAATATGCAATTGTACTCAAAGGAAAATGAGTAGATTTATGTGCTCATTTTAAGTACTTTTTTTACCGTGTACTTTGTTTATATTTTAACACGTTAACTGCCGCATCAAATATTTATAAAGTGACTGTGGAACACTACTTTTAAATGTATGTTATGTGAGTTATATGCAACTCATGCGGTTCCCGAGTCCAATGAACTGTGAGTTAAATTTTACTCGCACGGCAGTAAACATGTTAAACAAGTCGCTTAGCTTTAGTAGCAACAAACAA
Organism: Troglohyphantes excavatus; assembly: GCA_963932185.1. Taxonomy (NCBI): domain Eukaryota; kingdom Metazoa; phylum Arthropoda; class Arachnida; order Araneae; family Linyphiidae; genus Troglohyphantes; species Troglohyphantes excavatus. Next base: position 61,245,497 of record OZ010677.1, read on the forward strand.
AGCGGTTAAAAGCATAGTAAAAATAATTAATTATTATGTAGAGAAAAGCCAAACAATGAAGATTTTTGACCGCCCTGTATAATTGGTTTTAACAACCTTCCTATTTCCAAACTGAAGTTGTATTGCAAAAGACCGCAAATAAGTTAACTAGACAAGGGGTGCTATTTTTAATAAACCTAAGCAAGTTATTCTCTGGTAGCAAGTTGGTAAAAAAAATATAGATTTCTCTTTTCAATGCAATTGTTAAAACACATTAAAATTCAAGTTACGCAAATGTAGACTATCCCCATTTTTATGCTAAACTTTTTAACTGCATACATTTAGATAAACACAAATAAATAAAATCGCATCTATTATTAGCACCCCGAATCATATCCAACTAAGCGGTTAACACTACGTTCAGGGTAGCCGTTAGCAGATGCGGGGTTCTGTGCAAATTAGGCGACGGGGCTCCTTGAACCAAATTTAAGGTTTTTTTTTATAGCTAGACCAGTTTTGAACCGTTCTTGGATAAAAAAAATAGCACATCAATAGATGAAAAAAGCGCATTTATATATTATCTATAGCAATGTGAAAAATTGTTTTGCTTTTAAATGAATTTTTTTAATTATTATTTTAAATATATGTTTAGTTACAAATCCGTAGCAAAGCAATCGATTTAAATTAGATTAAATTATACATAAAAAAACGAAGGGAAAAAGATTGGAGCAAGGATGTCATTTCAGCAGATTGTATTGATAGCAAATGGTCACCAACAGACAGAAGATAAAAAAGATGTTTTGTCTAACGCCGCGGTCCCCCATTTTCGCCAAGTATGTGCTTTGCCTTATATAATGATTTTATACGCATTGGCAACTAATTTTCTATTGAACGTAGTCAAACATATGTCAATTGTGCTATTCGTCATGGAGTTGTGTTGGACATGTACAATGTACATGTCACCATGATATTTCTATCCTGATTTCCAATGTAAATAGCTTAAAGACGTTTCACGTTAACAACCGTTTTTTTAATTTTTTAAAATAAGGAGTATCTTTATTAACGAGGGGGCCCCACAAAAAGCGCGGGACCATATGCGACGGCACCTGTAGCACACCCCTAAGGGCAACGCTGAATACGTACAATTAACTATTATATTTTTAACTTTGATCTAATAACGTTTTCAAAAGGCTGTACTTCATCCTGATTAAAATCCTCAGATTTAGTTACTTCCATTCCAATATTCTTTTTTTCTTTCGAAAAAAGATTGATTTGATTCGATTAGCTTCGATTGTTTTAACTCATGAAACAGACCGCTTCCTACTACAAATAATGAAACTCAATACTCAATTTGGCAAATACAAGATACATTTCAAGACGTCAGTAGAAATAGTTGATAACTTCCATGTTCCTACTCTAAGTTAACCTAATCAAATGAAATAGGAAATAGATTGCCGTTTCCTTATATTTATCAATCTTACTGATTTCAACTCTGATTGGAAACTCTCTAAAAATAGATCGAGGGGGCATGCCTTTTCACTTATCCTTGAAATTTATGATTGTTGGTTTGATGTAGACAAGATCTTCGAAAATTGTGTTCTCTGTTTCATTTGAAGTGTATGCCTTCAATAGAGCCAAATCACCAATAAAAATAGTGTTTAACAATATGCAAGTTTCTATTAATGCCCATCAAAACTCAAGTGTAAAAATTATTTTATATGAGCCGTCTAGTTACAAACCCAGATAGATCCACTTTTTCTCACAATCGTTTTGTTTTTAATATTTTCTACAAGTTCTCAATGCACTACATCACCTTGCAAAGCGACATTGACCAAAAGTGTCTGAATCCAGTTAAAAATGCATTCAAATTCATGCGTTTAGATTCAAAAGTACGTGGATATCAGTTGTTCGTAGCCATCTCCTATAAAATTAATGAAAATGGATCTACGTTTCTGCACTGTTAAAAATAAGTACTCAATAATAAGTAACATTTATTAAATTTTAGTATATTTCATGCTTTTTATATCTCTGAATACATAAGTTTAATTTTTGAAAAAGACGCGTACTCAAAAATGAGTACAATGAGTAAAAATTATTAAAAAGATCAGTTGCTTGCCTGCCTAGGTAGTCTTCACAAATCGCTTTCAATACATATCAACAATTACAACAAAGACTGACTGGGAATCGATCCCAGATCGTCAAGCGGCCGCAGTCCAGTGTCTTACTCGTTTTACTACCAGGGTGACGTAAATAAGTTATAATAAGAAGAAATGTTTAAAAGGTGTGCCAAAAAATGGAAGCAAGTTAGGTGAGTTGTTATAAATCGGTTTCCATTTAAGCAATCGACAAAAAATAATATGGAATATCTTCTTCGGAACAACTATTTTAAGTTTGTCAGATCGTTTTCTTAAGATGGCTTGAACAGAAGTTGAGATTAAGAATATTAAATACCAATGGTTTTTTTAAAAAAAATGGTTAAAATGCACTGATTTTTATGCTTGAAAATAGCAAGCTTGCAACTCAACTTGTACGAGCAGAGCATTCCATATAGTTCGATAATCAGTGCAGTAAATAAATTGACTAGTATAATGTTTTCATAAATTTAAATCAGTCTTAAATGTACAAATAAGAGCATAAAAGTAATTAAACTTCTTTTTATGATGTTATTTTCTATGTGTTTGTTTGGCTAAATATGTGTACATATTTTTAGTAAAAGCTGTGTTAAAAAAAAATATATAAAAATTCAAATTAATTTCACAGTTTACTTCAGAGAATTTTCCCCTTCAATTTCATGTTCAAACAACACTGAAACGCAGACATGCCCAGAAAATAGGGGACTTACAGAAGCATATATGAAAACAAGGATCCCCGGCCCTGTTTTAGTTTCAGATAGGGGTCCGTGGCTTAATGCTAATTGAGAGCCGCTGCTGTATATTATTAAATTGAAAATATAGCATAAATCTTTACAAAGAAATGAATCCTGTATTCACTTCCTTAAATTTATATTCACTTTTAAGCTACATTACACAATGGCATAATCTGGTTAATACAACTGTGGTGAAACTATTTATGTAGTTGGTGTACTTCCAATTAACCTTTGCCTACGCGTCGTAGTAACTCCGTAGAAATAATATAACATCCTCAACTAAGCCTTTATGAAGAAGGGGGAGGGGGCGCTTAATAAATTTGTGCAATACCGCCCACGAAAGTTTCATGTAAAGTTAATTAAATGCTGTGTATGAAATATTTCACAATGTCAAGAGATAGATCCGTTTCATTAAATTATGACGAAAAGAATGATTTAGAATAGATGGAAAGAGGTTTCTGCATAATTGTTAATCGCAAAAGGCTGTGCCTCATTTCGTTGGAAATAAATGGCTATGGGACGTATACAGAACCATACGAAAAACAAATGCATTACTTTATATCAATTAGATCGTAAGTTATAGTTCGGTAAATAAATATTGTGGATGTAAAATGGTGAGTTTTTAATAAGTTTGTTAGCATTGTTTTGAGCGTTTTAGTGCAATCGTATACTTAAGTAAGTAAACCCAATAGATAAGGTGTAGTTGGGTTGAAGCACGATCGGGAGGGTTTTGCATGAAACGTCATTACAGCAGATAATAGAAATCAGAACTGGCCACTAAGAAAATCCTTGTCAACAAATGTAATATAATTAGAATGTACGTGTTCAGTCGGACTCCGGAGTGCGCCTCGTAACGATGGATCTTCTTCAAGGTTTTAAAGAAATGGGCTCTTAATTCCTCATCGAACACGCCAAATGTATGTCATTCGTGCTGTTTGTAACAGAGTTATAGTGTGAGAAGGAATCTTCCTAAAAGCGTCATGTAGTGTTAGTAGATACCTCATGTTATTCAAGATGTTTTGCGTCAAAATCACGTCCTCGATTTTGTTGATTAACCAAAGAGAAAATTGGTTTAAATGTTTATTTATATACTTTATTTCTATTTGGTGGAGACAAAATACAAAAGGTTTTAATAAATAAACGTGACAAAGTCTATTTACTAACAGATTGACTTCTTAAAAAAATATAATATAGAAGTATTCAAAAATACAGTTTCATTTATTAACGCCGCACTACTGTCGACTATTTTTGATGGTTTGATGAAAAAGACCGAGGATAAGGTTTGGGAATCATGTTTTGTAAGTTTAAACCTCGCTCCGTCTACAAAAATAACATGTTCCATCTTATGCCCCACGAACAATTTGAGGACATTTGAGCAGCGACAGGCTTAAAGTAAATCATACCTCTTTACACCAGTGATTCCCAAAACATGGTCTGTGAAAAACTTATGATCCGCCAGAGGGTTTTAAGTGGTCCGTGAAGCTATTGTTAAATTCCACAATAAAAATTTATGTGTTATAAAGGAAACGAAATTGTAACTTCATTTTAATTATTTTATGTGATTGCTTGTATTATAACAGCTTTTAACCAAAATTGAATTCGATGCTGTTACCCTGCTAAGCTATATTAGGATAAAAATCATAGACTATTTTTAATAAATATTGATATTCACAAAGTACAAATACAAATAATGCCGACCAACTACAGGCTCTAGGCCCAGCAAGGTTGGTCCTGTCAATCCATCATCCTCACGATTCCCCAATGCCGATCCAATTGTTTTTTTTAAAACCACCCACCCTTGAAGAATTAACAACATACTCAGGCAAACCATTCAATTTGTCAATAACCCTATTAAAAAAATAATGCTTTCTAACATCCCGATTAAGCTGTGACTTGTATAATTTAAATCCATGACCTCCAGTCACATTGGCAATATTAAATTCCAATCCCGCCACATCCCCCAATTTGATAAATTTGAATAACTGAATAAGATCCCCTCTAATCCTTCTCTCCTCGAGTGTATACAAGTACGTTTTTTAACAAACGAGATATATTAAGTGTCTAAATTATGTGTAGTACGTATTTTTTTAATGTTTTTAGAAAGTGGTAGTCCGCTACTTTCAGAAGTTTCGAATTAGGGATCCGTGGCTGTCTACAGGTTGGGAACCTCGGCTTTACACGATGCGTCTTCAGTTTAACACACCATTTTTTTTATTTGAAATACGTCCCCTTGAAAATAACGGAAAGTATGTTAAAAGAGTTTTAGATTATTTTTTGTAAACTTCAAAGACAATTAATTTAAAAAAATAAATATTCTGGAATGTAAGTAAAAAAAAATATGTGGGCTTAAAAGTTTAAAATTTCGAACTTGAGATACACAATTGAATTTTTTTGTTTAGAAAAAAATTATTATATGTCATGTCTATAAAACTGATGTTTAATACACAATTTTAAAACGCTACCGAAAATTGTTTTTATAAAAATAAACCTGTCTTTAGTAAATCTCTAAAAGCATCCATTAATCATACAATGTCACTTTAAGATAAATAGTTCGTTCGAAACTGGTTAAACCAAGAATCAATCTATCAAAATTTATTACGAGGAATTCCATTGCATTTGACAGTATTCCATTTATTATAAAAACATCGCTTCGAGTCGTACCAACAAACTAATGCTGTCTAAATAAAGTAGTCACATCATTGGGCCTGTGAACAAAGGCACGTGCATTACTTTCTCGAAGTAAAGTCTAGCATTAGCATTATTTTTCGCGAAAGCCTTTGTATACATGGCTTTTGAATCGCTTCCATTTAGTACATTATAATAATTAGATATAGGGCTTGCGTGAGTGAATACAAAAGAAGTTTAACATCTTACACATTTTCTACCATACTTTATGGTTATTAGGAATGTCGGCTTGGTTATAGTTAAGAATAGTTGGTGTTGGTGATTCTGAATAACATAGGAAAAAAGACTCTACATTAACTGTTTGCATTATTTATTGATCTTTCTTTTTATAAATATGTACATTAAAACTAAAGATTATTTTCTGTAATGGGTGTTATATATACTTTATATTCAAGGCAGAGTTATCTTTCATCAAAAAAGATGTTTCATTTAAAAATGCATGTGTATCCTCGTTGTCTGTTGAAAAAATTGAATAGTTTATTTTTAACATGTAAAAGTTTTAAAAGCTATGCAAGTATGGCATATTATGTCGATATTGGGATGCTTTAAAAATATGTTTCAGAACGTAACAGCCTTTTTCTTTTTAATACCCACTCAATGAATGTTTAAATGGCCCAAAATCTTATTTTTAAGTTTTCAATCTTTTTATATAAAAACTATTATACGTATATACTCGAAACAGGCAGGCTGTAGCATGTTATGTTTTTAGATTAGATGTACTATTTTTTAAATATATAGTTTTGAAATTTGTCGCACGCAAATATAGTTAAAAATATAAATTGTAATTATTTTAAACAGCAAATTGACATATTAATGTTCAATACACCTTTATTCAAAATTTCGAAAGAATTTATTCAAAATTAATATAGTAATTGGTACCAAAAATCAATAAATTTGCATAGGCGCTTCTACAAAAGTTCAATGATAACATTTTTATTTACGCATAAAATAATAAGTTTATGTTTTCCTAAATATTATTTTTTACTAACATACACTTGCTGTTTTAATTAATAAATATATTCGCTTTATTGCGCAGTGTTAAGTAGAATTTGTGGTATAAATATAGAAATTAAAGATTTTATGTATAATTTATTATTCTGGAAACTTAGGTCAAAAACAAATAACCCATTGTACAGAGTGAGTGATTTTAGTGTTATAATATAAAACTGTCAACGCTATCAAACTTCCAGAGTTCTATTTAAAAATACTCAAACTAAAATAGAAAATCAGTAGTGTAAAACCAAACAAAAATGAAATATTTAATATTTTTAAATATTCGATATAATTTAATGACTTAATAATGATTAATAATTAATAAAATTCAATGACTTAATAATGATTAATATTCTGTATAATCCAATGATTTCAATACCAGATGATTTTATTCAATTTTCCAATTGTTCTCGTGTTTGTCAGTCAATGCATTCGACATAAAAACAGAATTATTGTTAAATATTCTCAATTAAGTGTGATCTAAAATTTAGATTTTTGAATAGTTAGTAAAGTTCGTTGTTCAAATTTTTAAAGAACTAATTGTCTTTTAATTAACAATACATTGCGGTTGAAGTTACTGTCATCTACATCAAGTTTTATTTAATTAAAATCTCTAACTGTTAACTGCCACGAGTTAGAATTTTAAGTGAAAATAGCAACTGCCATAGAGAAATGACAGATGGCTTTCAAGAAAAAACATTTTTATACTAATGTCGAAACTAAAGAAACAATGCGTAATTAAGATTTCAGAATTAAAAGACGTGCGAGATAAATTGCAATTTAAGGAACTTTGTCATGAAACTTTCTTTGTATTTTCAGAAGTTTAGAATTCCTGGCGCCTGGGGTTTACAAAAAAATGTAATTAACTTCACGTTAATATTCCTGAGTGACATGCAACATCAAAAAGTATGGATTTTTCTGGTTTTATGTGTCAGAAATATGTCAATTCCCAGAGATATTTCGTAGTTTTCAGAATATGTTACTTAGATAGATTGATTTATTCATTATCCGCGACTTTTACATTAATTTTAGTTTAACAGTGATGATATCCATATAAATTCTTTAAAGATATTTTTGTCGATAGTTTTCCAAAATAACATTTTCAATTTTATCTACATTTAAAAGTATTAAGACTAACAAACAACATATCAGATTTTATATATTAAATATAGTACGCTGCTTACATTTATAAAAGTATAGAGCATGTAGCTGTCTAGGTTCAAGGGCGGATTCAGAGATTATTGTTAGGGGGGGGGGGGTAATACAGTATATTGTTATCATGAACATCAAATTTGACCCCCTTAGTTTGAAATTTTTCATTGCCTAAGGTGACTTTTGAAAATATAATATTAGATGGTAGGGGGGTAATTTCCCCTTTACCCCCCACTTGGATCCGCGCTTGTCTAGGTTTACATCCCAGACAAGTCATAAATGTAAAATTGAGTTCGTCTTTCTGGAAGCGACAGTGGCTCTCTAATTATGCAATCCCTTACACGAAACCACCACTTCTCTTAAAAAAAATTTATACAAATGCTACAAGTATGAAATTCGGCTGAGCAATGGGTTTCGGAAGGTTAATAATAACTAAGCAACTGTTACTTGTTGTTACTTCAAGTCAGCCATGATCTTTAATGTTAAGGTAACCCGCGCTCCAACTCTAATTTTAAAGCTATATCGACAGAAAAGTGTTGTCATATAAGAGGTGTATTTTAATCGAAAGTATTCTATAAATATTTTATTTATTAAATATGTTCGCCAATGTTCGCCAATATTAAATATGTCCTAACAAAACAAAAGTTTTAAAAAATCGTGCTTTGAAAACTTCCAATATTAATATCCCTTCGGTACACTGTAAAAAGAAAGTGGTTAAAAATGGGTACACGAACGTACTCGTTTTTCTTTGAGTACAAATGCATCGTCGATGAGCGATGACGTACTTAAATTTAAACAACTGTACTTTCTAATAATTGAACAGTATGATTAAATGTTGCTTATTTCAGCTTCTGTTTAAAAGCCATCTTAACAACGCGACCTGACACACTTAAAATAATTGTTCAGAAAATGGTTTTCCACATTATTTGATGTCGATTGCTTAAATGGAAACTGAGTTATTAAAACTTAATAATATTGCTTCCCATTTTTATTACGCACTTTTAAGGTTTCTTCTGTTTATAACTTCTTCACGTCGCCCTGGTAGTACAACGTATAAGGCACTGGACTGTGGTGCCTAAGGATATGGATTCGACTCCCATTAAGTCTTGGTTGTAATTGAAGATATTTATTCAAAGGGATATATGAAGGCAGCCTATATAGGCAAGCTACTGCACTTTTTAGAAATGTTTACTCATTTTTGAGTTCATGTCTTTTTCAAAAATGAAACATGTATTCTGAGCTATGATGAGCATCGAATGTAATCAAAAAAGAGTACATTTTACTTATTTTTGAGTATCCATTTTAAAAAGTGTATCTAAAGTTCAATTAAGCTTACTTTTTTCTGAACCTCAAGTTTCAAATGAAACGTTCATCTTTAATAACGATCGATCAGTCAATTAACATAAGGAATTGTCGAAAAGAAGTTGAAGAGGGACTTTAGTAAACTCTTTAGAAGCCAAGAAATGCATACAATTACATCCTCTGCATACATAAACATATTTTCTGACGCCGTTTCCTTATGGTAATTAGATATTTATAAAAATCATATGTTTCTAATATGCTACTTTGTTACCGTTTTTCTTGAATGTCAATTCGCTATTCACTTCATGGTCATTTGTGATATGTGCAATGTAGTTAACGTAAATACAAAGTTTTGGACTGATTTCCTATCTAACAAAACATTAAACGTGAAAATTAACCAAAAATAATTAAAAGTGAATTTTTCAAAAGCTGGTGTTTTTAATTTAATTTTACAGCGAAGAGTAAAGAATGAAAAGAAGTCGATTTAGAAAATAACCAGTTTTTTGAAATAACCAAATGGAAAAATAACTGACAGATCTCATTTTCCCAAAATACCTAGAACCATTTACGTTAAATGTGCGTAAATTCCAAAACGTTTTGCGACGTTTAAATAATTAAAAAACGTATGTTATAAAAGAATTCAAAAGAATTAACCCTTTTTTTCTTACTTGAAATAAGGAATCTTTAGAATTTTATATCACAGTTTGAATAAAAAAATAGTTTTAACAATCTTTCTAATGCTATTATTTTCTGTTGTTCAGAAAAATCACAAAATTTGACAAACATTTCGGGACTACCGCCTATAAGTAGGCTGTGTTTTTCAAATTTTTAATTCTCTTATTCAAATATCTATGAAAAGAATATTCCATATAACTCCGAAAAGAATATTCCATATAACTCCGAAAAGAATATTCCATTTATCTCCAAAAAGAATATTCCATATATCTCCGAAAAGAATATTCCATATATCTCCGAAAAAAATATTCCATATATCTCCGAAAGCATTTATAACATGTATAAAAGTTCTATATTTCCAAAAGTATGATAAATTTCGTTAAATTTATAAAATATGGAACATAATAACAATTTATATGATATACTTAAAAGAGTATTAATCATACTTTTTACCAAAACTTTCTTTACTATTTGACATAAGCAATAATTATCACAAAAACGAACATAAAATAAAGCTTAAACGAACATAAAATAAAGCTTCACTTCTTCAATATCCATTTTACAAAATTAATGGCATTTTGCAATAAATAAGCAATTTAACGTTTTGGAGACATTCTAAATCTTTAAAAGTGGGTTAATAGTTAACTGCATCTTAACATAAAATCTAGTTTAAGAGACTTTATACTTGAGTATCGCCATGGCTAAGCTCGATCACCATTAAAAAAGGCTTAACTTTTATATAAATTCCATGCAATAACTGAATTTTTTTATTTGATTGAAGATGATATGAAATGAATGATGAATCTTTTTTCGCTTAGTGTTTGGCATATTTTAATATAGTTTACATTCTAAAACGGCTCCAAATAATAATGAGTGAAACTTGGATTTCATCCAGTGTCTAGTTTAAATAGCAGCGTCGCGTCATTTTTCAAAACGGTCTTTATTTCTCCAATGATGTTTTCTTGGCATGCAGGCGCAACAGACTAAAAAATTAAAAAGAGGGTACGGTTCCCATTTTTTAATATAGTTGTTGCTTTTATATTCATTTGTTGAGATACATAACCATTACACGAGAAAGTGTGAATTGGTTAAAGAGAAATTAAAATATTTAAATTACATTGTGTCGAATGGGCGCATTCACACAGTCAATCTTAAAGCGCTATACAATGACAATTGCCATTCACAGATTTATGTACTGCGTGTATATGTGTACAAATTTCAGTTGGAGTTGATTAGTGGCAAACCTACACGACACGGCCTACTTTTCTCTACATAATAATAGGTCATTTATCTCCATGGGCTGACTCTAAAAGAATTAGAAGATTCGAAAAATCAACCCTTTTTATGTAGCTCTAGTTTCTGCCGATGACAGCTGTATTCCGACCGATTTTAAAAACATAATCACGTTAAAAGTCTGCCATAGAAATAACACGGAAAACGAAAATTATTATTAATGGGTCGTTCACTTCCCCATAAGCATAGCTGTGATATAAGACTACATTTGATATGACAGCTTTCAATTCGACGAACATCATCAGATATTAGAACGACTTTACAATGTAATGTTTAAATATTAACTTAGAATATTGCTTGTTATATCCAATTGTTGAACAGCATTGTTATCTTCAAAGCTAACCAAACTGAGTAATTTTTAACCCTCAAACGGTGTGGAGGTTTGAGACGAAATAAACGGTACAGTCGGAAATGATTCGACCCGATCTTTTTTTATAAGGGTTTTAGTAGATATAAGTGCACAAGCGTTTTTACTTCATAATAGCATATTCTGTAAAGGGTGTTTCAGAATTATCTTAACAACTTTGGCAAGCAATAAAACCTAAAATAGCATAGCTAAGTTATGTTGCTTATACATGTAATAGCAACAGGTGAAGTTATATTTATACGCAATTAAAAAAAAATTGAACATGAAATAAAAATTGCAATTTTGTTTTTTTAAAACATGCTTACATATAAAACTTGATATGTTTCTGTTACATGTACAAGCATCATAACTCATATATTTTATGTTTTACTGCGTGTCAAAGTTGTAAAGACAATTCCCATATACCCATTCTCAGGAGAAAATTCAGTTTCGTTAATGGTTTTTCATGTGTAGCTGCTGCATGTACAAGCAAAATAACTTAGCTATCTTATTTTTTTTTTAGGTTTTATTGCATATCAAAGTTGTAAAGATAATTCTTAAACACCCCATATTTTAACATGTAAAAAATGAAAAAGTGATATTTCGGTACAGTCGGAAAGGACTCGACCCGATCTCTTTTGATAAGGGTTTTAGTAGATATAAGTGCAAAATAAGCGTTTTTACTTCATAATAACATATATTGCAAAGGGTGTTATTTGAAAATTGTGCTATGAAGAAATTCTTTATGTAGAAAAAAAATGACCAACAAATTTTAATTTCTCTGAAAAAAATACATTTGACATTTACATAGAATGTTGCATATATTAGTTCTATTATGTAATGTAGTTATATATCTAGTTTTAGAAGTTAGTAAAAACAACTTTAGGAACTCAAAAACATGCTGTCGTACGATAAGGGAGAAGGCGAATGAACCGTTGAGTCGAATTCAACCCCCCCCCCCTCCCACTGTACTGTTTGAGCGTTAAAATGAATGTGAAATGCAATTATTTATCTACATTCCAATTAACTACTATCTATCGACCCTTCTGAACTCTCCATGAGACGTTTGCACAGTGGCTGTATGTTGAAGTCGTTCTAAGGTGTGCTCATTAAGATACGTCATTACCTATGTATCGCCGTAGGGTGACTTCAAGTAAGCGGCATCGTGAGGTATGCAGTGCCCAGTTCAATATTTAATGGTAGAGGATCTTCTTGGAAAGCGTTAACTATCTAACACCCGGCTTTAACTATCTAAGAGCCATCTCGTGTCGGAGGTGCTGGAATTGAAACCCACTTTTAGTTTGGTAGTGTGAAAAATAGTATACATTTAAATGAGTTTATTTATATATCCAGCATGTTCGCGAATTTAAATCGCGTTTTTAATATTCTCTTTTTAAAAAAATGGTATAAAATTTTTTGAATCTACTATTCATTGCGTTTTGGTATCAATACTGTGAATGTATGTATTTACATATGCGCTGTCATATGAGTTGTATTTAATTCGCGCCTTGTTTGGCCAAAAGGTTTCGTGACTTAATCCAACTCCTATCACAGACTACGGTATTCGTTCTGTTAATTGAACAACGCTGCAAAATGAATACTGTATGCACATTCTACATGGTATCCCAGAAAAAAAAATTACTTCGACTGAATTTTTTTCCTTGAAACGTAAGTTTATGTATGTCCCGCAAAACTCCGTATGTTATATAAAACTCATGCATAAAAGTCGTAGATTTATTTTTAAAAATTTCAAATTTATCAAAATGTTATAATAAATTTGAATAAATTTAAAAACAATTAAAAAAAAATTTAAAAATTAGGCCATATGGGTACCATTTTCTTTCTATTGTAGTCGTAAATGTGTTAAAATGCCTTTATAACGTAAGAACATATCCATAGTTGTTTTTATATGTCTTTGTATATGAAAGTTCATAAAATACTTGGTCATTCATCAAACCAACCTTAAAGGTACAACAACAAAAGCATCAAAAATATATACTTATATCGCAATAAATTAAAAAAAATATATTTTTGTAATAATTAAAATTTAAATCTTATAATGTTCTATCAAACACACACATTTATTAAAAATAAAAGTCAACTGAATTTATCTATCTAAAATTTTATGGCTCGCAAAAATTATATTTTCAAAAAGTTTTTTGTATGTCTAATTGTAATAATAACATAGAAAAAGAATAATTTTTTGACAAATTAATGTTATTTAAAATTGAAATCATTCATATATAAGTTAACCGCTAAAAGCAAAACAGCTTTATAAACCTTCTTGAAAAGGCATTTCTAATTTTACACATATTCTTTTCAATCACAATGTGTTAACATTAATTTTGCCTTTATCATTTCCCGATCTCTATTTTCTTCTAGCTGTAGGGTGCCGTTAATTAAAACGACTAACATTTAAAAATACTTTTTTTTTCAAGAATGTTTGATACGAACATTGATTCAAACATTGTATTTAAAATCCATTGTGGTTGAAATTTAATGAAATTCCTGGATGAATTCATTTTTCACTTGCCGACTTTTTAAAATCACAGGTCTTGGATTAACGAAAGTTAATTAGTGTGTTATAGAACTTCTTTAATTAATTTTTTGGGGGGGAAAATTTGGACAAAGGATTTACGAGATATTAAAGTTGAGGTTAGACAAGTAAATGAATGTAACCATTCAGGATTTAAAGAATTTTTTAATTAATCTTTCAACTTTTAAAATTGTAGTTTCTCGGTTTCTGAAGGCGTTTTAGCTATCTTTAACTTTTAATGTTATTGTTCTTTCGTTGGTCAATTGATCACACGTGGATTTTAATTAATCCTGGTGCACTAGCAAGGGAATGTTTTACACCGAACGGAAAGTGATTGTACAATTTTCCTAACTTCCATTATTTCAAAATGGGTCAAACCCGATGCAGTTACTTTCAAGGTCACCTTCCAATCGTGGAAGTGCTTATTTTGTCTTTTTCTTTTGCAGTTTATTAGAATTTAAATCTTGGGTGTAAAACACCTCAAACACGACCTCGTGTCTTCTTTCAGCTTGAATGTGTCGCATTATTTGCCCTACAAGGAGGAGACAAAATGATTATAAACTTTGCTGAAAGAAATTTGTACAGATAAACAGTGGCTGCGATTAGGGGCTAAAAATGGGGCAAGCTCAAGAGAAAACCAGAATATATAAAAATTATAATAAATATTGCACTTGTATATACGCTTACCACTTTTTGTTATTTGGAGTATAACAACTTACAATATACAGTAAAAATATATAATAACATAATAGCATTTTTAAAAATTGTTATTTTACAATAAAGCTGATTTGAAACAAGTTATCTTTTAGTAAAGTTTTAAATGCGATTAAATGTCTTGGCTTCCTTCGAAAATTATTTAGCCAATCATTCATATTTAACTGTACTTTTCCCTCCACGCGGTACAAAGGTCAGCTCACTGAATGGGTTAGTAATCAGCCTGGTCGATGCAACCCACCTTCTTTACATGATGGTATGCTATTTATCCTCATAGGATGATGTCATGTGTAGTTTTGGACTCCACATGAAGGAAGAATTGAAAATTGACCTGAAAAACCCAAGACGTGGTATGAATGTCAGATGGAGAATGGGTTTACGTCCATCATCTGCAGTAGTGGGAAGGGGAACATTTTTTTTCGGTTGGGCAATGCAGCAAAAAAAAAATGACGGGGCAAAATACAAAAAAAGTTAGGGGGAAACCGCCCCCCCCCCCCTTACCTTTCCCCCGAATCGTCGCCACCGCAAAAAAAAGAATCCATAAATGAATTTAATAAGCACTCTGGTGATGTTTTTTTTAAAGTAACCATAATTATGACACTGAGGTGTGCAGAACCCCCTTGCGCGCTCCCGTGTTCGCCTGAGTTACAGCACGTGCTCTCGGGTGTAAAATAAATTATAATTTGCAATTAATTAATTTTAATTAAATTATATGTTTAGCGTGTAAAAAAATATGTGTAGGGTTCATTTCATCTACCCGATACTCCCGCTTAGGCGAGTGTGATCACTTTGGCCTGGCTGGCAGATTATCGGCGTAGCAAGCCGAAGTTCATCGGTTCGATACTGAGCGTATAGACAAGTTGTGCCACAAATGCTGACCCGGTCTGCACATCAACGCAACCTTCGAACTAGTACTTGTGACACCACAACGAATCAACCACTGCCACGTGTTAACGCTTCACGGCATCAACCACTGCCACGTGATAACACTTCGGCGTCAACCACTGCCACGTGATAACTCTTCACGGCATCAACTACTGCATACGTGAGAACGCTTCACGGGCATCGCAATGATTGCATCGCAAACAATCGTTCCTCTGTCCGACTCACTGAGCGGGGGGTACTGTGGGGTTCATTTCACCTACCCGATACTCCTGCTTAGGCGAGAGTGATCACTTTGGCCTGTCTGGCAGAGTATCGGCGTAGCATGCCGAAGTTCCTCGGTTCGATACCGAGTGTAGCCAAGTAGTTCTTAGCGTTACATATGCATATTTCAATTGTAAAACTGGTATTTATTTTTAAGAAACGAAATGAAAAACTTGGGTGTCCGACACCCCCTTGTGAGTTCCCGGGTTCATCTTAGTAGCGCTTGTGCTCCTCGGGTTAAATATTAAATACAACACAGTGACATATAATTGAATTTTGAATTCCACAAAATGACTTTGATCAGACTACGGAAAATGACCTGGGTTAAAATGCTCATGACCCCTATTGGGATGCATTATGAGTTAGATTAGATGTAAGCATAAAATGACTTCAATTGAAATATGCCTACCTTTTATATCCATTTAACTTATAAATACAGTTCTTCATGAGAACTTGATTTCATGAAGGGTTTCTAAAAATATTTGTGGGGCCAGTGGGTGGTCTAGTGACGGGGAACTCTCGAAACGTAATCGGAAGGTTGTTAGTCTGAATCTCGAATTTAAGAGTGCATCAGAGTTCGTGTTCGTAGGACATCCAGTTTTTAATTCCTCGTCACCCACAATAAAACTTCTACCGTATATCAGTGGCGGCTCGTGCACTACAGCAAGTACAGCCGGGCTGCACCTAATTTTAATTTTATTAGTGTATTTTAAAACTAAAATTATATATTTTACTAATTTTCTTAAATGAAGATTATAATTGGAAATGAAGATGAAATTTCAAATCTAAGTAAAAAAAATCTCCGATAAATAGCAAACCTGTTTCCGTACTGCACAATTTCAGGAGAGGAAAAAACTCCATTCAATCAAAACTGCAGCCAAAAAGAAAAGTTAGAAATCGGCTGCATCGTTGACATGGCAACCTTACGTAGTATGACTTCCCCAACACTTTAAACTGGAGGATGTGACGACACAAACGCAGCGCAAAAGGATTTTTTCAAATCTTCACATGAGCGAGTTTCTTTTCCGGCTGATGTGGCAAGATAATTTGATCTTGAAGAATTTAATGTTCATAACGTCTTCTTAACTGTAGGTTTTAGATAATTCTGGCATTTAACATATTTACCCCAACGATTTTTATTAAGAATTTTATTATAAATTTTTTACTTTAATTGGAATGTGAAATATACAAAACTCTTTTGAATAGAATGTGAAATGCACAAGACACACTTAAATAATGATGCAACGATAACTTAACATTTAAAATCCAATTTCCAAATATCCTTCATTAAAAACGCTCAAGCTGCAAATATTTATATAACTCAATAGCTTTTGAAATATTTACTACAAATTGCTTTCAAATATCTGAAAATAATTACGAAAGATCATATATCTAACAATTTTCGATATCAGTCCATATATAAAGTCATTAAATCAAGGAGGATTCGGTATTTAAGAAAAAAATCCATCTTGAATTTACATATCAATGACTTCCTTTATGCAACAGATATCACATGTAAAAATATTTCCAACAGATGTCTGTTTCTTTTTATGGTTCGAAAGAAATCCGCATGTATGAAGTGGTAAAACACTCTTTAGAAATACGATATATTCGCATGAATGGGCTGACTTGGATGTTCCTCATCTGGAAACATCTCTCTGCTTATATTTTATTTTCATCTCCGAAATACCAGAAAAAAAAATATTTCAACTCCCGGATTACCAAAAAAAATGTCCAGGACTATTTCCTTCTTTTTAGTAAAAGCTTTTTTTTTAATGTTCACTTTTATTTCAATATATTATTCATACAAAAACCAGCAACGTTTTTATCAGATGTATTTGAAAGGTCTAGCAAAAATATTATTAAGACATTATTTATTAATTTATGTACATAGGATATAATAAAACTAGGTAAATTAGATACATATTAAAATCAAATAACAATTATTAAAATAGCGATTAAAAGTTCTTACTTTATATTTGTTTAAATATTAAAAATTAAAAAAAAATTGACACAAATATTTGAAAGGTAAAAGTGTTGGTAGTTAGCTGTTATTTTAACATTTAATAAAATATATCTTTTAAAAAAATTGTATTACCAAACAAGTCACTTTATATTACATACCAGCCTTTAAACCCGCGTTGAAGGGAAACCCGATAATACATTAATAAATATTGAGTGGCCAACGCACGGACTCACGATCTAAGGATCTGAAGTCCCCGCGCTACCGAGTAA
Source organism: Troglohyphantes excavatus (assembly GCA_963932185.1). Classification (NCBI taxonomy): domain Eukaryota; kingdom Metazoa; phylum Arthropoda; class Arachnida; order Araneae; family Linyphiidae; genus Troglohyphantes; species Troglohyphantes excavatus. The sequence goes on from OZ010677.1 coordinate 61,263,419, forward strand.
GCTACACGATTCAGAACTTGGAAATTTTGTTTCGTTGTGCAATATTTCGAAAATTATTTAAATCATCTTTAAAAAAAACTAAACGATTTTTTTTTCAAACTCGACAATCAGATGCACATATTAAGGATAGATAGTACGTACATATAAATATTCAGCCTTTTATAGTCGAGAGCTGTAGGTGTGCTGTCCAAAGACAGATACTTTCTTTCGTTATTATAGATTTCTCTTTGACTGGCAATTTTGAACAAAACATTTAGCGTAACTATAACGTAGGGGTTAGGGGGAGTATTCTTTCATACTGAACTGATGCATCCCTTGACAGTTGGCCCTTGAGATCATTAACGAAATCTCTGTGGATGATATTCAAATTTATACTGACGGCAGAAAAAACGAAGACAACCAATCCGGGAGTGGAGTCTATATTAAAATCCCCAGAGAAGTTAAAAGAATTAAAATAAGAAACCCGGTATTTAGAAGTGAGCTGCTGGCTACTGGGGCTGGACTTGAGGCCATTTTGGAGGCGGACAATTTCAGAGTTGTCTGGATTTTGTCGGATAGAAGAAGTTCTCTACAACACCTGCGAGACTGGAACGACGTCGGTGATCGTACTGGCATCTGCATTTTTTGAACGTGTTAGGACTCCTCAGTCCGGCACATGGGGTGCAACTCCAATGGAATCCACCCCATGTCGATATCTTTGGAAATGAAATTGCCGGTGACTGGGCGAAGAGGGACTCGACGGAACCATTTCGTTCTGGCTCCTCCCTCACATTTGATTAACCATCAAGAAAATCAAAGACTTAAAAATGGTGTGGATGGTCCCTCCATACGATTGGTGGTATAGGCGGAACAGCCCTGGTGTATCTATTGGTCTCGCTTGTGGTATAGCCGATCAGACGGTATTACCTAGATTTGCTAGTGGCCACTTGCGAGGATGTTTGTACAACCAAGGCGTTAAGGAGTTCCCTGTATGCTCCAAGTACGGATTGGAGTGTGCGTCCCCGGAACACATCCTATCTTGTCTTCGGCTATCCAGGGAATTTTTTTGGACTGATCCTTTGCAGGCTCTCGATTTTTTTTAAAGTGTGGGGACTCATGGAAACTGTCTAGCTGCGGCTATCCAGAGAAGGACTAGGAAAGAAAGTCTAACAGTTCTTCGTAATTCCTATAAATCCCATCCTTTGAGCACCTTCAACTTAAATACCAAATATGGAAATATTTGACACTATGCCACGACCACGGAGTAAAGAAGAAGGTGGAGGTGCGAACAAATCAAAAACCGGTTTGCAATGTGAAGTAAGCAATCGCTTAAAAAGTAGGAACTGGCGAAGTATTTGGCGCTATTCTAAAGCACTACTTTGTACCAGTACTTGCTGATAATTTATTTTATAATTTAATTTACCTATGAATTGGAATTAATAGCATCCTTTATCGATTTGGAACTTGTACTGCATCCCACAACTGCACAAACAGTCATTTTTTAAGTTTTAGCATGCGTTTTCTTAATTTGAAAATAATGCAAACCTCGTAGAAAAACTACTACAAACTAGGTTTGTTTGTGCCTAGTTTGGGGTTGTTAACTTACGTCTCACGAAATCTCGCCAAATCATCTCCACCTTTTTCTTTACTCCGTGGCCACGACCCATTGTGGAGATGACGATTTTCATGACGCTATTTTGAGTTTTAATTGACGTCACGTTTTGTTATTGATTGGTAGTGACTACATGATTTGTTATTTAATAAACATGTAGACCAATCGAAAACGTGCTTTTGTTTATCCGTCAACATTTTAATCCTGAAACCAGGTTTCATGCAAGTTTTTGCCAATACCAGGCCGATTTGCGTCAAAAATAGTACAACTCATAATAAATAAATTTTCTCTTCTATTGATAATACTTTTTTTTTAATTCTATTTTTCCAATAACCTGGGTTTTATAGACTCCATACCCGCATACGTTTTTGCATCATTTGTATATACTGACACAATATATCTGTTTCAAATTGTTTTATATTCGGAAGATGGCATCCCTTCGCTTCGTATGTAATATCTAAACAATATAATAAATATACATCAATTCTTCAAATAAAATAGATGGCTACAATAACGCTTTTTTTTAATGTTATCGCATGAATTTTTCTTCTAAGTTGACGTAACGTTATCGGAAAGTAGTAAAGAAATTTTACTACACGTTCAGGGATACTTTACAAATGAATTATGGTGTTTATAAAACTATATGTATTGCTCTTCAAAATAGATTTAACGTCATGGTTTGTGAAATTTTTATTCATGAAATGTTTGGTTTCAAGATAGATGGAGTATTTGGAACATACGTCATGTGGAAAACCAATACGCAACGTTTCATCGTAAATAAACGTCCTCATATTAATGGATCATCCATATATACGTATCGGATAAAATTCATCATATCGATGGAAGTATTATAGTATATGTAATTTTGAAATGTAAAATATTTCTTCAATATCTCAATTTACAGAATATAAGTTAGTGTTTTCCAAGTCTACATTTTTAAATATTAAGTAGAGCATACATGTACTTTGTAGATCTATATTATAAGTGTAATAGATAGTTGGTTTACACTCCTCCTCGTGTGGTAGAAATATCAATGACGGGATGGGTTGATTCCACGGAGTAAAGAAGAAGGTGGAGGTGCGAACAAGTCAAACACCGGTTTGCAATGTGAAGTAAGCAATCGCTTATAAAGTAGGAACTGGCGAAGCGTTTGGCGCTATTCGAAAGCACTACTTTGTACCAGTACTTGGCGATAATTTATTTTTCCCTCGTAGGAAAACTACTACAAACTAGGTTTGTTTGTTCCTAGTTTGGGGTTGCTAACTTACGTCTCATGAAATCTCGCCAAATCATCTCCACCTTTTTCTTTACTCCGTGGGTTGATTCGCAGCCTGTTAGAAACGCTTCACTTTTTTCTACACAATGTTATGTCATTTATCCCTATAAGTTGATTTCACGTGAAGTTATAAAGAATTTACAAAAGTCGTTTTTCACTACGTGACACCGTGCATCTATATTCCCATACCGAAATTAAAGACGTATTCACGTCAAACATAATTACTTTATTATCCAATTTGATACTAACGTGTCTCTCTTACTTTAAATTAGCAAAATACATTAAACAATTATATTCATTCAAAACTAACTGTGTGTTTCTCAAGGAAAAATATCAAGAACTACTACTACAGAAATGAAGCCATGAATTTACCTAATACAAATAAAAAAAACAAATAATGGGTTCTATCAAATACCTTTAGATTTTATTCTGTCGTTATAACCAAAAAATTAACCTCTAACATTTTACATTTCATTGTGTTATTAAAAATAAATCCCCATGTCTTTGAATTATTTAATGTTATTTGTATTCAACTGTGACGATAAAAATGTATTAGTAAATTAACTGCATAAATACCCTACTGTAAATTCTCAGCTAAAAGCTAGTCTTTAAATGAATTAGTACATACCATCAAAATGCGTGCTATGTATTCAGCTATATCGCAGATAATACAAAACTCGACTATCGCAAATTTGGGTATCGCATACAAATTGCATTACATCGAGACAAGCATAAATTTGAATGCATATTCGATTAGTCCGGGGCTACAAGTTGATGTCAAATATCCGAATACAAACACTGCATCTACCAACAGTGCATTCCATTGTCTTAAAACGCGTTATGTCCTTGTTCTACGGAACGGTTCCCATTGTTAAATGATCACCAATTTACCCCCCGGGGGTTTTGTACTGAGTGCATTAGATTTGGCGATTAAAATGCGGCCCCGGACGCCAATGGAGCGTGTTTGAAAGCATCGCCATTGCAGTTTCGACTATTTTGCAATAGTCAATTCGGCGAGTAAACATCTTGCCGGGTCTGTTGACAGATGCGATTGTTTGGTGAGTTGCCTGTGGCTATGACTGACTTAAATTCATGTAGAGTGGGGTATGTATAAACAACTACATAACTCTAACGAGTTAACATAGTGTGTCACTTAAATTATTCATTAGTGTTTTGTAACCTAAAGGATAAAATGGATGTAAAACTTTTTTAAAAAGTGTTGATTTCTCGCTAATTATTACGCATGGGTAAATGAACAGAAAGTCAGGTTCATTAAAAATATACAATCTAATGGAAAATTAGTGGACGGCTAATGATAAAATTTGGGTGGTATAAGTATCAGGACACGGATTAGAGATGTAAATAAAATATATTTAAAAAATTATCAGAATGTTACAAAAGGTTTATAAACACAAATTGGATTTTTGATTGTTTATTAAATGACAGATTGTAAAATTTTGGTCTTAAAAGACATTTGCTTCATAAAATTTCAAATCGCAATATTTGATTGAAACGAGCATTTAATTAAAATTTCGAAAATAATTAAACGACGAAAAGCTTCAAATTTGTATTGTATTATTCAGATAGGAAGATAGCAATATATATAGAGAAATAGGCATACGAAACAAGCAATTTAATTAAGATTTTTTAAATAATTAAATTACGAAAAGCTTCAAATTTATATTGTTTTATTCAGATAGGAAGATAGTATGGTATATAAGAAATAGACAGACATATTAGCAATTTATTAAACATGTTAAAAATAATTACATGACGAAAAGCCTCAGAATTTATGTTGTTTTATTCAGATAGGAAGATAGTATGGTATATAAAAATAGAGATATTTGTTATTTAATTAAAATTTCTGATATAATTAAATGACTGAAAGCCTCAAATTTACTTTGTTTTACACAGATAGGATAATAGATAGAGAAAAATATAAATATAGATTATTCCCTGGGGAAATCCATCACATATTACGTTTTAACTCTACAAATAAATAAGAGATTATGTCTTTATATCAGAACTAGCTCAAAGTACAAGGTGTTTTTCGAGCTTTGCGCAGAGTCTTGAGCGATTCTCCTCATGTTTGGAAGGTCAAGTGTGTAAAAGTATATATATATATATATATATATATATATCGAATTTAAATGTTGAATAGTTTTTTAAAAAAAGGAAAATTTTACTGATTTTAAAGTGAATAAAAATAATCTACAAGACTAATAAACTTTAATATATTATATATTTTATGATAGAAACAAGGACAAGCATGGATTATTATAGTTTACGTAAATATTTTGTCATTTTATATCAACATTTCAAATGTCTCCCCCGCATGCAATAAAATTTTCCTGAAAAATTCTTACAATATTTCCGAAAATCCCTCTCCCTAAAATGACTGCGGACCTCAAACAATACCCCTATAAATGCCCATCGAAACCCAATATTGAAATTTCCATATTTCGGCCATTTTCTTCTCCCCGCACCATTTTTATAGTTTTCAGAAAATAAAATTTATTCATACGGAAGTACGTAGCCCAGGGGACAGATTTATCACGCAGAGTCTCGTCCTGGGACGAGACAACTTTGGACGATTCGGTCGTTCGAATATCTTTCTTCTTTTAAAGGACAAAATAGGAACAAAAAATATTCTCTACTCCTCGATAAATAGTCGAATCTGTGAGATGCACAGCGAGTGTTCGAAATCGTGAAGGAGGAAGGCAACAGCTCAACTCCACTTACGTTGTCAGATGCGGGCGGAATGTTTCGTGGACCAAATCGAAAGTTTCGGTTTGGAGAGGTGCGCGACTTTTTGGAGATGTTTGTGTTAATCTCCAGGGTTGCGGATTTTATCGTTGGTGGTTTTGGTCGAAAAGTTAAATGTTACGATGGAAGATAGCAGAATTTCACTGCCAGCTTTTTCAATTTTTAGAATTTTTGTTTATTTGTCTCGTCTCCACAAAACGAATTTTGATAGGACTTTCTTTATGAGATAGCTTAGAGCTTAACTCTAACTGGAACTTACCTTTTATATTAATACCAAACTCAAATGGCATGCAAAATGGACATTTTTCCATTCACTAAATCCATGTCGAGAGTTAGGAATAAGAAATTGTTGTAAACATATATATATAATTGAGGAGCAAGCATTCAATACTTATTTTTTCACAATCAAGTGAATTGCGGGAAAACACAAATAACTTTTTCCTAATGCATTGACTCACGTACAGATTCAATACTTTACAAGTTCATTTCAACGGGACAAAAAGTGTTTTGTATAAACAAAATAAGTTATATAATATTCAGAGGCGAAATCAGCGATGAAATAGGAAAAACTTTCAGAAATGTTGGATCAAACCCGTTTTGAGTGTTTGCTTTTTTATTAACAAAGCATATGCATAGGCATTCAACGCCCGCAATGGCCAGTGAGAAACAGTTGTTGAGCTCGTAATCGAAGGGTTGTGAGTTCGATCCTCATATTTTAACTGAACTTTGAGGGTCAAGATTTACTTTTAATCTTTTGTAGTCCAAAAAATTTCACTTTAGTTATGATTAGTGAAGATTAGGGTGACAGTTCAGGTGTTGTGATCGTCATTTAACCATAATTCAAATTTACGGAGATGCGTACAATAGCCCAACATGCAGCTATATAGTATAATATATCTACCACACAAGCAACCTACTTGAAATTCTAAACTTTACTATTGCTTGGCAATTTGTTTCTTATTTTTACTTTAACCATTTATAGTAATAAAAAAAATTGTGTACAAACTTAAAAAAATAAGATTTGTTTTTGTATTTATAATAACTTTTAAAAACGCGTTTTTTTGTTTACTTTTTTATTATAAAAATAAAGTAAGTTTTTGGGAAATAAACAAACACTGTTTTTATTTATTAGCAAAAAAAATTACATTTTCAGCTCCCCTTATACAAATTCTGATTATCATTTTTTTTAATGCAAAAATTTAATTTTAAAACTTAAAAACTCATCTAAAAATAAAAAATATTTTTTTTACAAGATCAGGATGTTGGGTAAAATTTTAAGACACTGCTCTTTCTTCAACGGGTTTTCATTCTTAATTGTTATCATTCTTCCCTTGATCTGTCACTTGTCATATATTCCCAAACTGTGTTAGTGGTTTATTATTCGGTATGCTAACTCTCATTTTATTTTATTTTAGATGGCGATTATAACTTTTCGACTTGAACAGTAAATGGATATAGTTGACTGCAGCATTTTCAAGTAAGTTAATATATTATATAAATGTTGTTCCTATATTTTTCCAATTTTGTCTTTCAATTATCGTAAAGAAATGTGTCAAGCCTTTAATACCGAAGGCGCGTTTATCACGTTTGAACTTGTTGCTTTAAATTGTTTTAATGCGTCTTACTTTTAATGTGTCTTAATATATTTTTCTATTAACAATGATTCCACTTCCGTTGCCTAAATGATTATGTGATTCAATAAATACTTACTAAAAATGGTAAAATATATTGAAATGTAAGCATAAGGAGCAATCCAAAAGCCTTCATTTTGGAAGTAAAGTACTATTTTAAAATAAGTAACATGTACTCAATTTTGATACATTCGGTGCTTATCATAGTTGGGAATACATAAGTTTCATTTTTGAAAATAACATCTACTCAAAAACGAGTACAATGAATAAAAAGAGCAGTTATTGCCTACATAAATTGTCTTCATAAATCACTTTCGATAAATATCGACAATTACAACCAAGACTCGTCAGCACTGGAACCCATATCCTCAGGCGCCGCAATCCAGTGCTTTATCCGTTGTCCTACCATTGCGACGTAAAGAAGTTATAAACAGAATAAATATTAAAAAGGTGTGGCAAAAGAACGTGAAGTCATATAATTGAATTCTAATAACTCAGTTCCCTTATAAGCGATCGACATCAAATAGTGAGGAAAACAATCATATGAACATCTATTTTAAGTTTGTCAGGTTGTTTTGTTAAGATGACTTGAACAGAAGCTGAAATTAGAAATATTGAATCACACTGCTCATTTTTTTAGAAAGCACGATTACTTAAATTTGAGTACGTCATCGTTCATTTACGATACAATTGTACTCAATGAAAATCGAGTATGTTCATATTCTCTTTTTTAAGCACCTTTTTTTACAGTGCGAATTTATATAAAAGTGCTATTCATTACTTTTCCTAAAACGTTTTTAACTCAATAGCCTTGGAAATTATATGTACCTTATTCTTTATTATCAAAGTATTTTAAAATAAAAAGATTAGCACTTTTAAATAAATTTAATTTCTCCCAAAATGATTGCTTCATGATTGATCTATTTGCTTACCTTTAAATACAGTTTGGCTTTTTTTAGTAACTAATTATTGAATCAGATCATCATTTATGCAATGGAAGCGAAATCACTGATAATAGAATTATATCACGAATCTTAATTCTGCATTTATAGAGATTAAAACCCTTAGTAACGGATATTTTAAAACAATTTTAAGACTATTCATTCTTTATCACAAGAATTCTACGAAACTTCATCTCCATTAAATTTTATTTTGTCCACGTTTATTTGCATTCATTGCCTTTTTTTCGAATCCCCAAAAGCATTTAAGAATAAATATCTCTTAAAAACTCTCTCATTTAAAAGCGTCGGTGTCATTTAAAGTATGCAATCCAAATATTTAACTTCATTTTCTAACTCCAAGAACCTTGTTGGATTGTTTGCTTTGCTCATGCTCTTACATATTTGCCCTTTCCATTCACCGATAGTATTTGTAAACTTCAACTTATGGGATTTAAAAAAAGTGGAACACATGGAATATTTTTTAAAAAAATCAAAAACAAATATATCCTTCTATTGCTTTATTAAAATGCATAATATTGGAAACTTCAAAAAACTTTTTTTTTTAATATTTACATACAGAATTGGAGAACGCCTTTTAATAATTCAGTAATCGTTGAAACTGGTGAATATTTTAGTAGCAAATAAAATGAAGTTTTGACCACCACGAACGTTAGAAGTCTTCCTTCTAAAGTTTTATTCTCTATTAACCTACGTCAAATATAGATTAGTAAAGGAAGAGTTTCGATTTGAATATTGGATTTTTGGTATTTTAATACCGTTTTTAGCCCATTCTCCTGATATATTTTAGAAAATACTAAAATAAAATACTAAAAAATCAATAATTTTATATGAACGTAGAGACATTAGAACGATGTGGATTTCACAGAAATGCACAAAACGTCGTGGGATTATTTAATGATAAAATATAATTTTGCCAGAATAATTACATTTGTTATCAACGGCTGCAGCTGTAGTCTTCTCATATCTGTTACCTGTCCAATTTAACTCGTCATTTATATTAAAAAAAATAATCGACATATCATCGCCTCAGAGCAACAGTAAGACATAAAAAAACGAAAATGAGTTTTCGGTTTTGCTAAATATTACCAAATGTGCCTTTATTTAGTGGAACACTCGGACATTTTTATGCCTTCATCCCTGAACTACAGCCTTAGATATTCAGCATTAAAAATACAGCAAGTTTTAAAATCAATTTTATAGGCAACTCTGTTTCTGCTCATATCCTACGGTTGCCCTGAGGCGATGATATGTCAGATATTACAATTAAAATCCTCTTCGATATTGTGCAGAGTGTCGTGCCACATTTGGTAGCTATTCCTAGGAATGACAGTATCACATTGAACATTTGTTTTGTAAACTGTGATGTTTCACTATGCTAGCACACATAGAATCACCACCTATTGACATAAAATGTAAAAAATTGTCACAATATTTTTATATCGTTATTACAACGAATCCTCTCTTTCTGTGCATTTCTTTGGAAACCGTGTTATGCTAACGTCAATAGCTTTTGAATAATTGTATTTTTACTTTTTAATGTTACTTTTGGATCCCCTGAATATTAAAACTATTTTTATTATTATTTTTAGAAGCATTTTTTAAAACTGATTTTAATTATGATCCAAACATGCATACAAGTAATCAACAGTCACATCCATTAATTGCAAAAAAATATGAAAAAGTAATTTTTGGAAATTCGATTAATAAATTAGAAATCTTAGATAAAGGTTTCCATAATTGCTAATTCTTATTTAATGGCTCAGTTGTAAATGCTGCTGAATTAAAATACGAAATATATATCTTTATTTTGAGATCAATATATCATAATCAGTGTGTATGTTCTACTTCTTCGCGTTACTGACAATACTAATTTAATCAAAGATAATTATACTACGAACATTCCCCCCATACTTTCATCTTCCCAATTACCTTCGTCATTTTTATTAGATAGTTAAGCCGAACTATTTATGTCGTCAATTACTTGCAATTCAGAATGTGAAGCTTTGTTTTAATTGAGTTTTCTTGCTGCTTTTATCTGCTTAAAAGATTTTTTGATGCTTTCGTACTTGTCGCTAAAGTCATCAAAATAAAATAGTTCAACAGTCAAGTTGATAGGTTACATGGGATAGCTTTTAAATATCCCGTCTATATTATTATTATTTTTTGTAATTTACTTTAGAAAAATAAATTGCAAATAACATTATAATTACTACTAGGACGCTCCGCCCCCCCCCCCCCCCCACTCAGCTAACACTCCGCCAACCGCCAAGATTGATTTATTACTATCTTAATATTTATGTAAAATAATTATTATTAAACAAGCATTTAATTGAAGATATTATAAATTTGTGTATACTTATAGTATTCGCAATATACTAGGTTTGTTTTGCGTCAAAGATTTTTTTTATTAAGTTTTAAAATGTAATGTGCATTACATTGTTTTTTATTGATGAAATATAGAATAATAATAAAACCGTTTTTTGGTCTAAATTTTGATTTCTCTCAGTTTTGAAGTCAGTCCCCAACCATTTTTTTTTATTATTTGTTGTTGTTTATGCATCAGAACTGAATATTATGGAACCCAATTATCGCATGGGAAATATTGGCTATATATATATATATATATATATATATATATATATATATATATATATATATATATATATATATATATATATATATATATATATATATATATATATATATATATATATATATATATATATATATATATATATATATATATATATATATATATATATATATATATATATATATATATATATATATATATATATATATATATATATATATATATCAGAATACCCCCATACTTTCATCTTCCCAATTACCTTCGTCATTTTTATTAGATAGTTAAGCCGAACTATTTATGTCGTCAATTACTTGCAATTCAGAATGTGAAGCTTTGTTTTAATTGAGTTTTCTTGCTGCTTTTATCTGCTTAAAAGATTTTTTGATGCTTTCGTACTTGTCGCTAAAGTCATCAAAATAAAATAGTTCAACAGTCAAGTTGATAGGTTACATGGGATAGCTTTTAAATATCCCGTCTATATATATTCTGTCGGATATATATATATATATATATATATATATATATATATATATATATATATATATATATATATATATATATATATATATATATATATATATATATATATATATATATATATATATATATATATATAAAGGATGGCTATAGATATATAAAAGGAAAAGGGGCTGTACTGTTGTCCCACACGGTGCAAGAAATGTATAGCTCCAAGAGCTGTCTTGTTTTTTCAGCAAACTTGTTCAACGTTTGGTCGCTTGGTTGAATCGCTTTCCCTGTTGCATCAGCGTGTCGTTTGCCAAACTCGCTTGTTGAAGGTGTGTTGTTTGTTGAATCAGCTAAAGGGTGTGTAACACATCTGAAATTCCATTAAAGAGGTGTAATTCCGAGGTAGACTATATTTATATGTATTTCAATAGACAGCACTTAAATGACACGAGTATTGTTTTCTGTTCGAAGTTCACAGTTGCATTGATGATATAGGTTGGTTTGGTTTGTTTAATTAACGTTGCACTATAGCTGAACATTGGGTTATTGGCGACGGTTCGGGGTCTATCTCGAAGTAAAGACCCGGGAACACATGCACATTCACTCATTCTTGCACCTAATTATTTTAGAACTATTGATGATGTCAGAGAAGTATCTGTAAGGATTTTATTAGTCCAGAAATGGCCACAGAATTACAATGTTAAGATATCTTGAACAGAAACTGAGATTAGCAATAATAAACCACACACCTCACTTTTGTGAAAGTACGGTTACACTCATTTTTAATGTCATCTGGCACTCATTTTTAATTATCCTTTTTTAACAGTGTATTCTTAAGTTTTACACAAATTTGATAATTTTTTTAAAAACGTTATGTATTTTTAAAGTGGTTTTCGTCGATTTCCCTAACACTGGAACATGTCTTGATCACCCACCTACCCCTTCAATTGCTTAAAATTTTTTAATATCGTACTGTTGGTGCACCTAGGATTGGTATAAGTAAAATTCCCACGATTCATTTTCTTAAAGGCTGACGTCATCTGACCATGGTTCAAAAGTACGAGGCAGTCTCTAAGGAAGTTTTCTTCTCGATGTATCCCGATCCGTTGCCGATATCCCGTTTTTCAGCTCTAATACGATGTATATTTCACCAACAAACACTTTGATAAATAAATAGAAAAGTTGTTATATTTTTTATAAAATCGAGTTGATATATATGATAAAGTATAATATAATTTTTTGAAAAATTGCATACCAGATTTTTTTTATTTCTTTAATTATAAAACTTACATGATTTTTTAATTCAAAAACTGTTGTAGATGTAAAACTTTTATGAGGAAACATTTTCAAAGTAAAATTACAAGGTGGTCAAAAATTGTTGTTCGAGCCGTTATTGTTTAGCCGTTTAAGGGAAATGTAACATTTTTTAAAGAATGTTTATCTTTCTACGTTGTAGAATTTTCTTCTCTACACATATTTAAATTCTTAAAGGAAACTCAACTATGTATTATAGAGAAATTTTATAATTTTTACCATGTAAAAATGTATTCCTTGTATTGAAAGTATCTCAAAAGAAATTCAACTTTTACAAAGAATATTGATCTTCTAAGTTGTAGAAATTTATACCTTGCGTACATAATATTTTAAAGTAAAATCATTGAATACAGAGAACGTAGAAATTTATTCCTTGCATTTAAAACGGCATAAAGGAAAATCAACTTCTACAGAGAATGTTTATATTTGTATGTTATATAACTTTTTTTTATTTTACTTAGTATAAGGAAAATAAATTTTTACTGCGAAAGTTTAGAATATGGCGTCTTGGCTGCCAGCTGGTATAAGACAAGTTTTATAGGTTGCCCAATAATGAATTAATATCATTCCGTTTAACGTTGTGATCACGGAGATTTTCAAAATTTAAACAATCTTATCTCGAAACTCTGTTTCTTAGAATTGCACCACGTGGCGGTCAATCCACTCAATTAAATATTTAAGCATTGAATTAAAATTAATTTGACTGAAATAATAATTTCCAGATATTTTTAAACAAAAAATAAAGGATTAAAATTATCCTTTGTTAAATAATGAACAAAATTTATATTTTCTTTATTTGTTCTTTTCGATTAAATAAATGAGATAGCGTAATTAGGGGCATGATCAAGAAAAAAACTCAGCCAGGCCTAAAATTTAATAAAACTTCATGAAAATAAATTATTAATCTTATTAGTTAGGATTAAAAAAAATAGAAAAATCTGACGAACTAAAACAAAGGCGCGTAACAACAAAATTTGATGAATTATGGGCGATCAAAGGAAAGTGTTCGTCTTTTTTACGCCTTTATCCGGAGATTTTTGTGATCAAAATTAATTTCTATCTGTAAAAAAAGCGTTAGTTTTTAATGCAATAATTTTTTATACACATTTCCCAACACTGGAAATGTTTTCTTTTAAAAAAAATTGCTAATGTAAATAACTATTTTAGAAAATAATCAAATTTAAGAGAGAGCCTTGTTAGGATTTTAATAAACTAAGGAGAGTAATAAGACGTGCTGTGCATTGGACATTGCAGTTTATTGTCCCTTAAAAAAATATGCAACTAACGAACCAATCTCAAAAAAAAAGTTCATTTCCGTATAAAAAATCATTCAAACGAAATTAAAACGAGATTATTTTAGATGCTAACTAAAACCCGTTCTTTCACGAAGCATGCTAATTAAAGAGCTGTTTGCCATATTGAAGCATAATTATCTTTTTGAGATGAGTAATTAAATAATTAATACTCGACACGCTCTTCAAGGGTTCATCATACTTGGATAATCTGCGTCACTGTTAATAGATATTAGTGTACATATATTCTTAATTAAATTAATGATAATTAAAATTTAGTAAGTCGGCAAAATATAAACCTTTCATATATATATATAGATAAGGTTTCATGAGAAGAATTTGCTTGCTGTGTTCTATAAACACTGCAAGTTTTCTGATGCGACCTTATTACACATCAGTTAACATTATTTTATAGAACTAACGTTGTAGTTAGAAATTTAAAGATTAAAAAAAGCGATCAAAGTATTTTAAAATCGTGAAGGGTTTCTTAAATGTAAGACAATACAATTCTGCCAAATAATTTTTTTTGCGTGTAACGTTTTTCCTTCGAGCATGGATCCTTGTAGTAGAGGAGTCATGACGTCACTCTCGCTAACATCAAAGTGAAGCCGACATGTATGGCCTCAGACATGTGGTTAATTACGTCATTCCATTCATAAATTTTCACTGTTATACATTTCTCAATTCATCAGCTAATCGCGATATTTTTTCATTCATTATTTTGAAGAGATGGCACGTGATATGGGTCTTTCGCATTGAGATGTGGGCTTCACGATTATGACGTCATATTCTCTCTACTACAGACCATTCATGCTCGAAGCGTTTTTCACGTGTAATGTCTTCGAAATCGGGCTCCGGGTCAAGTTGCATGTCCCCTCAATTGTACGTAACGGAAGTGCGTAAGACGACCTTCTGTATGTTTACGCATTACAGAATCGCCAGTAAATTCTTCTTGGGGAGCAGTAAATGTAAAGTCAATGAGCATGAAGAGTTAATTAACCAGGCATGAGTTCGACATTGTAGACTTTTTTAATTAAAAATTGTATTACAAATTAATTGCAAAAGAGATATATTAAATTACCTAAATTACATTTAGTAGCAAATAATTTTTGTAATTTTATTAGAAGGAGATGGTCTTTGACATGTCGATTTTTGAATCAGTGGTTCGTGGACATCTAAAAGTTGGAAACCACTGCTGTAAAGCGAACAGGTTATTCCATTTTTTTAAAAATAAAAATCAGAAATGTCCGTTACGAATTCCAGGAATGCACTAACATTTTTTTCAGTTTTCCCTTCCGTAACGCAAGGTATTCCCATTGCAAAAGAGATATATTAATTTACCTAAATTATAATTAGTAGCAAATAATTTTTTTTATGTTATTAGAAGGAGGGGGTCCACGACATGTCGAATCAGTGGTTCGTGGACATCTAAAGGTTGGAAACCGCTGCTGTAAAGCGAACAGGTTACTCCATTTTTTTTTTAAATAAAAATCAGAAATGTCCGTTACGAATTCCAGGAATGCACTAAAATTTTTTTAGTTTTCTATTCCGTGACTCAAGGTGTCCCCATTTGAGCTTTGGGAAGTGCAACACCCTTTCTTAAGGGATGGTTAATTCTATCGGTCGTTAAAGGACCAAATTGTTTGGAGATAGCGGGCGTAATTAACTAGTTTAGCCGAAGGGGAGAGATTAGTGCCCTGACTATTAAATTAGATTGGTTGGGTGGGCGTAAGGACTTTCTTTTTTTTTGTTTTTTCTGTTTTAAGCCCTTATGTGAAAGGGTTCGTCGGGTCAACA
This sequence comes from Troglohyphantes excavatus, assembly GCA_963932185.1. Lineage (NCBI taxonomy): Eukaryota > Metazoa > Arthropoda > Arachnida > Araneae > Linyphiidae > Troglohyphantes > Troglohyphantes excavatus. The sequence goes on from OZ010677.1 coordinate 61,279,109, forward strand.
CACTCAACGCTGCATGCATGGAAATGAAATGCCCGTACTTCTTTGAGTTAAAATGGCTGTTATAATGAATATCGGACTTTGTGAGCAGAGACTGATTTACGGCAGGGCATTCGGGGCACTTGCCCAGGGCCCCTATTTTAAGGGGGCCCCAAAAACATTATTATAAAGCTAACAAAATGTGAAATAGCTAAAAATAAATTAAAAAACTCATTATTTTTTTAATCAATTAAATTTTATTTAATTTAAAAATTTAATAATTTTTTTAAATCAATTGTTAATTTTTTGTAAAACTTCTACTATTTTATCCAATTGATTTCACTTTTCCTGCACGTTCATGATGCCCTTGGATCACTTGCAAAGTTCAATTCATGGCCAGGACCGTAAACAAACTGGGTTTACGAATTGCACTTAGATTTGACGTTTACTGATACTTTCAACCTATTCCAAATTTTCTGATATTATAATTGTTAGGGATTTGATAACTATAAAATAATTAGAACATACGAATCTGACTCAACTAAAATAAAGCTAAAAGGGAAGAACAGAACCAGAAAAGTATGAAGAAACTGTTGTGAAATATTAAGAGAAACCATTTATATATTTATATATATATACATATATATATATATATATATATATATATATATATATATATATATATATATATATATATTTATATATATATATATATATATATATATATATATATTAACATTAATTTAAATTCTCGTTTTTTTTAAAAAATTAAGTTTTTTGCAATATTTACATTTTTTTTAAAGCTGATTGATTACGTTATTTTGCCACGTGTGCTCATACATAAATTTAACAATATTAGTTTGAGGTACGTCGAAGTGCTCCCTAATATTCTTTTGCCCTGGGCCTCTAAGTTTGTAATTCGGTCCCTGTTTGTAAGCTATGTTGTTTGCTAACACACAAAAATTAGACACGCTGTGTCTATCGAAACGTCAGCAGTGTTAAAAGTGTGACGTCAAACTCAACAGTGCAAATTTATTGAGTCACATTTTTACGAAGTTTGAGCAGGGTGAAAACATCATTTACCAACCATGTACTATTACCGGCCATTTGTATACGATATTTAATGGTATTGCACACATTTGACTTTTTTCTCAATTTCGCAGACTTAATATATTAATTATTGATATTTTTTTTCACATATGTGTTAAAAACATATTAACATAATCAGTTGTTCAAACATTTAATAAAAATTATAACATTTTTAAAAATTAACAAGAGCGATTTTTTTATTTTTGTTATAAATCAAGAAACTACTTTCTGAAAAAGTATAATTTTGTATTTTTTTGTAAGCAAAAGAATGTGTTTAACAAACTGTTTTTACAGATTTGGTTTTGTTATTTGCAAAAGATTTGTTTTAATAAAAAAAACTCGCTATTTTCTCTCTCTCTCTCTCTTCTCTCTCTCTCTCTCTCTCTCTCTCTCTCTCTCTCTCTCTCTCTCTCTCTCTCTCTCTCTCTTGCCAAACTATTCCTTAAAAAATACTCAAAAAATTAATTTTATATATTATTAATCATTAAAGACAAATTAAGCAAATTCGCTGTAGTAAAATTAGTAGTGTTCCTTCAAATAGATCTGAACAAATATCGTGTATGATAAAACATGAAAAAGTCATCACTGAGAAAAAAATAGTTCAAAGTTACATATTCAGCCAAACTTTTACTGAAGCTTAATATTCATTAGCAAATAAATTAATAAATTGTACTTAACGTAGAAATACAAATTATGGGTTGTTAAATACAAAATAAAATTAAATATCTTATAATGCAATAAAATATTTTGAAATACTTTTTTTTGATTCTATGTCCCATACACTTAACATTCACTGTCTTTTTGTCTGCCTGCTCGCACGAAAAATCCTCTTCAAATCACTGCAAGTTCACACATTTTGAAATTAATTCGTATGAAAATTTAGTATAGGGGACATTTACGATGTTTCATTTGTGCGTGTAATTACTTTTAAGTCATTCACTTATTATTTATAAAAATAGTGATAAATAGCTTAAGAAACTTAATAAACATTAGTTTGTTAATACTTTGATTTTGTTATAAAAGTATTATTATAGGTATTTTCTAAAAAGTTGTCGCATAGTTGTCAAACTTAAAAAAAAATTGCTGAGCATAATTTAATGTTACCTGAAGTACACATAAATCTCCCGATTCAAATCTCTCAATACCATGCTCGTAATAGGAGGATTGGGAGTATTGTGCGTAGGAAGACTGTTGTACGTTTACTGTTAAAAAATTATTACGACCTTCCACCAAAATTTATTATCCATTTAGCCAACATTTGGTGCTTAGTTTCACCAATTTTACGGTGCTACCACGGATACCATTTAGTGGTGAAACATTGCACCAAAAACTAATAACGTTCCATAAAACTCAAAATTCGAGTTTTATTAGTAGTATTTTTGTAGCGAAGCTGACAACCCTCCGATCGCAAGATGACAACTTTTTTACTTTTATTTGTCAAGTCCACCGATCGGGAGGGCTCAAACTAGGAAGCCTCTGATAGCTGAACGCCTTTATCCACTGGGCCACGAAGGGCCTTTCTTGGCGGGGATTCCACGACTTGTTGATGTAGCGACAGCGAAAATTTCGATTGCAGTTAAAAAGGTTGAACCAATTATCGGTGAAATCTCCGTTGTTTTTCTGATAACGGATTTTCGGTTAAATCTAGATTACACCATAATATGGTGTAATTTGCAGACCTCTGTTTTGCATCAAGTTATGGTACATCGTTGAAATAATTTTTTTAACAGCGTACATATGTAACAATTCAGAGTTTGCCCTCGACATATGATCATCGTTCGAAATCGCAAGGCTGTGCTTCCGGGTAAAATTTAAGTAGATTTCGTGTGTATTTTTAGAGTGAGATAAATTCTACCAACCAACTTAGTTTAAAAGGCAACTAGAGAGAGATAAAAACCTGAACATAAAATAAAAAGTATTCTTCACGGGAATTGAAATATCTTCCAGTCTTTAAATAAAAACATTTGGAACAGGTGGTAAATTTCTTTACGTAAAACACAGCAGTTATCGGAAAATAAATAAATTACAAAAAAAATGTTCCATTTTCCTATCACCAAAAACATCATGGAATCCTCACAGCATGGATCTTAAACCGAAACATTTCCCGATGAAAATCGACAAAAGAAAGGGACGACAACTCGAAGAATTCCATCTTGAAGACTGTTGATAGCATTCATTCGCGAAGAATCCCAAAGAATATCACTCCGAAAAATCTTACAAAATCGAAAGCCTCTGAATCCAGAAATTGTCACGTGACTTTGCGTGTTTTATTAGCCGTAAAATTCGATCGTAACTACCGAAGCTGGACCGGATGAAATTGGGTTTACTATCGGGCAGATAGCATCCATTTTTTTTTCATTCGCTTTTTTAAGTATCTCAACACCGGTAGGAGTTATTGGAAAAGCAATATCGGCAGTCGGAAACATTTAAAAATTATAGTCTTTCTTCGTTCGTTCCTTTCGAAAACTGTAAATAGGGGAGTGGTCTGTTTTTTTTTATCGCACAAAATCCCTATTATTTAACCACTGGAATCGCTGAAATGGAAAACTATTTCATAATTCGCAAGACGTCATATTCGCGTGAGGGAGGCCATGTTTTTAATCTAAAGTTTAATGAAACTGTGTTCTCTTCCCATAACCACCATGTGAAATACGTTAAAATGAATGTTATTATTCACTAGCAAATAAACCCGTTCTTCTTAACCCTTTGCACTCCGCGATCATCTTTGTCATTGCGTTCTTTCCACGGAACAGTTAATCCTCTTTCTGTTCTTTTACCCACAATTTTTTTTTTTTGAGCTCATAGAGAGGAGAAAATCGTAACATATTTTGGATCTACAAGAGAGCAATTTGAAAAAGAAATCGATTTTTTTAAACACAAGATCACACCGTTCTCGTTTATTTTTAAGAACATGGAACCAAAAGAACAAGTCGTTATGTTGGCGCCTGAGAGGCGACATCTTAGTGCAAAGGGTTAAGATGTTAATTAAAACGACGTACTAAATAAATAAAATATATTACCTATGGAGGGAAAGTTCTGTCGTATTTTAAAGAAAATATTTGAATTCATTTATAAAAATATGTGTTTAATATTAATCAATTATATATGCTCCGTTATTTGTTACAACCTGTTGCCATCTTTCAGGTAACCTGGGAATTCCTGTTTTGTAGAAGTTCTCATCCTTGGAGTTAAAATAGTCAGCAACTGCCTTAGAAACACTTCCAAAAGACGTGAATTTTTTTCCCGTTAAATAATTTTGCAGTAAGATTTTTTTCTCTTAATATTCTCGTAAAGAATCCACTTTTCATCTCCAGTAACCAGCCTGTCCAAAAACGGCTCCACATTGTGTCTAATCAGATGTGATGAACACATTCTTACACGATCAGACAAATTATTTTCCGTTAATTCATGTGGAACCCAAACACTTTGCTTTAACACTAACCCAAGAAATTTAATGTGATCTCCAACAGTTGTATGATGAATGCCAAACTCTTCTGCAATTTCTCGACTTTTTAAATGTGGATTATTTTCCAACATGGATCGCAAAACATCATTATCGATCTTGGATGGTCGTCCAGATCGATCACTTTCTTTGAGGCTCAGATCCCCGGAACGAAATTTGCTAAACCATCTTTGACAAGTACGAACATTTTCAATATCTTTTCCAAATACCGCACATAAATTTTTACATACAACCGATGCATTGCTTCCTTTTTGGAATTCATATAAAATTCAGTGTCGTAAATGCACTTTATCTACTGACACGTTTTTCACTTTAAATATCACAAGTAAATGATGAACGGTAAAAAATGGCACCTTTTATATTATACAGCAGCTAAAAAAGCAAACAAAAATCCGATTGACTCACTAGCCAGAAGTTCTTTTTATTTACAAGAAAAATCACCTGCCTATTTAAAATACGACAGAACTTTCCCTCCAACCCAATATTTTCCATGTTTAACTTTGCAAGTTTAGACATTCATTTTTGAGGTATCACAAAATGTTTTAAATTAACTTTTAATCGTTCTTGATTTTTAACTTAAATATCATTACTTAAAATGTATGCAAAATAGTAATTTTACACTGTTTTTTTACGTTAATAAACACCACTTAATTATTATTATTTTTAAATGTCACATTGTTCTTATACTAATAACTTACCATCACTTAACTTTCATTTCTTTTAAGGGGACTTTGTACACCAAAAATTATATTTTGTAATTTGAGATTAAAAATAAATATGTGTGTGATGGTTAGATGTAAATTATTCAGAAGAGAACATTTAGAATAAAAAATATTGTGAAATGCCTTTAAACGTTTTCAAAACTTAATTTTTGCTACTTTTTTCGAAAATTTAAGGCATTTTTCAATACGTTTCTTCTTTTACGGAATTTTTTTTTGCAGTCAATTTTTTTGTAAACAGTATTGATAATATGACTAATATTTATCCAATAGTTTTAAAACTTTGGAAAAACATTCTAGGGGGCTCAAATGTTACTTAAACCAATAAAAAAATTATATTTTCATCAATTTTGTGGTACCGAGTCTTCTGAAAAATTTTTCACACTGTTATTTTGTACGTTGATATTAAATTATTTACAACTTAACTTTAATTTATTTTAACATTAATTTCATAATTTTTATTTTATATTTTTACGTTAATACTAATAATTTGCCACACTTAATTTTCATTTCCTGTAACATTTATTTCACTCTGTTATTTTTTACTTTAATAGTACTAATAATTTATGACTACTTAATTTTTTGAAAAATAGGTATTTATCTCCAGTAAAATACCTTTTGAAGCCAAGAATTATATACGTTTGAAATCGTTCCGCTTTTGATTTTTGGTAAATTTTACGTATCGAGAAAAAAAAAGACCCACATTTCCAATCTCCATATTGGCCTCCGTGGCCGAGTGGTTAAAGGCGTCAGCTGGGAATACGAAGATTCCTGGTTCGATCCTAGGCGATGGACTTGACAAAGAAAAGTAAAAAAAAAAAGTAGTGATCTTGTGATCGGAGCTTTGCTACGAAATACTAGAAAAGTCGTCCAGAACATCCGCAAAAATAAACGGCGGGTATACGGGACTGGTGCACGATAAATCGGATTGGGGTCCGAATTCCCGACGTCTATTGAAGAAGTTGGGTGTCAGTTCAGGTGTTTCCTCGTCATCTGACCATGGTTCTAAAATAACGAGGTGCATGTATGAATGTGTGTGTATGTGTTCCCGGGTCTTTAATTTTTTCGAGATAGACCCCGAACCGTCGCCAATAGGCCACTGTGTAGCTCTTTTGCGACGTTAATTAACCAAAACCAAACAAAAAAAAAAACCTTCATATTGACTGTTTAAACATTCAGTGGTTATCCCTCAACCATTTTAAACCGCCCATCTACTTCTATCACCACACATTGCCCCTTCCCTCAAATTTTATAACTGGAGTCAGTTTCAGTGGCACTTTCCAACCCATTCAAAATTCCATCAGTCACTCACCCCAGGTGTCCGCAATCATCTCCTAACCCTGTAAATCTCACACAGAAGGCCGGATGCATAATGAATCCCATCAACGCAGCCACCACTTCCTTCCATAACAAATCCGATAACGATTCAAATCGCGATTATCAATTTCGAGGAGGCGCCACAGCGTTCCCCTACCACCTATAATTGCCCGTTTGTTATTCGCTTGCCTTCGCAAAGTGGACGAGCCCGCTGGGAGTCATTCTGTGGATAGCTCACGCATGGATCCCCCGATTGCGATTGGAGGAATAGCAGCTGCTATCAACCAATCCGTTTTTAGGAGTCAACTGGTGGAGTTGAGTTGTTTCTGGAAAATGCTCAGTGGGGAATTGAAGTTGACTCGTGATTTGTTGGCCTGTAAATTCTGTGGTATTTCAGATAGCTTGAAGTATTTGATTGATGTTGTGATATTTGAACTCTCTTTCATTCATAAAATTGGATTTATCAGCAAGCTGTATAAATTTAGTTACTTGTTGGATGTCTAATTTCAGAACTAATTTTTTAAATATTCATTCAAAACGTAGGAGATTACAAAAGTTAAATCTAAGTCAAATAAATAACTTAAAACTAAGGCAATTAAATAATTTAATGTGTTCATAATTTCAAATAAATAATCTAAAACATCAGCTCTACCATAATTCAGACTTTGATATTTTTCAATTGTTTTTTTTCTAATCGTTGCACGATTTTTATTCTTCTTTAAATGATTTATTTGCTAAAACAATCCCTGTTAAATATATATATTTTATTTAGTTTCGAAATTGAACTCCAAAATTTTTTTTACACACAAAATAATATAAGATAAAAAATTAAAAGTTTGGGATTCGTCAATATTTTTCAGTTTTGATAACCATTTCGAGTTCAAAAAATATACTTAAAAACTAATTAGTTGATATTTTTGAATAAAACTAGATGGTTTAGTGTTAGAGCGTTACAAAATTGTTCATAAAAATGTATTATTATAATAAAATATTAAAGACATTTGAACTAAAATAATTTATAACTACACACATGTTCAGAGCATAAATGTAGAACTCATGAATTCTAAATATCAATTCTACGTGTTGTACAATCAGTCTTTAACCTTTAATACTATTGAAATAAAAATACGAAATTTATAAATAAATATTTATACTGCTTTCTGGAAATAATTTTATTTGACTGCATACATCGAAATGTGTTTGTTTTATCAAGGTATATAATCAAATAACACAAAGTAAATTACTGAAACTTTTGAAGACGAAGAAATAAAATAAACGGAATAAACTTGATTTTGAATTTGTTTAGGCTTTCTTTTTGGACTTATTGATATCCAGAAACTTTATAAAAGGAAAAATAAAATAAGAAAAAGAGATACGCCCTATTTGTACACTTAAATAACAAAATGTAATAAATTTCTAATATACGTTCTTTGTATTAGCTTCAGGCACGGATACAGTTTGTGTATTTAGTTCGACAGATATTTATTTATTATTATTTTATTATGTATTTAGTATGAGAACAGAATCGAAGTAAATAAAAAAATACTTGGATAACGGCAATATTAACAAGGAAAATAATTAGGGAATTGGAAAAGAAAATTAAATAATTATGGTTTTGTGATGCCTTGAGCTTCAATTGTAAGAAAAATATATGGTTTAGACGCAAATATTACTTTAACCGTTTCCGCCTGAGTGGCCTCACACTAAAACCACCTTTTTACATTGTTTTAGCATGAGACCCAGTGATTTCCATGACAACCTCATGCGTGAATAGAAAGCGTAGAGCACAATCTGTTAGCGCATAGCACAAGGGCGGATCCAGGTGGGGGGTAAAGGGGAAATTACCCCCCCCCCTTAACATCTAAGATTATATTTTCAAAAGTCACCTTAGGCAATGAAAAATTTCAAACTAATTTTTTTTTTGCGAATCGTGATATATATGCATAATCGTGCATTAGTATACAAATAAATTAATTTTGATAATGCACATAAAATATTTTATTTAAAAAAAGGCTCAATAAACCTGGATTAGAATGTTGAATTCACAGAAGGGTTACAGGTTTTTTATTCCCAGTCATACTCAAAATTTCGTAGACAGAGTTACTCAAAGTATGCTTGTTTTAATTTCTATAGAGAAATAAATAATTTAATATTTTTAAATTTTAAATTAAAAGTGAATGAAAAAAAGTTCAAGTAATCATTTAAAAAATGTTAAATTTCATTGAGTTTTTCCAGCAACGGAAAAACTTTCGATTATCAAGAAGCTTAAATGGGGGGGGGGAGTCAAATTTGGTCTTCATGATTGAAATATACTGTATTACCCCCCTAACAATAATCTCTGGATCCGCTCTTGGCATAGCAGGAATTTAGGTTAAATTTTAAATAACGGTGAAAAATTCAAGCGTCACTCTCGCACAGAATTGTGCAAATATTTTGTTTTATGCTATTGAGATTTTTATTAAAGTTTGTCAATATTTGACTAAATATTTGTTAATAAAATAAATATTTTTAGCCTTAATTAAGCCTGATGGTTCCAAATGGAAATTGGATATTTTAAAGATTGCTCCATTGATCTTTTATGACGCTTCATTGAGGTTTTTAATTTTCATAATGGGAGACCTAAAACTTATGTAAAAAATTATATGTCATATTTAGAAAACCCAATTTTATAGGGAAAAAAATATTTTTACTACGACAAAAAAGTGGGGAGTTAACACGTTCGCTGCCGGCCACGCACAGGCGCGTAGTTCGTTTTTCTTGTAGCTTGATTGTAACTCGAGATCTTTCGCATGGTACGCCGACACTCTTCCGATTGAGCTACAGTAATATTCAAGCCTGTAGCAACTTCATCGCAAACCTGTCAATAAGGACTGAAGCTCCTGTGTTGACTGCAAATCAATCTACCTACATACATAACCAAAACTTCGGTCCCAGAAATGAGAGACTCAAAATTAAATTTTAAAATTATTTAATTAAAGTTAAAATTTTAGAGCTTAGAAATAAATATTTAAGTTACAGGTTATTTACAAATAATACAAAAGAAAAACAGAAAGGACGCCTGGCGACTGGTAATTCCTAAGCGACATAAACGTCATTCCAGTTAAGTGCCCAAAAAAAGTCTCTGATCTTTTTTTAGTTATGTTAATGCCTAACACATCAAGCTGGTGGCTCCACCCAGTGTCACTATATAGAGATAGTCCTTGATGATGGTAAGATAGAGAGTTCTTGAGATGGTACAAGCCCTAAAAGTTGAATCGGGTATATGAAGTGATCGCCACAGGTAACCCCCATCTCAGTGAGTCGGACGAAAGAACGAATGATGCTTGCAGTGTGTCGCAAGTGAAGTTGTGCTGCTTGGATGGAGATGGCGCCACGAGTCAATCAGAAAGTTGCGTTTGTTCTTAGTCCGGGCCACCACTATAGCGAAATGCTGTCAGCTGAGAATGAACCCGAGACCTTTCGTTCGCAACGCCAATACTCTATCCGTTAGGCTAAAGTAATTACTGTACCCTAGGGATGGAATCGGGTATATGATGTAACCACCACATTCAAAATAACACGCAAAAGGCAACTTGCATCCTTTTAGACACCGGCATTGAGCGTGTTAAAGGGTTAAATTAGATTGTCTGAGAACAATCGCAGAGGATTTGCATAATTACATAAAGATATTTACTTTTCACAAACATTAACTATATATAATTATGAATTTCAGACTTGCATTATTTCTATGAACATCTTGAGAAAAAAATACTTTTTCAATCAACTTCATTTGAATCAAAGGTTCAATTTTTTCAACGATGTTACCTTCATTAAAACCGAAGTGCTTTCATTTAAAATAGATTGAATCGCAAGAAGTACTAGAAATCTTCGGGGCTTCGTAGATATTTTTTTTTAAAAAAAGACGGGTAGATCCTTATTTCTTTTCGATATATTAGAGTTTTTTTCAAGTACGGGCTTTGATCAGTTTTTTATTAAAGATCACAGTACCAACTTTACATCAAGCACAAAAAAAAATATTCTGAATATTTAGGTACACTCCTTAGGCAATTTAATTACGAAAGGCATCTCAGATCTTCAAGGTGAATTTTTAGGGATTTTTTTTCTGGATGGTTGTTGACAAAAACTATTAGTCATGGGTTACTTTTTTTCTCCGAAAGATTTGTTTTTTTAAGCCTGTTTATAAAATCCTTATCTTCGATTGGCAAATTATTTCTGCTTCTATATACTATTACTTAGATTAAAACTACATGATTAATGAATGCTGTTCTATTAGTACAGTCTGATTGGTATAAAAAGATGTAGGTTGGTTGAATAATTAACGTCACCCTAAGATATTATTAACGATTAGTTACTTACTTTGAGAAAAAAAAAACACGCCATGCCAAACAGAATGCCATTTTAACCACGACAGATTAAATGCGCATCAGAGAGCTCTTATGTGGGATTTGAGTTTTTTTACAAAAAATTCATTTCTAATAGTGATTAAAGTTTGATCTACCTTAAAAAATTCAAATATGCAGTGCATTTTTGTTTTATTATTAATATTTCCTTTCTACCCGCGCAGTTATTTTGAAAATATACAATTATGATTGCATACAAATGAAGCTTGAACGAGGATATTTTGTAAATTCTATATAAAATACTTTTTATTGCGAACCAAGCTACTCACAAGGATCAAAAAATAACAATTTAATAAAAAGTTGCTTCACTTAAAAGTAAAATGTATTTAAAACTAGTAAAAGTATACCTTAAATTCACGTTGGACATAAAAAGTTTTTTACTCCTTTTTGAAGTGAAACGTCTTTCAGTTGGGTTTGTGTCACTTTCTAAAACGTATCGGAAGTATGTATTGCGCTTGCGCAGATGGCATTATTTCGTCACTGATCTGTGCACGATGTGGCATCAAGTTTTACTTTAGGGACCTCAAAACTGCTACAAGCATTTCCAAAATGAATCGCATGTCTTTTAAGTTCCTTCTAGAACAAGTTCGCGATTGTGTTTTTCAGGATCTGATAGCATCGACAACAGAACACTCTCTGGATGCGGAAAGACGCTATTCCGGTCAATGACAGGGTCAATTATATTTTTTAGTTAAGAGGACACAGGGTATTCAGAGAGTTGTTTTTCCCTCATGAAACATAATTAGTTGCAATTTATATTATCAATCAATTTAATAAAATATTTTACATAAGACACAACAAAACTTTAGGTATATAGAAGAAGCGGATGAGGCACTGGACTGTGGTACCTTAGGATATGGGATCGATTCGTGGTAAGTGTTGGTTGTTATTGTTGATATTTATTAAAAGTGATTTATGAAGGCAGATCTACGTAGGCAAGTAACTGTCCTTTTTATTCATTGTACTAATTTTTGAGTCAATGAAACTTATGTATTTCAAAAATGAAACTTATGTATTCGGAGCTATGAAAAGCATAAAATTCCGATACATAGCATAGCATAAAAGTACAATGTACTCAAAAATGAGTACATTGTACTTATTTTAGAGTACTTTTTTTAACAGTGTACTTCATCGAATTAATTCCGATTGGATAATAAAAAAAATAGTTTGCAAGTTGCTCTTCCAAACACCCTATTTCAGTAATAGCGAATGGATTTGTATTAGACATTCTTACAAAACAAAACGAAAAACCCTTGCTGTAGCAATCAGTACCATATGTGTTTTTCTCATGGCACTTTACCAGTTCTGTTAATAGCAAAAACGAATATATATCGTATTGCTCATGCAGTGTGTTTACAAAGTAAATATGTACTTAGATATAAAGATAATATCCTATGGATATTTGGTATAGAGAACACACAGATGGATTGAATTGTTTGTTGACTGAAATGGAAGTTATGTGAGTTTGTGTGGTTACAATACTACACAAATGCGTTGTTTTGAGTATAATGGAAAATTTAGAGCATAGTGCGATGTACGTGCTTTAAAGAAAATCAAAGTCCAGAATTCCGAAGATGTGCGTTGATTGTTTTCAGGTACTATATTGGTGGAATGAAGTTTATATGTAGTATTTTTATTGTAAAGAACAGTAAGCGCGTCAATTTTACGTATTTATTTCATCTGTATGACTATATGTCGTGACGGATCTTTTTAAATAGGAATTTGTCTAATAATAGAAATGTTTAAAAGTAGATGGACATTTATTTGAATTTTAATTCAATTTAAGTAATAATGGACATAAATAATAAATAGGATAATAAGTAAGATGTGACAAATAAATTTATGGAAAGGTTGGTTGTTTGAATTAGCGTCGCACTAGATTTGGGGTGTATCACAAAGGAACACTGTTACTAATAAGTACTAAAAATAAGTAAAATGTGCTCATTTTTGAGTATACTCTATGCTTATCCGAATACATAAGTTTCATTTTTGAAAAAGACATGTACTCAAAAATGAGTACATTGAATAAAAAAAGAGCAGTTGCTTGCTTATTTAGGCAGCCTTCACAAATCCCTTTCAATCAATATAAACAATTACAACCAAGACTTAACGGAAATCGATTCTAGATCGTCAGGTACCGCAGTCGAGTGTATTTTCCGTTGTGCAAGCAGGGCGACGTGAAGAAGTTATAAACAGAAGTAATATTATAAAGGTGTGCCAAAAGAATATGAAGTAAGATAATTGTGTTGTAATTACTCAGTTTCCATTCAAGCAATCGACATCAGATAATGCGGAAAACCATCTTCTGAACAACTATTTTAAATTTGTCAGGTAGCTTTGGTAAGATGGCTTGAACGGAAGGTGATATTACTTTACACATAAATCACAAACATAAATCACACTCTTCATAAATTTCCAACGTAGAATACACTCCTTATTTTTGAGAAGGTACGATCACTTAAATTTCAGTATGTCATCGTTCATTTACGATGCAATTGGTACTCAAGGAAATACGAATATGTTCAGGTACTCATTTTAAGTACCTTTTTTTAAAGTGAATGGTTCGGGAACATTGACTCATAATATTTAACCATAATCATATGATGAGGACAGAACTTGAGCTGGGACCATACGCACCTGATGTAGGTGTTCGAACGTTTGGACTACTAGAGATGCGTTTTAAGGACGGCATGGACGAAACTAACAACCCTTCCATCACGAGTTCGCCGCATTCTTAAAAAAAGTTTAAACCAATACTTTACAAATTTTATAGATCAACAAAATTTTTTTGTTTTACTTACATTTCTTCTTATATTTTATAATAAAGTATATTTCTTTGTTTAGTAGATTCATATATATTTTTTTTGCATTTCGACTAGAAAAATTGCGTAAAATACATACTATTTGAGCAACTCCTTTAAGAACGATTAAGAATATTTAATTCAGAAAATGAAATTATCTTTTTAACAAGAGCACTTCTAACATAGATGTGTTAAACAAAAACATCAATAAAAATTACCAGCTAAAATTAAATTTTCAAATATTACTTAAATATATTTTAATAAGTTCCATTGACCTTCTTACGTCTAATCAATTGCTCTATTCCGCCTTTTAAACCATGTAAAAACCGGCATAAAGTTGAAAAGTCGAAAATTAAATTATTCATATCACGAATAATTCAACAATACCTTTAAACCTTTTTCATTTCAATTTCGAGTTGTTTAGGCAAAATTAAAATTTAAACTTTTCCAATCAAGTTAAACTAACAGTGCTTTAAATCCACTGTATGCTCATACCATTACTGAAAGTTTTAGTTATTATTCCCGAATTTACCTAGATGGCACGTGAAGTTTTGAATTAAAATTGCCTTCGTCATGTACGGTTTAAGTACGAATTCCTGTAATTCCTTATAAACCTGTTGAGTTACATGATTATTTGACTGCTTACAGTCCAAACGACACGCACGGCAAATATAATTGAAGTTGGAACTTCATATTTAATTGGACTCAGGAAGTTTGAAACTTTGAGTAGTTTAATTTTCAACAGCAAACAATTCGGATATTTAGTTAAGTCATTGCTTTATTTCTATGCAATTATTTTGTTTCTACGTACAGTGTTATGCGGAGTGAAATCAAACTAAGGTTAACGTACTGAACAACCGAAACTTATAAATCAATTTCAGACCCCAAGTGCGCCAAGTATATATATATATATATATATATATATATATATATATATATATATATATATATATATATATATATATATATATATGATTTGACCATAATAATGTAAGGTTGGGCATATACAGCACTTTTACGCGCTAGAAGGTTCTTTTAAAGCGCATATGAACCGGCATTAAACCAATGATGTTTGTATGGAAATGGATTAGAGACTCGAAATGGATCGGTATATGAATTTTGAGAATCGTTATATGAATTTAAATAAGTAGTACATTTGCTGTATAGGTGAAGACCGATTTAAGACTTAGTCTAATTAACAACCTATTATCATCTAACTATGCCACGCAAAAAACAACAAAAGTTAAAATATCGCGATGGCAAAGCCATAATGGAAATATACATATTTATAAAACGCATGTATATTGCATTAAAACATTTTGCCCGTATTATTTAATACACAATTTGTATGGCAATATACCTTAGGTTGAGAACATATGCTCATTAAAAACCACCATTTGAAAATTCTAAGAAAATGTCATCGTCATCAGATACTGTTGAGCCTCTGAAGAATGCAAATTTTATTCATTAACGTCAGTTTGGAAAGCTAGTTTGAAGACCCGCCGCAGCGTTTACCGAAATTCTGAATTCTGTGGTGTCAGGTTAACGTGGAGTACTAGGCTTTAGAACTTCATTATATAGGAGATGAAAATTCAGGAACATTAAACATTTTTTTAGTAAAAATTACTCCATGGAAGAGTTTTTGAAACTTCAGATATACCGTAAAACTATCCTCAAAACATAATACTGTATACCATTATTGAATTGCCTCAAAATTATAATTGAAATTATAATAAATATTGAAACATAAAACGAGTATTTGGTCTTGCTTATTCTTGGCACACTACTTACTGGAACACGACTTTAATTATGAAAAGTACCATTTATGATAGAGCGGTAATTTACAGACATCAATCACTATTGAAATTGATTTTGAAAAAGTCGACGTATTTTGTGAATAACGGAGTTTGTGTGAATAATTTCATATAACAATGTTTCGCTTTGTATTATCCCTTCATCAGATCACAAATTTGAGGAGACAGGGTACCATCTAAGCTTTTTTATTTTTCAATTTTTAAATCAAATTTTAAATGTATATTATTCAAATTTGTATAAGAGAACAATATTTGCCACAAAAATTCCATCATTGTTTGTATTTTTTTTCCAAAATTTAGTCATTTTCATTTCTTTAAACGTTTTTTTCATAACGCTAAAGTGTTTTTAAATATTTATATTTTTGTAACAAAATTGTTTCTCTATTATTTGAACTAAAATACAAAAGTATTGGCATTATTATTTTGCATACTACAGGTATTTGATTTTAATATAAATAGTTATTCATAATAAGAGTATGATATTAAAAGTACATAATTATTTAATTACAAAAAAAGTAAATTACCTTCTCGCATTCGGATAATCGAATATCCAGATAATTGGATAATTCCCGAAAATAAGGTTATTTGTTAGTAAAAAATGAATAATTTTGCTTTAGTATGAGATGTATTTTAATGACTATTAAGAACTTTATCCTTCACTGATAAAAAAAAAATTAAAATATGAATTTTGCTGATTGCTTATTTCGTCAAAGCGACCTAGATCCGGAAATTTGCGATCTGCTTCAATTGATCCGGATAACTAAAGTTCGAATAATTATAGTTCAACTACATATAAATTTAAATGTATCAGAGTCACGGACGTTGGAATGAAAAAAGATTATGAAAAAGCGAAAACATGTTCCCCCACTTTAAATATATTCCTACCACATTTTCCGGAATATAATTTTACAAGCACGTAGCGCAAAAATCCCCTTCTATGCTTTGCTTTTATGGTGAATTTTCTAATCTCAAACAGGGGCCGTAAGAATGCCTAATAGTTACGGAGATCTCTTCAAACTAGTACTTAAAGAAACTTTGTTCATTTTCTCGATTACCCGAGAGTTTGAAAGAACCGCTGTAAGTGTTTATATAAGGACTAAAGGGCTAATTGTCCCATAACAATAACAATTAAGGAATCCTCCAATGAACAATAACAGTTTGGAGACAAGACGTCGTTTAGTTAAGCTGTGGAATAACACCTCCGCATTTGGTTCTAAATATTATTGTTGTTCTTATACACCCCCACAAACTATTTTGCTCAATTATTAGTTTATGGATTAATGTAGTTAGTAGCGTTATGAAAAAAGTATCGTTGATATCGGCAACCATGCCACACAAAACGTTAATTTATTTATTCATGTATGCTATGATCTGCTTTGAATTGCCAGGGCTAAACCAGAGAAATGCTAACTAGTTCAAATGAAATTTGAAGAAAAAAATAACGACGGTAACGATAGTAAAAATGCGGTATTATATATGACCTATACCATAATATTAGAGTCGACCCGGTTGCCGAGGGTACAGCAAAAGTGATAGCTAGGGTTTATAAATTAGCGGGAAGATGAGAAGCCTTAAAATTGGCAAGTCAAATATGGTTTTTTACGAACTTTTTTAGAGTCAAATTACCAACATTTTTTAGTGCTTGGTAATTTACCAGTTTTCGTAAGGAAAAATTTCGTAAGGATAGAAAATTACCAACCCGACCAGAAGTAAAATATGTTAAAAGTTTGCAGTTGTTTACAATGATTTACTTATGCTAATTATCACATTCAGTGTCACAAATGTTCATTCATTGATAATATCTCGTCTCTATTACATTCAATGAATAAAACTACATTCCATAAATGATCTGTTCATTCAGCGAACTTCAGGGGCGGTTCAAAAAAAATCCTCAAAATTTTATATTCCTCGCCTCCTATTTGACGATGTTTTTTAAATATTTATATTTTTTCTCAGATCCCTTGAAGTATAATTTATAAGAATTGGCATTCAAATTTTGTGTAGGTACTACATGTATTTTGTTTATATAAAAATAGTTATTCATAACCCTATTTTTTTCCTTAAAACTCAATTTTTTTACATTAATAATTTTTTTCAAAATACTACTTTTAGAGCTTATTTGAATGCTAATTTATAATATACACATATTATACGCTTAAAATAGTATACATTTCTCTATTAATAATAAAAGAAGCCTTAGCGTGTCGAAAAACTTAATATCTATGAAAACCAAATGCTAAAAAAAACGATTTAATGTTTTCATTCTTTAAAAAACCTACCTGTCATTCAACGTAAAATTTTAAATAACTCATTAAAACACATAGATACAGTTCTAAGGGGGAAATCGAGTGTTTCATAATTTTGGGGATACTTTGTTCCCTTAAACTAATTTATTGTAAAGTAAAAAACATTTGTGGAAATTTAAAAAATAATCAACAAACCTCCATCATTTATAGAAAATTATCTTATTCAAAATATATACGTTGTATTACGTTTTTATTATTTATTAATGAAGCAACTTGACAAAATACAAAAAAATATGAAAGAAATAATTAAAGGGCACATTTATTTTTTCATAACTCAAAATGCGAAAAAATAAAAAATTATGGGACTTTTACGGTTCATATGGTTGATTATTTTAAATTTGTCTATCAAAATACAAAAAAATAATTATTTTTAAAGTTTTAACATTCGTTTATAAAATTCGACATTAATTAAAAAAATATCGTATAATTAAAATGTATCGAATTATATTTAATCACCAGTGCAGTTTTGCAAGAAATTCAGAAGTAAACCGTTGAATATAATTTTTAAAAATGCATCACTCCAGTTTTGTGTAATCATCAAAAAGATTGAATTACATAATCTCCACTCGCTGTAGAAAAAAAATCAAGCATCCGGCAGTATTAATAAATATATCAAAATTAATTACTTTTTTGTAGCATTCATGGGAATCGTAATTTTATTTAATATATACTGTTGTTTCAACGCTTTTTATCGTATTCAGCATATAATTGTTTCTGTTTCTGATAGCGTTTTGCAGTATGATTCAACGCTGAGGAGTAAACCCAGGCGAATCCAGCTTAAATTTAATGAAGGCATTTGAAAAAAAAATTAACATCATACAAAATACACTTTGAAAAATTGTTGTAGGATTTAATATTTTTCGATAATTTATTTTCCTTTTTTTTTAATGTTTGATTTTTTTCGATTTTCAAAATTTGGTGCCCGTTTCAGTTCGGTGACCCAATGGACCGCAAAACTGTTTAAGACCCAAGCGAAGGCTTGTGTCGCTTAGGCTTTATACCGCCTCTCTGTCATCGTATTCAATGAATCAGGACACTTAGCCTTGACGTCCTTAGTAGTGACGCTCTCGGTAATTCCCCAACATTTTTCATGCCTAACCGGGTCTTAAATATGTTGGAAAATTCCTGTTAACTTAGCAGAATCCCAAACCTTGTTGGCAAACGTGTGAAACATTCGTCTTTTTTTAAAAACAAACTAAGAAGTTTCATTTTTAAAAAAAAAACAAAATATATTTCACAAATTTGCCAACTAGGTTTGTGATTTTGCATAGTCTACATGAATTAACCAATATTGGGGGAAGGAGGGAAGCTCCTCCCTGCCCCCCCCCCCTTCTTAGCGAGGGCCTGGGTACAGCATTCAGCTAGCTATCGGAGGATTGAGAGATAATAAACCAATATGGCAATTCTAGCTAGACGGACAATACAATTGACTTAACATTGTATCGAATTAGCACATTCACACTGAGACCAAGATCCGACCACAAAAGGCCGAAACGAATTGCACGTTGTATCAAATTGAGATGTTCACATGGAGGAATGTAGTATTCGATAGTAGTTGACTGTTGAATCGGATTTCTACTGAATCATTGGATTTCCCTTTTGAAAGCTGTCTTACTGCACTGCATTAGTAACTATTCACGCCGCCAATGCCATTTCATTACAAGAATCCGTCATTTTGCCTTATTCTTTCTCCTAAAAAGTGTTTTTTAAATCCCCAGTTCAAAGTTGGCCGGTTGAACTAACGTCGCATTGGTTGCTTAGTGGGCAATTATTGACCGGAAACCCAGGAAAACTGCTTCATTATTTTTCGACAATTATTAACCCAGGAAAACTGCTTCGTATTTTTCGACCATGGTCAGATGCCGAGGGCAACTACTGAGCCGGCACCAGACGCAGCATCAATAGCCGTCGGAACATTGGACAAAAGCAAATTTAACGAGTAAAATTTTCATATTCGAGGCGGTCGTTTTTCGAGAATGAGTTGGAACGAAAATGGCAACATTCCAATCACAAGCTCACTAAACTTTCCGATACCATACTTCAAGTTGCTACCCACCTCCATTTTTACAATACTCTCAATGGAAAACACTTATATGTAATCTTCTCTGTTTTGTTGAATAGCTCTCACATTTACGAATATATCATTCATAAACATAATGACTCAAAAATCCATCTTAAAATGTCGATTTGTTGAGCTGCATTTGTAGTAGAGCTTCACAATGGTATTTTCGGATTGGTAACGGGTTCGTTTTTATTGCAAATTAGATACTCGAAAACACTGCTTTATAATTTTAAACCATAGTCAGATGACAACACTTCTTCTAGCAACTTCTCCTCCAGCATCCAACACCGCGATCGACGTAAGAACATTTATTACACAACAGGTTTAACAAACACCAGTGGCAATTTTCGATTGGATGATGAGAATCAAACTCACTACCCACCGATTGAGATCTCCCAGGTATTCCAAACCAGGAAACGCAAAACCCTCTGAAAAGAAAATATACCAGAAATATGTAATCATGGTAAAATCCTGCAAGAAAACTATTTTTTTAAAGAAAATTTCCTTCAAAACTAATGGACCACGAAATTACTTCCGTCCTAAAATTCTGCAACACTGTATGGCAACGGCTTTAAAACAACATTTCGTCGTCTGCAGCTAATTACAGCACGAATCTCCAATTAACTTCGCCAGTGTTCTTGTGGGCAGTGGTTACTGTGGCGTGACGTCATTATATGGGTGCCACGACGCCATATTTGTTTCAATTAAACAGCCGAGGGGTGTGCTGAGAAAATGTCACCTTGCAGAAATAAAGTAAAAAGCTTTGAGAATAACTCAAATATTTTAATAATTTCGCTTTCAGAATAATAACCTTCCAATTTAACTTCGCGAAATAAGCTGGGGCCTCCGTGGCCTAGTGGATAAAGGCTGGGAATCAGAGGGTTTCTAGTTCGATCCTGTGCGACGGATTTGACAAAGAAAAGCAAAAAAGTAGTGATCGGAGGTTGCCAGCTTCGCTACAAAATACTAGAAAAGTCGTCCAGAACATCCGTAAAAATTAACGGCGTGTATACGGAACTGGTGCACGATACATCTGATCGGGGTCCAAAGTCCCGACGTCTATTGAAGGCGTTGGGTGCCAGTTCAGGTGTTTCCTCGTCATCTGACCATGGTTCTAAAATAACGAGATGCATGTATGAATGTGTTCCCGGGTCTTTCCTTCGAGATAGACCCCGAACCGTCCCCAATAGCCCACTGTGTAGCTCTAGTGCGATTTCCTTCGGTTTGGTTTCGTTCATTAACGGCGCACTAGAACTACACAGTGGGCTATTGGCAACGGTTCGGGGCCTATATCGAAGGAAAGACCCGGGAACGATGCCTCGTATTTTTGTTGAACCATGGTCAGATGACGAGGACAACACCGGTCTTTCCTTTGAGATGACACAAAAGTGGCGCCAACAGCCCATTGTGCAGTTCTAATATTACATTATTCCAACCCCCTTGGTGTTGCGAATATAAATGAACTCCAAACAATTATTTTTAAAAGTGCAAATCTTCACAAAACAGTCTTTTTAGCACTTGTCCTTTTGAGCCAAGATGGTAAAAAGCGCAGGCATAGTCTACTCTCTAGTTATTATTTACCTCAATGACTACGCATGGCTCTTTGTAAAACTGGAAGCGACGGATTTTGTCACAAAATCGGTATTTAGATTGAAATTAGTATGTTTTGGCATTTAGTTAAGTGGCATGGGTGACGAATTAAAAATGTATAGATTTAAATATGAATAAAATCGTTTAATTCGTTTAATTTAGTTATTATCGTTTTTCTAACTATTGTATGGAGGGAAAGTTACGTTAAATCACTCAGGGTTCCAGGCTCGGTTGCCCAGTGATAAAGTTTCCGGATAGTAAATGAAAGATTACGAACTCAAATATCTACGACTTTACAAGTTGTAGCGATCTCGTGATAAGAAGGTTTCCAGATTCATTACTAAAAAGTCGTCTAAAAATAACCACAATTTCAACTGGTGTGTGTAGTCGGTTTTCCTTTTTTTTTTTTTTAATATTATTTTTATTTACTTAAACTGGTGTGTGTAGTCGGTTTTCATTTTTTTTTAAATATTATTTTTATTTACTTAATTGCTTTGGGTGGTCAATTTAGTTAACATCGTGCGAAAAACAAGTATTTCAACTAGTTAAAAATAATAAAAAATTATCTATTTTTAACCGACTGAACAGCGAGGCCAACCAAAACTCCGAAATAAAACCACCAGAAATTTTAAATTAAAACCGCAAAATCGCGCGCCAAGTCGAGAAGTTGTAGATTCGACCTTTATGTATTTTTTTTATGTATGTTCGCGCAGAATTTCGGTTCTAATTCAGATATTTGCACAATTGTTTTTTTGTTGTTTGATAGGGAATGTTTCAAAGGGGAGCAATTTGAAAAAATATCCGGTTATCCGGCATTTAACTATCCGGAATGCTCAATTAACTGGACCGTTTGAAAAAAAATATTGTCCGATTTCGAAAATTCTTTTTTTGTTGGATAGAGAAAAATCCACTAAGGCAAAATTTGCAAAAAAATATCGGTTATTCGGCTATTAAATATCCGGAAATGCCAATTAACATTAGTTTCCGATTTCATAATATTTTCATTGTTTAACAGAAGTTTACAACAATGACATTTCGTTTAACTAGCATTGATAGGAATTGTTTTACAATATACATTGTTGAGCACAGGTTGTTACTTGTATTTTTTGGTGAATAATAATAGGGGGCGAAAACCCCCGCTAAATTAAAAACTAAAAAGGGAAAAATAAAATAATCTTTCTTAAAAAAAGGAAATCCGACTTGAAGAAAAATGCGCTAAAAAGTAAAAAATAATTTTTAATTTTACGAACGCATTGAAAATATGGAATTATTTAATGTCAATTTTATACTTATTACAACTTTTTGAAGTTGGTGCCAATGTATAAAAATCATACCTAAATTTTGGCGCCTATTTCAAAAAGTTGTAATAAGTATAAAATTGACATTAAATAATTCCATATTTTCAATGCGTTCGTAAAATTAAAAATTATTTTTTACTTTTTAGCGCAGTTTTCTTCAAGTCGGTTTTTCCTTTTTTTAAGAAATATTATTTTCTTTTTTCTTTCGAAAATTACATTGTTAATACACAAAGCCTACTTCAAGAACAAAGATGTTCAATAAAGAATTTCCAACATGTAATTACCACCCACTATCAAATTACCATACTAAATTATTCTCTACATGCACACCCGTTTCTTGAGTCAACTTTTCTCAAAGTTAATTTCAACATCAAACTAATTTTCAGAAAACACTTTCCGTGTAGCAGCGCTAAAAAAAACAGATAAGAACATTCGGGAATATCAGTACAAATTCTAATTAACAAAACAAAATGTTCTTAAGTAGCTTCTTCACAGGAGCTGGTAGCCGACAATAGGTAAAGGAAAGATTTCGAACAAAACAAAAAAGTAAAATATAATAAATTTATTACCTCAATTACGAAGTAGAGAGGGCGTTTAATTAACAACTATCACCTTGAAAATTATAGCCATTATACAGTTGACGAAATTTAATGGAGGACCTTTTGTAACATCACAATAGCCAAGTTAATTTTACACTCAAAAGCGTTTGCTTAATTAAAGCCAAGGGGAAGTTTTGAAATGAAGAATCGAAAAATATTATCTCAGTTATTAAAAAATTCAGTGGATTTCTAGCCAAATTAGCTCACTTGTGCTTGAAATAACCCTACACTTGTATCATTGCTTTTATTTGGTGGGACATTTCACTAGAATATTCGAATTAATTTGGGTAGAGGAAACATATTTTTGTACACATTAAAAGCACTGCTTATATTTGACAACGAAAAAATGTCGCCAAAGTAACTAACAGAAAAGAATAAGATAAAATTTCAGCTACTCGTATAAATTGTACAAGACGGTGTGGAAATTACCGCCAAGCAGAAACCTTCGCCCTTAATAAACTATTTGAAGTTCCAACGTAAATAAATATATTTTATTCATATCATTTGTTTACATATCCATGTAGTTATAATTATTCTCATTCAATAAAAAGAAATAGGAAAACCGTTGTAGCGTAGTTACATAAATTAAAAGGAACGTTATATGTTTAGGTAAATACTAAAGATGATTTTCTCACTTAAATTTTACGCTTGACCAAACTTGAAAAATGAAGTACGTGTAGTTGAAGTTTCAAATTATGTTATGTTGTAGCAGAAAATATGTTTAGCTATATAAACATTGTTTTTTGATTTAAATATTAATAAACATTAGAAGTAACTAACTACCGACGCTAAATTAAAAATAAATTGTATATTTTAATAAATATTTCGTATAATTCATCTGTTTTTATTATAATACCATAATTTTAACGTCCTGATAGATCCATATCAAAATTCATATAGTATTACTCAGAGAGTTGTTATATTAAATATAGAGCGCCTTCAATGCCAGACTCTCGTAAGGCCGCGGTGTCAACATTGAAAACGAAAACCAACATCACGTGGTTTTAGCGCTGCCACGTTTGGCGTTCAGACATCTGCAGGAGTTCCAAATTTGGTGCACTTTCTTCTTTTTGGTGATAAGGCGTTCTGTCCGTATTCAACTTCTTAATATATATGTAGGTATTTACTTATTTTCAAACAATTTGCGCTAAATATTTCTTCTTCATTAACGAAACGAAAATATAATTTTCTTTGTGTTCAATACTCGAAAAAACGAAACTCCTTATATTTCTCCGGTTTTATTGTTCATATTTTCTTATTGAACTATACAAAATAACAATTGAAAGAACTTCGCTTATGGTAAATTTTTTACATATAAACGTAACGCGATTATTTCAAAAGTACAAAGTAAGAAAAATATCTTTAATATATCTGTTAAACTCCCTTAAATTGTGCCACTCGTTAAAAAAAACGATATTTAAATACAAAATTAAACACAAAACGATATTACATTACTTCGATCTCGCTTAGTTCTGAAAGTCGCCAAGGCCTGCCAAGTAATATTGGCGCATGAATGAATTGGCATTTCCACAAATCACGTGGTTTCAATGATGCACACACGGATATCAGCATTTTAATTCCTCTATTTGTACAATTACTCTACGGTATTACTCTTAATGTTGAACCAACTTTCGGGTTTATTATTCGTTTTCAATTGCATTTAAAAACTTATTCAACACTTGTGCTTGTGATTGTGTAAGAGCACAATTTGAAAGATTCCCCGTAAAACGTTTTTTCATCAGGTTATGGATATAGGGATCTCCAACAGAAACCTTTCCCAACAGAAAAAATATACGCAGGCTACTACGCCTAACTCCTCAATCCACTCCAACTACTGTTTTTTCTTTATTTCAAATTGTTAAATGCATTAAAGTCTAATTTCCAATCAGACAAGATCATATTTATATACATCGAACTATTTATCACGGAGATTTAGTATTGAAATGGTTCACCCTTAAAGTGTAACATGATGTTTCTATCCTGATACCTCATATAGCTTATAATTCTAAAGACGTTTTATGTCAAAACATTTCATGCTACTTTTAAATGAAGAAAATAAATAATGGCAAAAAGTCTTTAATATCAGTAAGAGTACAACAGTCATTGGCAGAAACTTGCGTGTCATAAAAAGTGTTGATATTTTAAAGTCCAATAACTCAACCTATGGGGATAAAGACCAATAATCGTTTAATAAAGTTGAGTCGCGTTGACTAGGTTGGCCATTAATCCACTTCCTTATCAGTGGGCAACCGAGCCCCGTAACTTCGTAAACTTCCTTCTACAAAATAGTTAGAAAAAAAAATTATTCGTAAATTAAAAGATGTTATTCATATTTAAATATATAAATTTTTAATTCGTCAACAATGTCACTTAACTAAATGCCAAAACATACTAATTTTAATCTAAATACAGATATTTGTTTCGTGTCGGGTGAATTAGTAACTCTTCGAGCATGGACCCTTCATAGTAGAGAAAACGTAATGTTATAATCTCGCTAACATCAAAGTGAGGCCAACATGTATGGCTTCAGACACGTGGTTAATGACGTCATTCCATTCATAAATTTTCACTGTTGCACATTTCCCAATTCATCAGCCAATCGCGAGTATTTTTTAATTCATAATTTTGAAAAGAAGTCACGTGTTTGAGGCCATTCGGTCTGAGATGTTGGTGTCACGATTATGACGTCATATTCGCTCTACTACAGTCCACGGAGTAAAGAAGAAGGTGGAGGTGCGAACAAGTCTAAAACCGGTTTGCAGTGTGAAGTAAGCAATCGCTTAAAAAGTAGGAACTGGCGAAGTATTTGGCGCTATTCCAAAGCACTACTTTGTACCAGTACTTGGCGATAATTTATTTTTCCCTCGTAGGAAAACTACTGCAAACTAGGTTTGTTTGTTCCTAGTTTGGGGTTGCTAACTTACGTCTCATGAAATCTCGCCAAATCATCTCCACTTTTTTCTTTACTCCGTGACTACAGTCCATTCATGATCGAAGGTTTAACTACTGTAACTTCAGTTCAGTTCTAAAAGATGGATCACGGCGAATGAATTTTTAAATTGAAAAAACGACGAATTCTACAATTTCATTTGAGTAGTTGACATTTTAAACTATTTGTGAGAAAATTGTGCGACCTGGAAAGTGACAATTTCTCGAAAATTTCACAATGGAACCAAAATATGCCACTAAACTTCAATTGCGACACGGGAAAAGTAAACAGGTTGAAAGACCAGTACAAGACGAGCAAAATGATACCAAAAATTATCAACCTATGACAAGTGCAAAAATATTTAGAATTTACATAAAACGCCAAAAAAAATAATACGCGTACAAAGTATGCACGAACCAAACCTTGCGATACACCGAGACTGCGCCTATTCGATTTATTATTCTACAGTGTATAAATTTATCAATTTATTCTAGTAACTTATCTATGATCTAGAATGCATCCTCGATCAAAGCTTGCCCCAATACTTTCAGCCACTGTTTAAAGCGCCAAGGTCCACGCTTCCGAAAGGATTATCTCCCCAATTCCCGTTTAAAAGGCGTTCACTGCAGAATGTACATCGATATCGCAGGAAATCCCCGAAGGACTTGAGCTGCAGGGATCGCTTTTAAAACATGGAACTGAGATTTCGAAAGTGATTACACTGCGAAGCATTGTGTTTAGATTGGAAATTTCGAATAATAGATTGTTCTGGATTTAACCAAGGGAACGCAGATGGTATGCATGGAACGGTGGTTTAATTTATTATTGGTTGTGGGGATTTATAGGGGAAATTAGAGATATTTGGGTAGATTTCGGAATATAACTGCGTTTGCGACGCCATGGAAGGACATATCACATCAGTGAGAAAGAGTGGGCTATTCCATTCAGAGAGTTGTAATATTAAATAGAGAGCGCCTTCAATACCAGACTCTCGTAAGGCCGTGGTGTCAACATTGAAAAGAAAAACCCACATCACGTGGTTATAGCGCTGCCACATTTGGCGTTCAGACATCTGCAGGAGTTCCAAATTTGGTGCACTTTCTTCTTTTTGGTGATAAGGCGTTCTGTCCGTATTCAACTTCTTAACATATATGCGCATATTTACTTATTTTCAAACAATATGCGCTAAATATTTCCTCTTCATTAACGAAACGAAAATATTTTATTTGTGTTCAATACTCGAAGAAGCGAAACTCTTTATATTTCTCAGGTTTTATTGTTCATATTTTCTTATTGAAGTATACAAAATAACAATTGAAAGAATTTCGCTTATGGTAAATTCTTTACATAAAAACGTAATGCAATTATTTCAAAACTACAAAGTAAGAAAAATCTCCTTAATATATCTGTTAAACTCCCTTAAATTGTGCCACTCGTTCAAAAAAAACTATATTCAAATACAAAATTAAACACAAAACCATATTACAATACTTCGATCTCGTTTAGTTCTTAAAGTCGCCAAGGCATGCCAAGTAATATTAGCGCATGCATGAATTGGCATTTCCACATATCACGTGGTTTCAATGATGGACACACGGAAATCAGCATTTTTATTCCTCTATTTGTATCATTACTCTATGATTCCACTGTGTCTTAATATTAAGGTGGTCATTTGTCACCATTAGCATTGTCGTGCACGAGTAACTATTAAATTCTGCAACTTTTATTTCAATAGACAACTATATAAAATAATCTTTAAAAAAAAGTAGGTAAACCAACTTCTCGGGGAAAAAAATCGCTAAAAAGTAAAAAATATTTTTTATTAAAGGAACAAGTGTAAAAAATTTATATATTTAAAATTAGTTTATACTTATTGCCACTTTTTGAAATTGGCGACAAAATTTAGGAATGGTTATTGAAAATTGGCACCAACTTTAAAAAGTTGTAATAAAAACACTTGTTTCTAAAAATAAAAAAAATAAATTTACTTTTTAAAGCTTTTTTTTTTTCTAAGTTTAGTTTTCCTTTTTTAAAAAAAGTTATTTTGTGTTTCCCTTTGTAGTTACTAATTTAGCAGGGGCTTCGCTCCTTTCTAAATTAAAAAGCCTGTCTTATTTATCCATCTTAAATTATAAATCTATTACATGATTAGTTATTAAGCTATTTTGACCATTCGCTATTTCGTAATTGCCTTATTACTTCGTATATTAAGTAAATAGTTTTGTATGAGTTATAGACCATCGCGCAAATGACGTCATGCAAGTTTTTCATTCCGGGTCTCCCATAGGTTTAATCTACAACAAGTAGCTCCACCCACTTGTTTAATTGACATCCATATCTCTGTGTTAGAAATGGAAACTCAAAGCCTTCCACGCCAAAGTTGGCGACGGAAATTTATTTGGCGGGCTGCCCCCTTATTCTTTATTTTTACCAAATATGCAATTCGGGTGATATGAATTTGGATTACTTAAATTTAAACTACCCGCTGCAGAAAAACAGCGTATGATTTAATAATTTCACGAATGCTACTATTAACTTGACAAGAGATAAAATATCGTGTTGACGTTTCAAGATTTACTAATGGTGCTCATATTGAACTTCATTGACACGCAATCAAAATATAAGGGTTGACAACCATGTAATGTGTAAAACTTTTACAGAAAAACGAATACAGTTGAAATAGAAGGTTGTTTTCTTCAGTATAAAAATCTCCCCTTCCCGGCGCGTTGATTCTGAAGGAAGTTAACGGAAAATTGCGTGACGTTGATAAAACTAATGTTATTATAATGACGTTGATGTAATTTATAATTCAATACCTTTTCATCTAATTGATTTGCTTTTCCAAAAGAAACTGCATCGGAAAACGTTCCAAAGAATAATTAACTCGACTGCAGCGTCTTTCAGATAGAAATCTCCAACTAGAAGCATGTTAGAAAAACTCCGAAAAGGGGATCATTGTTACTGAATAATGGTTAAACCGCAGTTTCATTGTTACGGAAAATGATAACGATAAAGCAATTTCCTGGTCGCCTTTTAAATAATATATATCTTTATCATAAAGAAGGCAAAAAGTTAGAATAGTTCATGTGGAAATTTGTAATTTGGATACTTTTCTTCTGGCATTTTGTATAAAAATGCACAACGATATCTTAATATCGCTGAAGTCATAAAAGTATAAACGTGATGTGTCATTTGATTATTAATAACTTTTAACGTTGAGTGAGACCAATAAACATAAGTATTTAACGACATTTTTATTTTATGCTAACGTTTTTATTGCATTTCTCCGTTTTTCAATTAAATTCAACATACAATTTAATTTTCTATATGGTCATGTTCGGAAATTGATCTCATTAACATTATTTTAATAAATATTTCACATATATTTATATGTGTGTGTGTTGGTTACATCTTGTAATGTACTCTCAATTGACATTAATTATACTCATTACACATTTTACTATATCTCTAACACCTTTTAAAGAACCCATCACTACGAATGACAGCGTCCTCTGGCGTTGTATCAGAAACTCTTACCTCTCCAAAGAAAGTCGTTAGTTCTGTCTGTTCAATCTTACGAAAGTGTAATTTTTAGATTTGCCCCCCCCCCCTCCCCCCTCCTCTGGTAATAAATGTTAAAATGTAAAGTTAGCGTAATTAAAGATTATTTACGTTAATTATAGAGCCATGTTTTCTAATTACATACATTGATTACTATCAAGTTAGTGTAAAAGTTATTTCCTGACTCAACATTTTATTTTTAAATTAAAATTATACAAACTCAAAATTAATGAAGATAGTAATCTCCATTCAGTTCTACGATCTTCTGCCAACGTTTTAGCTGATTTTCAAATCCCTCCTGCAAGCTCCGAATAAAATTTTATATTTGTGTTAGCAAGCTCTTTAGATCTACTTTAAACAAGCACTAACAAAAGCTCTACTTTATATATATGAAACTTCGTATTCTCAGAAAATTCAAATTTTAGAGGAGAGAAAAAAACTTTTTTAACCACGTGTGTTGAAAGCATTATTATTATGTGTTTTCTTTTTTCCTCTCCAGAGCACAGCACATAGTTTATTATTGTCCTATTAGCAGGCTAGTAGTTTACATACGATATTTTCTACCTAATAATCTAAAAAAAATATTATTTTTTTAATACGAGTTTTTTTTTTCCTAAGCTAATAATTTATGGTTTTAAATAATTGAAACATATATTTCTTTAATATTATTTACGCGCTTATTACTTATTTTAAAGTTACAATTCATCGAAAGCCAAGATTATTTACATATTAAGATTAAAATAATGAAATTACATAAATGAAAGTTAAACTTAATACATTCGTTGCTTGGATTAGAGAAAACATATTTATTCCTATAGGATATCGTGTTATTCAACCTTGTGCGAAGAACGAATATTTCTGCGGGTTTCACATAAAGTAAAAAGCGAAAGTTTGTAACAGTATCCAACTATGTAAGACAATAACCATTTATTATCTCACACATTTAATAAAAAAACACAAACTTTAACAAACAACCCAAATTCATCAAGATCAACCCTCAGCTTAGAAAACTCGTCCCTTAAACTCCTCAACGATTTCGAGAGAGTTTAAACTCCTCAAGACCTCCTCGAACTAACTTCTTTGAAGGAGACTCCACGCGATACGATGAGTCATATCTCATTTAAAACTTAAACCGGGAATTAAAAGATCAAGAGCCAACCTTAGAGGAGGAGAAGAAGGAGGGGTGGAGCATATTTATATCGTCTGCATAATCCCCCCAAAGAATTCTTCTCGGTTGAAGTTAAAGTTCGAAAAAGAACTCGAGTAAATTAATTTACAGAGTTAATCTGCAGGGCATCGTCTCTGAGGGATTTCCCAGCTCTCTTTATCGATTCTGCTTTGGGAGGGTTGGAGAGCGCAGCGAGCAGGGGACTTGATGTGTGGAGTGTTTTAATTGGCACGATGATTTTTGAAGATTGGTTGAGTCTGGATGAGATTTGTGTAATCGAATTGTGGATCCATTGATGAGATCGCCCGTAGACTGTTAATTGAATTCTATTAATGAACTAGTTTTGTTTTGCGGTGTTTTCTAGTGTATTGCTTTGTGGTACTATTTATTTAACGTTATAAGCGTATTTAATTTATGTGTCTTTATTTGGTACAAAAAACAGGTGTAACTGCAAAATTTGAATTGATTTACGTGTGACACGAGGCACAAAACACCTAACCGGTGTAACTTGGCGGCAGTTTTTCGGTTTTTTTATTATTTCTATCAACATATATTACGCTGGATTTCTGTGACTATGGTAAAATATAAAGTTAATCTTCTCCTTACCAAATATGAAAACAAGTCGGGATGGCTTCGGATGTCAATTCTACCAGCTTCAAATAAGTGCCGAGGGATAGCAGAACATACGAGCGAATTCGAAACGCATGACATTCACTGGAAATTCGAAAACCCAAACCCCAAAGTTACCCCGTTCTATGGTAACACAGAATAGTACTGTCACGTTGTAACGAGCCACAGTTTGTTTATTTACATCTGAATTAGTTTTCTTTCTGGTATGCTGCCCTGGAATTAATTTATGCAACAAATACGATTTGATATCTTTAAAGAGTTTTCTGATATGATATATATGTAAAAAATTATAACAATATCAAAATATGCATATAAAGACAGAAAACATGGTCTAAACCTTTAGAAAATTAAGCTTTATGATGGAATCGTTTTATACAGTTGTCGTATTATATGCACTACTACCTGAGCTGTCATCGCACATGCCTTACATAGGCGTGAAAACTTTGGAAGACGACAGATTTAACGTGCACTAATCCACTTTTTTGCGGATGACGAGGAACGGTATTCGAACCCACGACCCACCTATTGGGAAGTCGTAAATTTCGCTTAGAATAGATCCTGAGTAACCCAACTCCCGAATTTGCCACCGTTTCCACTCCACCTATCCCAATAAATCTCGGACCATGCATTCGGAAGACAAAGGACCCGTCCATTTAACGTGCTGAACCCTGATCGCCAATTTAAACAATCCATCTGAACCAATGAAATCCCTCCCAGTCGATACAGCCTCGCCCAATCAAGCGCGTCACGTGATAAGGTCAGTAGAGTAACGGTGGGCGAGCGGAGTGGGAGAGTCAATTTCATCTGTATCTGACAATCGAAGTCGCCCGTCAAGACGTCTCGCACAATGGGCCCGCTCGTGTAATCTCTACCCCAGACGGATCGCTTGTCCCGGAGTCGAGGATATCACCTTTCGATCCTGTGGCTGACTAGTGTTGGATGGGCGGTGGTGCGTCAAGGGCACACAATGGGGTAATGGGACGGTACTCTGTGGAGGAGTTTCTGGTTGCAAGGCACTAGACTTGCTTTTTTATTTGTAGGGTTCGTTTGTCCGAATACTGTTTGTGGCTGTACTCTTCAAATATTGTCTGTGATTTCTATATTTTATCAGTTTAGGATAAAGTCTAGAATAGAACATCTATTTTAAGGCAATGCGGGTTGCAAACTCTAATTTTAACCTCAAAGAAGGCGCCTGAAACCGATATACGGGAGAACGCGCCTTGTTCTGACATACCTGGAACATTTAATCATGCATGAAGTATGTATACATACGCATTCGCTAAATATTATGTTGAATAAACTGTGTGATGAAGTATAATGTTAAATGAACTTCCAAACTAATTTCAAGGAAAATATTTTAATAATTCTTGTTTTGCGCAATGTTTACAGATCGGAACAATAGAGCTGTCTTTTCTTAGCTCGATTAAAAATTTGTGTATATAAAATTTTAATCGAGCTAAAAAAAGAAAGCGCAGCTTTTTTCCGGGAGTAGTCTAGTGAGTGGGTGTGCAGGGTTGAGCCCCCTAGTGCAATTGGCTTGTTTGTGTTTTTATATCACAACCTTTTTAGCACAGTTTCGAAGATTTTTTTAAGGGGTGAGGGGCTAAGCGTTTTTTACTTTTCTAAAGTTTTTTTGGGGGGATATCAGTCATTTTTTTCAACCCACCTTTTGGAGAATGTCAGACCAATCACCATTTAAACTTTTTAAAAATTACTAATTGTTTTTTCATGTGAATATGCAGTCCTAGCATGATGTCAATCATCTAATCAGAACTTTTTTTTTGCTTGGTTGGTGAATTAACATCGCAGTAGAGCTACGCAGATAGCTATTGGTGGCGGTTCTGGATTTATCCCCCCCCCCCCCAAATAAAGACCTGAGAACACTGCCTCGTTATTTTGAACCATGTTTTTATGACGTGAACCACACACGAGCTGCTACCACACATAACCTGAATAGGCATGAGGGCCACAACGGATTGTATTTCTAAAGTGAACTTTGCGTAAAGTATTAAAACTAAAACACGTTTAACAGAGAGAGTATCATTATAATTTTTATAGTTAAAATATAAACTTTAAATTTAAGTATATGGTTTAAAACACAACACACTTAACCCTTCAGAAGTTGGGTTGTGCCTGAGAGGCACATCAAATTAAGAAAAATTATCAATGTATAAAAAAAGAAAGCATTTTGCTGTATTTGTCTTAAGAAATGTCGAAAGTTCAAATCAAATCAAACCAAAACATTGACTCATTATATACACACATACATATACATAAATATACACACATACATATACATAAATATACACACATACATATACATAAATATACACACATACATATACATAAATATACACACGTACATATACATAAATATACACACATACGTATCCACATATACATAAATCAATAATATAAAAGATAATAATAATAAAAAAATAACTCACATTGAATTACTTGAAATGACAATAATAATAAAAAAAATTTGCTTGCAATGAAAAATTTCGGTTTGAAAAAGTTGCCATAGTGTAGTGTTTTTCTTTAGAGTAGGAAGTTAAAAAGAGTAAAAAATCTTTTTTTTGGCATCGATCCACCCCTTGGCGGGATTTTCTATCTAATAATCTAATTACTGTTTTAGCCAATTAACCATATATAACTAAATTATATTAAACTAAAAGTAACATAAGATCTTAGTGATGGCATAAAGCTATCATATAAGCTATTAATCAGAAGAATCAGTTGAATAATATAGTGTCTAGTGCGTTTAACAAATTTGGGCTTCATAATTTGAAAAACTGACAAATCGACTAACTTTACGCAAATTAAAAAACTCCGTGTCTCCGTTGATTTTCAATTAAAAAAAATATTCTTGTATTAAATTAAATGTTGCACTGATACAGTTCCACCAATGCTAGTTTTATTTTTTACGAAATGTAGTTTGGGTTCTGGAATATATTTTACAGGCGCGGCTTAGCATTATGAGTTGTGTACAGTATATATGAGCTCTACCGGTCGGACGTTCGTTTCTTGTTAGCTGATTTGGCGAGATGGCTCTATTTATTCTTTTTTGGCTTAGCGTTGCGAACCCGACCGGGTCGCTTGATATAATATACATGCATTGAAAATTTAAAGTAAACTATTTTGAGGGAAAACAACTTTCCAATTTTGGCCATTTTCCCAACCGCTCAGAAGGTTAACAATTTTATCCTTCATCGCTTAATTTAAAAAATATATATTTTTTTCTTCATATATTATTATTTTATTGTTCAATTATTAGTAGTGTTATTTGAAGAGTTTGTTGTAGCATAAAATACAGCATGTAAATATAATATTATATCTAATAAATTGATAAGTCTTTATCTTCAACAATAAAGATTATCGTCACAATACAATTATCGTCAAAAATCACAAAATGTTTCGTCAATTTATAAATTTTATGAAAAACTCCCGAAAATATTTCGTCAATTTTTACAAAATATTTAATCGGAGTTGCTACATTTAAGCATCTATTTTCAACAGAGACATTTTGATATAAATTTAAGTTACTACATCAATCTCTTTTAAAAAGTAATGCTTGCAAAACCTGTTTGTTTTTGCTTTACAGTATAAAATAATGCTTAAATTTAATACTAAAATAATGCAATTTCCAAATATGTTTTGTTTCGGTTTTTATCGTATAAAAAGTACTATAGTAGTCAAGTCGGGACATGCAAAAGGAGGTGCAGCCTAATGATAACATGACATAGATGGAGAACGTTAGATTATATGAACTTAGACTAATATTTTGTGCTTTCTTTATATAATAGCCATGGGTAAATAACATAAACATATTTATATAATATTAAATATTTATTTTATTTGATAAAAGATAGAGCTGTATATGGCTTTTTTGGCGATTTCGGGAAATTCATTAATTTTTTTTAAAACTAATCAATAGTATATTTAACATGTTTAAGGTGGAACTTGACTGGCCAACAGTTATCATTTTTTTATGTGATAAATTTACTAAAAAAATTTCTAATGCCAATGTCAAAGGTGAATATGGTGTAAATACAATCAGAGATTAATAGAGAAATTTCCCCGTATCGTTTTAAGACACTAACAAAAATAAAATAAAACAATCGATAAACTATTTTAAATAAAAGTCCTAAAACATTACTATATTTTCTTAAAGAAACTATATTTTTGGAAAGCGGTCCGAAGCGTTGAAATGTGTTAATACTAATTAATTTAGTTTAATTAATGTAAATAATTAACTTAATTAATATAATATAATTTTCATTAAAATGTGGTTTGTTAATTAGACCTTAACATATATTAGAATGAAAAAATATACATTATATAAGTATTCCCTTTTAAATACCAAAGAGCCATACATAACAAGTTTTCCCTTTTAAAATACTGACCGCTATAAAACTAAGTACTGCCAGTACTTAAATTTAGAGTACTAAGTACTGTAAAATTTTACACCTCCTTAATACTATTAAGGATCTTGCCCACACCATGTTGATTTTTTTAACTATTTTTAACTGTGTGTATATAACCGGTAATAATTTTATTTCCTTGTAACTGGTCATTATGTATATCCAGTGCCGTTACACAACAAATATTTTGGAGGGGTTGTAACAAGAAATTTCCCAACTTAACGATTCGAAATTCTCAACAAAACTATTCGAAATTCCCAACTCAACAGTGCTGAAAATTCCCAGTTCCAACTTATCGACATTTTTCATCTTTTGTTATATATAATTTAGGTAATATTAAACAGTTATCTCACAACTCACAAGCATTGATTTGTTGCACCCATATTCCAATGCAATGACCGTTCTGAGGTCTAATTTAAATGTAATCTTACAAGTTGGGCAATTTCTAATCTTCCTTAGCTTTCATTTGTTAATAATCTTAATTTTCTTCAGGCATAAATTTTCCCAACTCGGGGTTTTTATAAGTTGAAATTCCCTACTTTCAGGGTTTCCAGCTTATTGGGGGGGGGGTCGGACAACCCCCTACCCCCCCCCCCCCCCACCCCCGGTGCAACGAGCCTGTATATATCTTATACCACACTCAAGTGTAATAGAAATCTATTTTTGGGCCTCGAATAAAGCAACTCGCTTGAGTAATTCTGCCTCATATGAAATAACTTGTTTTCGAATTACTTTAAAATTACTAGGGATTTCTAGATTTTTAAATATTTAGTAGAGTTAATCTATTCTTGAGATACCAAAACGCTATTCTGGAAATATCAAAAGCTATTCTTGAGATACCAAAAAGCTATTTTTTAGAAAACAAAATCTACTCTTGCAATACTAAAAATTTAATCACTCTGTGGATTGTTGGAGAAAAAAACCTTTCATAAAGTTGTGTTTCAACGTATTATTATTAACAGATACTTTTTTTAACGCGAATTACAAAATTTTTATAAGAAGTTTTAAATAAATAAATGTTTGTCGAAACTTTATTTTTAGGCCTCTGAATAGACTAGTGAAGAATAGTCATAAGATTTAGTCAGACAAATGTCTAGTTATAACTGGCCAAATAGAGCTATTTTAAGAAAAGGTAAAACAAAATTTAGAAAATAAAAATATTCTCACTGTTTTTATTCTAACCAAAAAAATTAAACTACTTGTTATTACATTACCTATACTGCCTCATTTACTTTATACTGCTCATTTTAAATGGCTATTGTTATTAGCGAATCACATAGATGTAGATCACATTATTATTATTGACTTAATCAATTAGTTTTATTTGTGTCGTACTCAAGGCATGTCCCATTAGTATCAATAATAAAATAATTAATGTAGACAAATAGGTCCCATTTTTGCCTATGGATTGATCTAAAAAAGTCAGCAAAAATACTTTAAAGATTTTTTCTGAAAACTGTTATTTTTTTAACACAATCCTTCTTTTTTTTAACTTTTCAACGATGTATCTTCTTAATAACTATCTGCATAAACAATTTAGTGTATTATCTGAACTTATCTAAAATCCTCAATTAATATCAATTTTTTAAAAAGTTTTTTGCTGATTCTTTTAGATTTGTATGTCATGTTAATTGTAGATATTATTTTGCCTATGTTTAACATTAAAAGAAATTCCATGGACTCTTATAGCCAAGTATCCAGCGTACTATTTCCGGGAAATCACTCCCAAATACTTCTTCTGAAAATAAAATTCTTATTTAGAACGAAAATCAAAAGTATTTACACCACCCAACTTCCATTAATTTCGCTCCGTGACTTCTTAGTCTTCCAAACAAAAAAAAAAATGAACGAACGAAGCCAGTCGACCAAGAACTGCGAATCTCGCTCTGTTAGACAAAGATCGAGATTTTAAACAGTTCCTCCATTCTTCCAAGTCTGCTTTCATTCACTAAATCCATCCCTCACTCTTTCAATTCGAACCATTTTTTTTTTCAATTTATTTATCGCCTTTGTGGAACAAACTGTTCTTCCGCCATTTTGTTTTTCATCTTTTTTTTTTAAGTTTTGGAACATGCGCAGACTAGACTTCGTCGTGTGTTAAGCTGAAATGCATTATTTATAAAAAAAAAACGAGGGTTTCGAAAACCTTTTGATAAGCTTTGGGAGACAAATGGTTGAAAAAGTCTGTTTCTGATGAAACAAACGCTTTTTTCTTAGTGGATGTCAAACGAAAGTGGTTGCTTTTTCGCTTTCCACGTGCGCAAGTGAGTCATCCATCTTG
The DNA here is from genome assembly GCA_963932185.1 of Troglohyphantes excavatus. Lineage (NCBI taxonomy): Eukaryota > Metazoa > Arthropoda > Arachnida > Araneae > Linyphiidae > Troglohyphantes > Troglohyphantes excavatus. The sequence continues at coordinate 61,317,536 of OZ010677.1, forward strand.
CTGTGTCTGTCTTTGGTAATAGTTGAGGCAACTTTTTAAAGTTGTCACTTCGAATGAGAGAGTCGTCTTCCTGTTTCAAATCGTTTTCCAGAATGAATTTTTTAACCCTTTTCACTCGAATGGTGGTTCTCAATCATCAAAATAACGGCCTTCTCTTCAAATTGAACAAGAACTACAATTCGCAACAAAAAACGCGTTTATATCGTTATCTTGTTCTTTATCTAACTCCAATTACAAGTATGACGCCACTTGGCAATCATTATATTTTTATTTTCAACTTTTTTTCACTCGAGTGTCGCGTTTAAGTCACCAAAATAACGACATGTTATTTTTTTAAATTCTCGATATGAAATAGAACAACATATTCGTGAGTTTAAAAAGTTATTTTCTCACAAAATTTAATATAATTTTTTTATTATTATTTATTAGCACCAAGCATGTTGTAAATATAAAACTATCATCAGATAAAAATCCCTCACAAATCCTGTTTTTTTTATATATGCCATTTTTTGTTATTTAGGAGCGCCAAGCATGTTGTAAATATAAAACTTTCATCAAATTGAAATTCCTCACAAATCCTGATTTTTTTTTGTTTTTTTTAAACCATTTTTTGTTCTTTAGGAGCACCAAGCATGTTGTAAATATAAAACTATCATCAGATTTAAATTCCTCACAAATCCTGATTTTTTTTGTTTGTTTTTTAAACCATTTTTTGTTCTTTAGGAGCACTAAGCATGTTGTAAATGTAAAACTCTCATCAGATTAAAATCCCTCACAAATCCTGTTTTTTTTATATATATACCATTTTTGGTTATTTAGGAGCGCCAAGCATGTTGTAAATATAAAACTATCATCAGATTGAAATTCCTCACAAATTCTGATTTTTTTTTTGTTTTTTTTAAACCATTTTTTGTTCTTTAGGAGCACCAAGCATGTTGTAAATATAAAACTTTCATCAAATTGAAATTCCTCACAAATCCTGATTTTTTTTTGTTTTTTTTAAACCATTTTTTGTTATTTAGGAGCGCCAAGCATGTTGTAAATATAAAACTTTCATCAAATTGAAATTCCTCACAAATCCTGATTTTTTTTTTGTTTTTTTTAAACCATTTTTTGTTCTTTAGGAGCACCAAGCATGTTGTAAATATAAAACTATCATCAGATTTAAATTCCTCGCAAATCCTGATTTTTTTTGTTTGTTTTTTAAACCATTTTTTGTTCTTTAGGAGCACTAAGCATGTTGTAAATGCAAAACTCTCATCAGATTAAAATCCCTCACAAATCCTGTTTTTTTTATATATATACCATTTTTGGTTATTTAGGAGCGCCAAGCATGTTGTAAATATAAAACTATCATCAGATTGAAATTCCTCACAAATTCTGATTTTTTTTTGTTTTTTTTAAACCATTTTTTGTTCTTTAGGAGCACCAAGCATGTTGTAAATATAAAACTTTCATCAAATTGAAATTCCTCACAAATCCTGATTTTTTTTTGTTTTTTTTAAACCATTTTTTGTTCTTTAGGAGCACCAAGCATGTTGTAAATATAAAACTATCATCAGATTTAAATTCCTCACAAATCCTGATTTTTTTTGTTTGTTTTTTAAACCATTTTTTGTTCTTTAGGAGCACTAAGCATGTTGTAAATGTAAAACTCTCATCAGATTAAAATCCCTCGCAAATCCTGTTTTTTTTATATATATACCATTTTTGGTTATTTAGGAGCGCCAAGCATGTTGTAAATATAAAACTATCATCAGATTGAAATTCCTCACAAATTCTGATTTTTGTGGGTTTTTTAAAACCATTTTTTGTTATTTAGGAGCATGTTGTAAATATAAAACTTTCATCAGATCAAAATTCCTCACAAATCCTGATTTTTTTGGTTTTTTAAACCATTTTTTGTTATTTAGGAGCCCTAAGCATGTTGTAAATATTAAAATATCATCAGATTGAAATTCCTCACAAATCCTGATTATTTTGGCTTTTTAAACCATCCATTTTTTTTGTTCTTTAGGAGCACCAAGCATGTTGTAAATGTAAAACTCTCATCAGATTAAAATCCCTCACAAATCCTGTTTGTTTTATATATATACCATTTTTGGTTATTTAGGAGCGCCAAGCATGTTGTAAATATAAAACTTTTATCAAATTGAAATTCCTCACAAATCCTGATTTTTTGGGGGGTTTTAAACCATTTTTTTTTTATTTAGGAGCACCAAGCAAGTTGTAAATATAAAACTATCATCAGATTGAAATTCCTCACAAATTCTGATTTTTGTGGGTTTTTAAAACCATTTTTTGTTATTTAGGAGCACCAAGAATGTTGTAAATATAAAACTATCATCAGATTGAAATTCCTCACAAATCCTGATTATTTTGGCTTTTTAAACCATTTTTTTTGTTATTTAGGAGCACCAAGCATGTTGTAAATATAAAACTATCATCAGATTGAAATTCCTCACAAATTTTATTTTTGTGGGTTTTTTAAAACCATTTTTTGTTATTTAGGAGCATGTTGTAAATATAAAACTTTCATCAGATTGAAATTCCTCACAAATTCTGATTTTTGTGGGTTTTTTAAAAAACCATTTTTTGTTATTTAGGAGCATCTGGTAAATATAAAACTTTCATCAGATTAAAATTCCTCACAAATCCTGATTTTTTTGGTTTTTTTAAACCATATTTTGTTATTTAGGAGCATGTTGTAAATATAAAACTATCATCAGATTGAAATTCCTCACAAATCCAGATTTTTTTGGTTTTTTGAAACCATTTTTTGTTATTTAGGAGCCCCAAGCATGTTGTAAATATAAAACTATCATCAGATTGAAATTCCTCACAAATTCTGATTTTTGTGGGTTTTTAAAACCATTTTTTGTTATTTAGGAGCATGTTGTAAATATAAAACTTTCATCAGATTGAAATTCCTCGCAAATTCTGATTTTTGTGAGTTTTTTAAACCATTTTTTGTTATTTAGGAGCATGTTGTAAATATAAAACTTTCATCAGATTGAAATTCCTCACAAATCCTGATTTTTGTGGGTTTTTAAAACCATTTTTTGTTATTTAGGAGCATGTTGTAAATATAAAACTTTTATCAGATTGATATTCCTCACAAATCCTGATTTTTGTGGGTTTTTTAAAACCATTTTTTGTTATTTAGGAGCATGTTGTAAATATAAAACTTTCATCAGATTGAAATTCCTCACAAATTCTGATTTTTGTGTGTTTTTTAAAACCATTTTTTGTTATTTAGGAGCATGTTGTAAATATAAAACTTTCATGAGATTGAAATTCCTCACAAATTCTGATTTTTGTGGTTTTTTTTAAACCATTTTTTGTTATTTAGGAGCATGTTGTAAATATAAAACTTTCATCAGATTGAAATTCCTCACAAATTCTGAATTTTGTGGGTTTTTTAAAAAACCATTTTTTGTTATTTAGGAGCATCTGGTAAATATAAAACTTTCATCAGATTAAAATTCCTCACAAATCCTGATTTTTTTGGTTTTTTTTAAACCATATTTTGTTATTTAGGAGCATGTTGTAAATATAAAACTATCATCAGATTGAAATTCCTCACAAATCCAGATTTTTTTGGTTTTTTTGAAACCATTTTTTGTTATTTAGGAGCCCCAAGCATGTTGTAAATATAAAACTATCATCAGATTGAAATTCCTCACAAATTCTGATTTTTGTGGGTTTTTAAAACCATTTTTTGTTATTTAGGAGCATGTTGTAAATATAAAACTTTCATCAGATTGAAATTCCTCACAAATTCTGATTTTTGTGAGTTTTTTAAACCATTTTTTGTTATTTAGGAGCATGTTGTAAATATAAAACTTTCATCAGATTGAAATTCCTCACAAATCCTGATTTTTGTGGGTTTTTAAAACCATTTTTTGTTATTTAGGAGCATGTTGTAAATATAAAACTTTTATCAGATTGATATTCCTCACAAATCCTGATTTTTGTGGGTTTTTTAAAACCATTTTTTGTTATTTAGGAGCATGTTGTAAATATAAAACTTTCATCAGATTGAAATTCCTCACAAATTCTGATTTTTGTGTGTTTTTTAAAACCATTTTTTGTTATTTAGGAGCATGTTGTAAATATAAAACTTTCATGAGATTGAAATTCCTCACAAATTCTGATTTTTGTGGTTTTTTTAAAACCATTTTTTGTTATTTAGGAGCATGTTGTAAATATAAAACTTTCATCAGATTGAAATTCCTCACAAATTCTGAATTTTGTGGGTTTTTTAAAAAACCATTTTTTGTTATTTAGGAGCATCTGGTAAATATAAAACTTTCATCAGATTAAAATTCCTCACAAATCCTGATTTTTTTGGTTTTTTTTAAACCATATTTTGTTATTTAGGAGCATGTTGTAAATATAAAACTATCATCAGATTGAAATTCCTCACAAATCCAGATTTTTTTGGTTTTTTGAAACCATTTTTTGTTATTTAGGAGCCCCAAGCATGTTGTAAATATAAAACTATCATCAGATTGAAATTCCTCACAAATTCTGATTTTTGTGGGTTTTTAAAACCATTTTTTGTTATTTAGGAGCATGTTGTAAATATAAAACTTTCATCAGATTGAAATTCCTCACAAATTCTGATTTTTGTGAGTTTTTTAAACCATTTTTTGTTATTTAGGAGCATGTTGTAAATATAAAACTTTCATCAGATTGAAATTCCTCACAAATTCTGATTTTTGTGAGTTTTTTAAACCATTTTTTGTTATTTAGGAGCATGTTGTAAATATAAAACTTTCATCAGATTGAAATTCCTCACAAATCCTGATTTTTGTGGGTTTTTAAAACCATTTTTTGTTATTTAGGAGCATGTTGTAAATATAAAACTTTTATCAGATTGATATTCCTCACAAATCCTGATTTTTGTGGGTTTTTTAAAACCATTTTTTGTTATTTAGGAGCATGTTGTAAATATAAAACTTTCATCAGATTGAAATTCCTCACAAATTCTGATTTTTGTGTGTTTTTTAAAACCATTTTTTGTTATTTAGGAGCATGTTGTAAATATAAAACTTTCATGAGATTGAAATTCCTCACAAATTCTGATTTTTGTGGTTTTTTTTAAACCATTTTTTGTTATTTAGGAGCATGTTGTAAATATAAAACTTTCATCAGATTGAAATTCCTCACAAATTCTGAATTTTGTGGGTTTTTTAAAAAACCATTTTTTGTTATTTAGGAGCATCTGGTAAATATAAAACTTTCATCAGATTAAAATTCCTCACAAATCCTGATTTTTTTGGTTTTTTTTAAACCATATTTTGTTATTTAGGAGCATGTTGTAAATATAAAACTATCATCAGATTGAAATTCCTCACAAATCCAGATTTTTTTGGTTTTTTGAAACCATTTTTTGTTATTTAGGAGCCCCAAGCATGTTGTAAATATAAAACTATCATCAGATTGAAATTCCTCACAAATCCTGTTTTTTTTATATATATACCATTTTTGGTTATTTAGGAGCGCCAAGCATGTTGTAAATATAAAACTATCATCAGATTGAAATTCCTCACAAATTCTGATTTTTTTTTTGTTTTTTTTAAACCATTTTTTGTTCTTTAGGAGCACCAAGCATGTTGTAAATATAAAACTTTCATCAAATTGAAATTCCTCACAAATCCTGATTTTTTTTTGTTTTTTTTAAACCATTTTTTGTTATTTAGGAGCGCCAAGCATGTTGTAAATATAAAACTTTCATCAAATTGAAATTCCTCACAAATCCTGATTTTTTTTTTGTTTTTTTTAAACCATTTTTTGTTCTTTAGGAGCACCAAGCATGTTGTAAATATAAAACTATCATCAGATTTAAATTCCTCGCAAATCCTGATTTTTTTTGTTTGTTTTTTAAACCATTTTTTGTTCTTTAGGAGCACTAAGCATGTTGTAAATGCAAAACTCTCATCAGATTAAAATCCCTCACAAATCCTGTTTTTTTTATATATATACCATTTTTGGTTATTTAGGAGCGCCAAGCATGTTGTAAATATAAAACTATCATCAGATTGAAATTCCTCACAAATTCTGATTTTTTTTTGTTTTTTTTAAACCATTTTTTGTTCTTTAGGAGCACCAAGCATGTTGTAAATATAAAACTTTCATCAAATTGAAATTCCTCACAAATCCTGATTTTTTTTTGTTTTTTTTAAACCATTTTTTGTTCTTTAGGAGCACCAAGCATGTTGTAAATATAAAACTATCATCAGATTTAAATTCCTCACAAATCCTGATTTTTTTTGTTTGTTTTTTAAACCATTTTTTGTTCTTTAGGAGCACTAAGCATGTTGTAAATGTAAAACTCTCATCAGATTAAAATCCCTCGCAAATCCTGTTTTTTTTTATATATATACCATTTTTGGTTATTTAGGAGCGCCAAGCATGTTGTAAATATAAAACTATCATCAGATTGAAATTCCTCACAAATTCTGATTTTTGTGGGTTTTTTAAAACCATTTTTTGTTATTTAGGAGCATGTTGTAAATATAAAACTTTCATCAGATCAAAATTCCTCACAAATCCTGATTTTTTTGGTTTTTTAAACCATTTTTTGTTATTTAGGAGCCCTAAGCATGTTGTAAATATTAAAATATCATCAGATTGAAATTCCTCACAAATCCTGATTATTTTGGCTTTTTAAACCATTAATTTTTTTTGTTCTTTAGGAGCACCAAGCATGTTGTAAATGTAAAACTCTCATCAGATTAAAATCCCTCACAAATCCTGTTTGTTTTATATATATACCATTTTTTGTTCTTTAGGAGCGCCAAGCATGTTGTAAATATAAAACTTTTATCAAATTGAAATTCCTCACAAATCCTGATTTTTTGGGGGGTTTTAAACCATTTTTTTTTTATTTAGGAGCACCAAGCAAGTTGTAAATATAAAACTATCATCAGATTGAAATTCCTCACAAATTCTGATTTTTGTGGGTTTTTAAAACCATTTTTTGTTATTTAGGAGCACCAAGAATGTTGTAAATATAAAACTATCATCAGATTGAAATTCCTCACAAATCCTGATTATTTTGGCTTTTTAAACCATTTTTTTTGTTATTTAGGAGCACCAAGCATGTTGTAAATATAAAACTATCATCAGATTGAAATTCCTCACAAATTTTATTTTTGTGGGTTTTTTAAAACCATTTTTTTTTATTTAGGAGCATGTTGTAAATATAAAACTTTCATCAGATTGAAATTCCTCACAAATTCTGATTTTTGTGGGTTTTTTAAAAAACCATTTTTTGTTATTTAGGAGCATCTGGTAAATATAAAACTTTCATCAGATTAAAATTCCTCACAAATCCTGATTTTTTTGGTTTTTTTAAACCATATTTTGTTATTTAGGAGCATGTTGTAAATATAAAACTATCATCAGATTGAAATTCCTCACAAATCCAGATTTTTTTGGTTTTTTGAAACCATTTTTTGTTATTTAGGAGCCCCAAGCATGTTGTAAATATAAAACTATCATCAGATTGAAATTCCTCACAAATTCTGATTTTTGTGGGTTTTTAAAACCATTTTTTGTTATTTAGGAGCATGTTGTAAATATAAAACTTTCATCAGATTGAAATTCCTCGCAAATTCTGATTTTTGTGAGTTTTTTAAACCATTTTTTGTTATTTAGGAGCATGTTGTAAATATAAAACTTTCATCAGATTGAAATTCCTCACAAATCCTGATTTTTGTGGGTTTTTAAAACCATTTTTTGTTATTTAGGAGCATGTTGTAAATATAAAACTTTTATCAGATTGATATTCCTCACAAATCCTGATTTTTGTGGGTTTTTTAAAACCATTTTTTGTTATTTAGGAGCATGTTGTAAATATAAAACTTTCATCAGATTGAAATTCCTCACAAATTCTGATTTTTGTGTGTTTTTTAAAACCATTTTTTGTTATTTAGGAGCATGTTGTAAATATAAAACTTTCATGAGATTGAAATTCCTCACAAATTCTGATTTTTGTGGTTTTTTTTTAAACCATTTTTTGTTATTTAGGAGCATGTTGTAAATATAAAACTTTCATCAGATTGAAATTCCTCACAAATTCTGAATTTTGTGGGTTTTTTAAAAAACCATTTTTTGTTATTTAGGAGCATCTGGTAAATATAAAACTTTCATCAGATTAAAATTCCTCACAAATCCTGATTTTTTTGGTTTTTTTTAAACCATATTTTGTTATTTAGGAGCATGTTGTAAATATAAAACTATCATCAGATTGAAATTCCTCACAAATCCAGATTTTTTTGGTTTTTTTGAAACCATTTTTTGTTATTTAGGAGCCCCAAGCATGTTGTAAATATAAAACTATCATCAGATTGAAATTCCTCACAAATTCTGATTTTTGTGGGTTTTTAAAACCATTTTTTGTTATTTAGGAGCATGTTGTAAATATAAAACTTTCATCAGATTGAAATTCCTCACAAATTCTGATTTTTGTGAGTTTTTTAAACCATTTTTTGTTATTTAGGAGCATGTTGTAAATATAAAACTTTCATCAGATTGAAATTCCTCACAAATCCTGATTTTTGTGGGTTTTTAAAACCATTTTTTGTTATTTAGGAGCATGTTGTAAATATAAAACTTTTATCAGATTGATATTCCTCACAAATCCTGATTTTTGTGGGTTTTTTAAAACCATTTTTTGTTATTTAGGAGCATGTTGTAAATATAAAACTTTCATCAGATTGAAATTCCTCACAAATTCTGATTTTTGTGTGTTTTTTAAAACCATTTTTTGTTATTTAGGAGCATGTTGTAAATATAAAACTTTCATGAGATTGAAATTCCTCACAAATTCTGATTTTTGTGGTTTTTTTAAAACCATTTTTTGTTATTTAGGAGCATGTTGTAAATATAAAACTTTCATCAGATTGAAATTCCTCACAAATTCTGAATTTTGTGGGTTTTTTAAAAAACCATTTTTTGTTATTTAGGAGCATCTGGTAAATATAAAACTTTCATCAGATTAAAATTCCTCACAAATCCTGATTTTTTTGGTTTTTTTTAAACCATATTTTGTTATTTAGGAGCATGTTGTAAATATAAAACTATCATCAGATTGAAATTCCTCACAAATCCAGATTTTTTTGGTTTTTTGAAACCATTTTTTGTTATTTAGGAGCCCCAAGCATGTTGTAAATATAAAACTATCATCAGATTGAAATTCCTCACAAATTCTGATTTTTGTGGGTTTTTAAAACCATTTTTTGTTATTTAGGAGCATGTTGTAAATATAAAACTTTCATCAGATTGAAATTCCTCACAAATTCTGATTTTTGTGAGTTTTTTAAACCATTTTTTGTTATTTAGGAGCATGTTGTAAATATAAAACTTTCATCAGATTGAAATTCCTCACAAATTCTGATTTTTGTGAGTTTTTTAAACCATTTTTTGTTATTTAGGAGCATGTTGTAAATATAAAACTTTCATCAGATTGAAATTCCTCACAAATCCTGATTTTTGTGGGTTTTTAAAACCATTTTTTGTTATTTAGGAGCATGTTGTAAATATAAAACTTTTATCAGATTGATATTCCTCACAAATCCTGATTTTTGTGGGTTTTTTAAAACCATTTTTTGTTATTTAGGAGCATGTTGTAAATATAAAACTTTCATCAGATTGAAATTCCTCACAAATTCTGATTTTTGTGTGTTTTTTAAAACCATTTTTTGTTATTTAGGAGCATGTTGTAAATATAAAACTTTCATGAGATTGAAATTCCTCACAAATTCTGATTTTTGTGGTTTTTTTTAAACCATTTTTTGTTATTTAGGAGCATGTTGTAAATATAAAACTTTCATCAGATTGAAATTCCTCACAAATTCTGAATTTTGTGGGTTTTTTAAAAAACCATTTTTTGTTATTTAGGAGCATCTGGTAAATATAAAACTTTCATCAGATTAAAATTCCTCACAAATCCTGATTTTTTTGGTTTTTTTTAAACCATATTTTGTTATTTAGGAGCATGTTGTAAATATAAAACTATCATCAGATTGAAATTCCTCACAAATCCAGATTTTTTTGGTTTTTTGAAACCATTTTTTGTTATTTAGGAGCCCCAAGCATGTTGTAAATATAAAACTATCATCAGATTGAAATTCCTCACAAATTCTGATTTTTGTGGGTTTTTAAAACCATTTTTTGTTATTTAGGAGCATGTTGTAAATATAAAACTTTCATCAGATTGAAATTCCTCACAAATTCTGATTTTTGTGAGTTTTTTAAACCATTTTTTGTTATTTAGGAGCATGTTGTAAATATAAAACTTTCATCACATTGAAATTCCTCACAAATCCTGATTTTTGTGGGTTTTTAAAACCATTTTTTGTTATTTAGGAGCATGTTGTAAATATAAAACTTTTATCAGATTGATATTCCTCACAAATCCTGATTTTTGTGGGTTTTTTAAAACCATTTTTTGTTATTTAGGAGCATGTTGTAAATATAAAACTTTCATCAGATTGAAATTCCTCACAAATTCTGATTTTTGTGTGTTTTTTAAAACCATTTTTTGTTATTTAGGAGCATGTTGTAAATATAAAACTTTCATGAGATTGAAATTCCTCACAAATTCTGATTTTTGTGGTTTTTTTAAAACCATTTTTTGTTATTTAGGAGCATGTTGTAAATATAAAACTTTCATCAGATTGAAATTCCTCACAAATTCTGAATTTTGTGGGTTTTTTAAAAAACCATTTTTTGTTATTTAGGAGCATCTGGTAAATATAAAACTTTCATCAGATTAAAATTCCTCACAAATCCTGATTTTTTTGGTTTTTTTTAAACCATATTTTGTTATTTAGGAGCATGTTGTAAATATAAAACTATCATCAGATTGAAATTCCTCACAAATCCAGATTTTTTTGGTTTTTTGAAACCATTTTTTGTTATTTAGGAGCCCCAAGCATGTTGTAAATATAAAACTATCATCAGATTGAAATTCCTCACAAATTCTGATTTTTGTGGGTTTTTAAAACCATTTTTTGTTATTTAGGAGCATGTTGTAAATATAAAACTTTCATCAGATTGAAATTCCTCACAAATTCTGATTTTTGTGAGTTTTTTAAACCATTTTTTGTTATTTAGGAGCATGTTGTAAATATAAAACTTTCATCAGATTGAAATTCCTCACAAATCCTGATTTTTGTGGGTTTTTAAAACTATTTTTTGTTATTTAGGAGCATGTTGTAAATATAAAACTTTCATCAGATTGATATTCCTCACAAATCCTGATTTTTGTGGGTTTTTTAAAACCATTTTTTGTTATTTAGGAGCATGTTGTAAATATAAAACTTTCATCAGATTGAAATTCCTCACAAGTTCTGATTTTTGTGTGTTTTTTAAAACCATTTTTTGTTATTTAGGAGCATGTTGTAAATATAAAACTTTCATGAGATTGAAATTCCTCACAAATCCTGATTTTTGTGGGTTTTTAAAACCATTTTTTGTTATTTAGGAGCATGTTGTAAATATAAAACTTTCATCAGATTGATATTCCTCACAAATCCTGATTTTTGTGGGTTTTTTAAAACCATTTTTTGTTATTTAGGAGCATGTTGTAAATATAAAACTTTCATCAGATTGAAATTCCTCACAAGTTCTGATTTTTGTGTGTTTTTTAAAACCATTTTTTGTTATTTAGGAGCATGTTGTAAATATAAAACTTTCATGAGATTGAAATTCCTCACAAATTCTGATTTTTGTGGTTTTTTTAAAACCATTTTTTGTTATTTAGGAGCATGTTGTAAATATAAAACTTTCATCAGATTGAAATTCCTCACAAATTCTGATTTTTGTGGGTTTTTTAAAACCATTTTTTGTTATTTAGAAGCATGTTGTAAATATAAAACTTTCATCAGATTGACATTCTTCACAAACCCAGATTTTTGTATTTTTTTAAAAACCATTTGACAAATGTTATTAAACCCTAACGATATGTTTGGTATAATGAGAATATTATTTAAGAAGAGAGACAAACTTGACCTTCTCTTCTTATTGACCTTCTAATAAACAAAACCACTACAGCTGAAAACGTTTTCTCCACAAATCATTTTTAGTATGGGAACTCTCCAAATTCCCCGAAATAGAATCTAACTGAAGACCTCTTACAAAAGGAGTCTCCATTCCGAAGAAATTTCGATTCTTATGGCATCCACTTGTAATGGTAAACGACTCTGTCTGTCAACGGAATTCTTTTTTGCAGCGATAAAATAAAAGGTAAAACGCGGCATTTTTTTTTTCACTGAAAGAGAATCAAGAGAATTTGAAATTCAAAAATACGGAATTATTGGAGATATGTAGATTTTGGGGGATGTCGAGGACCTCCAAGGACGAAGATCGCATTTCAAAAGCATTGCCCTCAATACATATTCTTGCTCGCTTTGTCGATTTTAGAAAAGCAATTTTAAATACAAGCGTGGTATAAACTGTCCATTCTAAACATTTGTACAGAATAGGTTGAAAATAAAATATGTCTTGTAACGTCACAAAATCTATATAAATCGGTCCATTGCAACTGCTTGACAAGAAATTATTCATGTAATGTTGACCAGAAAACTCTTCTTTGTCGACGTCGCATGTCATACGTTTGGCATTTTCATGCATGTGTGGTCGATGTAGTATGTCATGTTACAGAGAAAAAATAAATTTTTCGCAGTGTGATATTTAAACTCTTTATAACTGTTCACTAAAAACTACTGATACTAAGTTGATAACGGTTGATAAACTAGGATATTTTTTTATCATTTGTAACCAATATATTTGTTGATAAAACAACCAACTATTTGCAAGAAATAGTTTCGACCTGGTTGTCCATCCTCTGAGGGTCAGTTGAAAATTGAAAGTTATTTTCGATGTCCATAATATTATAAACTATTTTCTGATTATGTGTTTTATTGTATGTTTTATAATTTTTTTATATATATTTTTAAAAAAAGCTCAGGGAAATGGATTTGAAAAATAGTGTAGCAGAGTATTTTATAAATTATAAAATTGGGGAAACTGGAGATCATTGAACGTGATATCACTTGTGTGATCCCCTGTTCCCAATGATGGGTCATGCAGAAAACTGTTTTCGGAAAAAAAACTAATTTTTAAATTCAGTATAGTATATATTAATTTTTAGAAACCAGAAAATGCCTTTTAAAGACAGGATATTCGATACCAAATCCAATTAGGAAAAGGTTAAAGTATATTTTAAATAAGAGAAATGTGTAGCATCCCATCTAAAACAATCAACAAAAAACATCAAAATGTTGGTGATGAAGCAGGTTGTTTTACAAACATAATAAGCATACTTCAAATTAATTTCCTAAAAATCCACTGAGACAGTCATCTCAATTGCTAACAAGCAATCTATTTGCTCAAGTCCCACTTCTGTTTCCCCAACAGCTGCGAATTCTGACTCCTAATTTCGATAAAACTTATCTGACAGTCGTCAGGATTTCCTCCGTAGCTATAAAGCCGTTTTAGGGTAAGAAACTTTGAGCCGAACACACGCTCTCTGCTCGGCTGAAGGAAATTTAAGGGGATCGTAAAAGTAGGTCAACCGTCCTTCCTTGCTGCTCCAAGTTACGTGAAAGTGAAGTAATTTGTACCGACTTTATCATGAATACTGGAAATGCGCAGCCGAAGCTGCGCCGTGGAATTGGTATCTAAACAGTAAGCAAAACAGCCAATTGCATTTTGTTGTTTTTTCATATTTAGTTAATTTTACTTTCTACTAACAAAACCGGCCCCGTTTTTCGCACGGGTTAATTAAAAAGACATCACATAAAATAAATAAGACAATATCCTAATTAAAATTGAAGAAATACCTAAACTTAGCTGTGTAACAATAAAAAATAAAGAAGCACTCCGCCAAATAAATTTCATCGACCACTTTGGCGTGGAAGGCCTAGAATTTCCATTTCAAGTACCGAGGAGCAGTACGGCTCAGCCTTGTTGGGAAAAGTTTGAGTGGCCCCCATCTAGATTCGAACCCACGGACTATTGTTTCGAAGTCCTGCGAGCTACCGGGCTACCGATTACCCACAAAGGCATCTTCTAAGTTGATCTTGAAAATATTTTTAATGATGTTTCTTTACGCAATAATTATTTTAAGCAAACTGTTGTTATTTATGAACGTACGATTCGTCAGTGCTCATGGAATTTCTCTTTCTTTCGACACCATTTGTTGATATTCGTCGCCGTTTTAAGGGCACAAACTTTTATTTAATTGTACATAAATTGTCCAAAATAGCCTATATGTAGACGAATATGTTATTATTATTATTACTGCAATTTGATATAATTGTTTTTTTAGATGAATAATACACTTAATTTTTACTGTTTTTAATTCTTAGAAACTATTTTTACGAGATTGGTTCCTATCGATGAAGTTGTGTCTGTAGTATTTAACATTCTAAATCAGGTCGTTCTTTGTACATAAACCACTCTATAGTTTGGGACAGACTATCTTGTTCTTAAACGTTTATGCATTATGTTCTTAAACGAATGTATGGTGGTCGGATGGAGAGATGGTGCTACGAGTCCTTGGTGGAAGGTTGCGTTTGTTCTTAGTCCGGAGTCGCCACTGTTGCTAAATGCGATCTGCCAGGTTTGAACTTGGGACCTTTTGCATGCTGCGCAGATACTCTATCTGTTGGCCTAAAATAATTACTGTAACACGATGTATGGTATTGGATACATGAAGTAATCACCATAAAGGATTTTTAATAATTTGAAGAAAATGCATCGATAAAGACGCCAAATATGATGGCTTTGAAACATATTCATTGCTCATTTTGAAATCAGTGGACAGATTATTTTTTAGCCAATCCGAACCATAGATATGTGAAATTGAGCCTTTTTACAAATCATAGCCTTCGCTTTAGGTTCAACATGACAAATCATAGCCTTCGCTTTAGGTTCAACTTTGATTATTCGCGAGTGTAGTTCCAAGCCAGACAAACGATCCAATGTTTTACATTATTAACACAGAAGCCTCTTCGTAATATACCTGTAGGGTTATTTTAACATCTTGTTTTCCAACTCCCTTAAGCAGAACCCCTAAAACCCTTTTAACACTAAAACTCCTGTTGATTTCACCTCTTCAATCAGATTACTCATTTCACTTCAGCTCCCCACCCTTGACTTTCGAAACATCTGCCCTCATTACGCATTCCTTTTAGTCTTGAAAAATACGGCCAATCAGAACGCGCCTTCCTTCCTTCTTCGGTTTATTACGGAAGCGTTCGGAAGCTCGCTTCGGAAACGTTCGTTAGCGGCCGGAAATTGTTTCCGCCCTTAACGCCCCAGAAGGCTTGTTATTATTATTGTAATGATAATGATAATACTAAAGTCTCCCCCGCTTTGGCGATTGGGCGTAGCGGGGAAAATGAAACCCCTTCGTTGCAATTACGAGAGAACGAAATGCGTAATTACTTTGTTCGAGAACTTTGACTGCCTTCTGGGAGGGTTTTAGTTGTTGCGATTCGAAAAGCGGTAATGTGTTAGGTATGAGATGTAAGTGGGCCGATAGGAATGTTTCGATTTGTAATTGAATGCTGGAGTATTATAGTCGTAATTTAAATATTTCCTTAATGATTGGGGAATGAGAATCGAATTCGTGTGCGTATTGTGTGTCAAACTTGATAATATTTTGATGCGAATGCGTCTTTAAATCGGTCCGGAGACAGCGGTCATCAAATTACCTGTTGTTCAGTGCCAGTAGTAAAATATACGGCTGGTAATCGGAGGATTGCTATTTCGAATATATACGTGGATTTTTTTTTATGACTCAGACCGTTGCCTGAAAGGGGATGCACTACTCGCAACGAGGCTTAGAGATCTATTGCACTCCCTCCGACAACGACCTAGGTTCCCCCATCACTCCGGACAATTCAACGAGCCCCAGTTGCTCAGTTGATAAGGCGTTCAGCTACTAATCAGAGGATTGGTAGTTCGAATCCGTGCAATGGACTTGACATAGAAAAGCAAAAAAGTCGTGATCTTGCGATCGGAGGGTTGCCAGCTTCGCTACAAAAATACTAGAAAGTCGTCCAGAAAATCCAACAAATTATACTGGCGTGTATACGGGACTGGTGCACGATACATCTGATCGGGGTCCAAAGTCCCGACGTCTATTGAAGGGTGCCAGTTCAGGTGTTTCCTCGTCATCTGACCATGGTTCTAAAATAACGAGGTGCATGTATGAATGTGTGCGTGAATGTGTGTGTGAATGTGTATGTGTTCCCGTGTCTTTCCTTCGGGATTGACCCCGAACAGTCGCCAATAGCCCACTGTGCAGCTCTAGTGCGACGTTAATTAACAAAACAAAACAAAACCGGACAATTCAACACACACCCAACCCAATTGCACCGTTTACCAAAAACATAAAAAAGTTAGTTACAAAAGATCTCCCGTTTACAAAATACGGCGGTAGGCTTAGTAAAAGAGTAAGTAAAACATCCGCATTCCCTAGTACTAAATCTGCCCACGCAGTGGGTGAAGTAAAAACAACAAGGAAATTCCAGAAACATACAAGAAAAATATATACCATTTTCGTGAGGCAAGAACGATTTACGTGGACTTGAGAAATTTTGTAGCGATCCTGTGATCGGTTAATTTAATTCTATTCGTTTGTAATTGTTTAATTCCTAACTTGATTCATTCCTAAAAAGCGGTATAAAAATATCCACAAAATCATACGGCGGATATAATCAACGCCTACTGTACAGAAAGCCGCCACATGCTTTTTATTACGTCACAAACTAAAGGCCGACTTCAGTTCGCGAAACAACAGAAATTACGATTTTGCCTTCTTCTGTCCCTTTCGGCCTACAGTTGGTGACGTAAAAAGCATGTTCCATATGGCTTTCTATACAGGGGCTGCTGGTATAAGAGATTGTTGTACGTTAAATCATCCAATGTCATGACGCTTATTGAATTTGCGAAGTTTGAACCTCAGGTGTTGATCTCATTATCTGACTATTTAAAAAATTAAGAGGTGTTGCTTGGCTGTGGTAAGACTCTAAATGAAGTTAGAAATATACAGCCAGAAGTGTGTCATGCCTATACACAGGGGTCGTCGACAAACACATGAACCATGCAAAAAGTGTTGATATTTCACAGCCGAATCACTCAAAAGGAATAAATGGTGAAAAGTGAGCCGTGTCGAACAAAGTGGTTATTAATCCACTTTCTTCTCTGACTTTTGTACCACGTAAAAGAAGGGGTAAGCGAGATTTTAACCCTACACTTGCCAGTTTAACCACTGTTCTTATTGAGGATAAAAAGAAAAAATAAAATATTCCAACAAGGAAGGAAAACATTTCGTTTTAAATTGAACTTAATTTTCTCCCTCACAAAAAAGTAAATATCGCAAAGAGAGTCATGAAAAAGTTGTCATTAAAATACATACATAAAAATAAAAATTAAATTACAGAACTTTCTGCCTGAAATAAATAAGAGAAAAATAAGTAATCTATTTGTTTTTATTATGGAAGTATTTATTATGGAAGAATTTATGAAGGAATTTTCAATAATTATAAAAAAAGACAGTAATTATTTAAATCGAGTAATACTTAAATTTATGAAGATATATATTAAAAAAAATATTCGTTAACTTAAAAATTGATGTTGTATAGTAAATTGACCAGATATTAAAAAAAAAATAAAGTATTTTTTAATTTAAAAAATTAAGATTTTTATATAATTAGCCTTAACGTGGTAAACATTAAAATATATTTTTAAAAGTATATAATTATGATTAATTCGCATTAGATTTGAAACAAACCAAAAAAATTCTTATATTTTTTTTTCATAATAAATTTTGAAAAAAAATCTTATATTTTACTTGATATATATTTTTCTTTTTCCATGTATGTATTTTAACGAAAACCTTTTCATAACTCTTTTAAGGATTGACATGTTTTTGTGAAAAAAGCAATTAAGTTCAATAAATATTTTTATATTTTCAAATTCAAGGATTCACTAAATATTCCATATTTTATTTTATCTTGTTGTCCTCATCAAGCATGACCCATGTTTAATAATTTTTCTTTCATTTTCATATATATATATTCAACAAAACCGTTTTCGAAAATCTCATTTCATATTTTGCTTAAATAACATTATAAATCTCCAGCAGCCTAGGCAAAATATATAATACATTAAAATACGTTTTTTATTTCATACATTACCTGAAAACGCCAAGCATTCTATAGAATACCTATATTTCATACTATACCGATAACATATACACAACCGAGTTTGTCATAAGGAAGGGAAAACAACTATTTGAATCAAAACAGAAAAAAAATTGAATTGGTGTATTTGTAATCTCAATTCCCCATTTAATATAAAATACGCACTCCAACTCTTTAAATAGTCGCATCTTAAATCCATTACCGATGATTCAACAGATTAATTAATAAACACGAAAACTGTTTTTAGGATAGCGTATTATAGCTATCAAATATATTGTCATTTGAAGTCAGATAGCGGCAATTTTTTTTAAGGGAAAAACGTGAAAAATGCACATTTCCAAGGTGATTAACTAAATTGCATAATTAATCTAGACGGTTATTGTGAAAATTCTCCTCCGATAACGTTAGAGTTTAACGGAAAATGCTTTTTTTTTAAAGATTCCCGGCGCAATTTATTTTATTCATAGCATTTTTATTCTTTCCTATAAAATTCTATGAAATGCCATTTTTTATCTGGTTTTAATTACTAAAATCGCGCCTTTTCCTGCTTTTTGAAATTGAAACTTTGGAATGAGTAAATATCAAAAGTCAATTATAATGCTTTTGGCTTAAAAAAGAGTCGTATCGTTTAACCACTAAAAATACATTATTTGCGCAGTTTATTTTCGAACACCTCAAAGATAACCACGGAATGGTGAGCGCAACTAATTGGATAATATTAGGTTAACATCCACTAATTTTTTTTAAGTAGGTATGTATGACTTTTTTTATTCAATACACTTATTGGTTTAGAAATTTTAAAATTTGTTTATTACGAAAGTTTGAAACATTTTTTTTTGTTTAGGAATTTTTTTTTATTATATTGATAAACTTACGAAAAAGTTTTTTTTTAATTAAAAGTTTTGTAATCTTTTAATAAAGTACTGCAAATTATATTTTTTAAGCGCGTGACATTTTATATATAATTATTTTATACTTTTATTCATTTTTGGATATTAAATAAATGATACGGAAAAAAGTTATTTTTACACAATTAATTACCTAATATGAAATATCAATCATATCCCAAACTGTGGCCTGGTAAAAAGCGATACAAGCTCATAATCGGAGAATTGTGCTTTTGAATCTCATTTTTGCGTGTTCTCCTCATCGTACTCTTTCGCCATTTGTTTACATCATTTGTTTAGATTCGACTGGTGCACATTAAATTTGTCGTGATCCAAATATACGTCCTTACAGCGTAAATGTGTAGTTTGTCTTCTCAAGTGCTCTCCTCATCCTCTGACCATTTTTCAAATTTTAAGGGTTGTGTTCCCTGGTCTTTCTTTCGGAACCGATCCCGAACTGTCACCAAAAGCCCATTGTGGAGATCGAGTGTAAGTTTAATTCAATCAAGCGACTAAATAGCTGCATCCTCTTGTACCTTGGATAATACAACAACATGTACCATGGGTGGTACTTAATGTTATGTTATTTGTACTTCTGTTTACAGGAGGATTCTAATGAACAAAACAGAGGGGGGGGGGGGAGATATAATTGATACTGATTCCATGAAAATTGCCAGAGAAGCTATTAAAGGATCACGTGAGCAGGTTATTTCTGTCAGATATTTGTGAAAAGTTTTTAGAGTAGAATTTGCTACTTTAGTGCGACAATTAAATCATTCGAAACATCCACACTGACTGAGTAGGCCAAATGATTAAAAAAAATGTGTCCTTACTGTTTAAATGGGATCCAAGGTACATTAGGTTGGGATCCAAGGTAAAAGAGGGTCTTGTACCGTATACAGTTTGTTAAACATACAATTTTGTTTTGTTTAAAAAAAATATTTAAAAGTATTTAAGAACTAAATATTTACATAATAAATACTTATAAATGAAGGAAAATAAAAATTGAACAAGAGTTTGTGGGTTGAATGGAAAAACCATCATAAATAAGTAATACCTTCCGATGAGATTTTTAAAAAATGATCCAAGGTACAACAATCTACCCTACTTGACAAGCTTAAAATAGTAGTTCAAAAGAAGATTTTCTATTTAATTTTGGAACGATATATTAGAAAGGATCTGAGTTTTTGCATTATTTTCCCCGTTCCTTGCCACATCCTTCTTTATCTTTCTCCATACTTTACTCAGTGCTGTGTTCATCAATTTTGATAATTATTTAAGGAGACGGTGCAGTTGCAAACATTAAAAAAGAATCGTATTTTCAGTTTATATCTTATGGGGTATTCGGTGACATAACCTATCGTGCGATACTAAGTTTTTGAAAAATGTCACATATTATATAAAATTCTAAGTTAAATTTTTAACAAAAGTGGACGCGCCCCCTTTTGGAAGCAGTCACTATTTAGATTTTTTTTTAATTTAATTGCTTAAAATAAATTCATTACTTCGTGTCCTCACTGATTCTAAATACTTGAGAAATATTTGGGGCACAATAATTTTACATTTTATAGTACCAGGGATTTTACGTTTTATAGTTTTTCAAGAAATGATCTTAATTTTTTTTTTTTTTTGCACTTTTCTCAAAACGTATATTTCCAATGAACACGAAATTTTATGTATTAATAGCTTAGTCTAAAAGCTACATTTTAATTTTAAATGTTCGTTGATATACTAGAATGAAAAAATTTATATGGGAAAATATTAGTCAAAAGGTAAAAAAAAAAATATTTATTTTCAAATAAAAAAGGCATGGTAATTTTTTCTAATCCAAAATCAAAATTAAAATTAGGTTCAGTAGTTTAATTATAATGTATTCTACATAAAAACATAATTTGGTGATTGTATATTGAAAACTGTTTCAGGAAAGTGTACATTCGATAAGTTCGTAGGAAAATATTATCCAAAAATCCTACAGTTGTAAAATTACTTTATTCATAAAAAGTATGCTAAATGCTGAATATATTGTAATTGAATGTTGTTAAATATTGTTTTCCCCCACATGTACACAACATTTTATTCCAATTGAATTAATAGTATTGTAGTTAGTTGCAATGCTTTTTACAACCACCCCATTTTTGTTCACTGTCGTCTTAAAATGGGGGAAACGTTATCCCATGAGGGTCTTAGGATTCCCTTTCGTGTATATGAGTATTTTGGGATATATTTCGTGCGTTTTATGATGTTTCTTCTTATCT
Organism: Troglohyphantes excavatus; assembly: GCA_963932185.1. Classification (NCBI taxonomy): domain Eukaryota; kingdom Metazoa; phylum Arthropoda; class Arachnida; order Araneae; family Linyphiidae; genus Troglohyphantes; species Troglohyphantes excavatus. Next base: position 61,338,911 of record OZ010677.1, read on the forward strand.
TCTATATTTTTCCTCCAAAAGGTGACGGCGATGCCAGCGCATTGACGTAAACGATGACAGATTTCAGGCTGTACCCAGGCGCTGGCTTTGCTTTGTTCCTGTACATACTGGCAGTCTTCAAGATAGCATGGTCAGTAAATACATTGTATCTTTCATACATTAGATTTGTACATCCTTTATGGTCATACAAATTTTTATATTACAAAAATATTTCGTAATTTTTTTCGAGAAAGTTCATATTTAACATAGATTTCGTCTAATTTAATTTGGGTATTCATTGACATTGTAAACTGATTAAAAAAAGCTAGGTTTGGTCTGTTAGGTTAATTTAAATATATATATATATATATATATATATATATATATATATATATATATGTATATATATATTGTTGTTGTTTTTTTCATATACGGTACAGCTTTCTTTACCAAACGACCATTATTGTTATTTTAAAATAATATTATCAGATAAACTTTCAGTAATATACAGAAGAGCCACTATGGTCTCTTTACATAGGGAAATACATAGAAAGCATTCCCCGGTAGCGTTGAACATTAGCTCAAAGATAAATCTGTTTGGACGACCATCGATGATCATCAGCGGTGCCTCTGAAGTAACTAAATATCGGCGATCCTCACAGTAATCAACGTATTAAAAGCAAAGTACGTACGAGTTCAATTTAAATAATACTTATTACACCTCAATATCAAACTTCATTTCAATTGAATAATTATTTTAAGAAGTACTAAACGCGTTCTATTTAATTCATTGTTATATTAAATACTGAATCAAAGAGAACAAAAGTCTTTCTAACGCAAATCTCGCTAAAAATATTTCATTAAATCTGTTTTGTAACACAGTAATTATCTTCCGCTAATCGAAAATTTTCCTTTCAAAAAGCCAGTAGCAAAGAACGAATTCATTCAGGAATTTTATTAAATTTCAACCACAATGGACTTTAAAGGCGTTGTGTGGATCAATATGGGAATCTAATATTCAAAGAAAAAAAACGATAGAATCTTTGGATTGTTTGCAATTTTAATTAACCAAACCAAATGACAAACTGAATTTACTCTGTCTAAGGATAAATTGGTTTTAAGGAAATGAGAGTAAAAAGGTTTTCACGCCAAATTAGAACTGACATCTGGAAAAGTGGAGGACATGTGTTTCACTTGGCGGCGGACTTTCAAAAGAAATTAGTATTTCAATTTTGCACGAAATTAATGTTAGCACCAAATTGAATTTTCTTATTTAGTGTCTATTTAATTAGACTTCAATAACTTCTTTAAAGGACTCTTTTTCCCAAGATAAATATGTATTTGGAATATTAATATTTTTATTTTTGTATTAGCATCTAAACAAAAGTGAATAGCATTTTTATATTTTACGAATAAGAATTTTTTCCAATTAATTAAAAAAAATTATTTTACATATAAAATTTGCTTAAATAAAATGTCTTCAATAGGAGTACAACCACAATAAATATTAAATATTCCACTTTGTATTTTTAAAGTTTTTTTATTATTATTATTCGACAATCGATGAAAATCCCTTTTCACTTTTTTAAAGTGTCCTTCAATATTTTTCCAAAGATATTTTTAAGGGAACTCAGTACCCTGAAAATGATCAAAGCATCCAAACTTTTTTATTATTATCTTAAATTACTTCTATGGCATTTCTAATTACATATGAAAACTTTCTGAGATTAATTTAATATATTTCTGAAGTTATTTTTTTTATATTGGATGACAGATGGTTAAAAGTGTAATATAGTTCGGACAAGTTAACGATTTAGGATGGTCATTTAAGTTGACCAAAATGACCGTGCTAAGATGACTGTAGTCAAACTAAACACTGATTCAATGTTATTTTTTACTTAGTGAAACAATAATTCGAATACAATTTAGGATGGTCATTTACTTTGAGCTAAATAACCGTGCTAAAATGACTGTAGTCAAACGAAACACTGAGTCAATGTTACTTTTTACTTAGTGAAACAATAATCCAACAACATTTATGAGTATTTAATATTTCTGGGTAATTGTTTATTTTTTTCCAGACATTATATTCGAAATACTATATACTAATGCTACATAGTACATTTTAAATACTACTAAATATTGAGAGGCATAAATGTACGCTCATGAAAATGAATAGAGAACCTTAAAATTAAAAAATATAGCTGGTATTTATGAAGTTATATATATTTTAATATTACAGTGAAACAAAAGTATTTGGAGAAAGTTTCACCTAAATTAAAATTTGACCAAGTATAAAGTATTCTATTATAAATATACTTATATTGATATAAAATATAATGTATTTTAGTAACATCTTGCTAGCTAATTTACAAGTAAAAGAATTTAATTAAAATTTTCGAAAAGGGATCATCTTCAAAAAGTAAAATTTTTCATAAGACAAAAAATAATCCTTATTTATGTAAAGACGTTGTGAATATTTCGGAGCAGAGAAAACTCACTGCATTTAGTGTTACATTTATTTAGTGTTTCTTGTCCAAAGGTTGTTAATAATTGACTCAATTCCGCAATGTCGTATTCAAAAAATTTCAAATTTTAAAACTTTTTTTAAAAAAATACTTAATAATATTTTTTTTGATAACAGAAAACAAAACGATTTGAGGAAAAAATCATGAATTGCTTCTTTTCTCTTTGAATTTCCAGAGTAATGGCGATTTGTGTATTGACGAAATGTGGGGCATAACTATCACATCTTTGGACATAGGACAAAATAGTTTAAGACCCATACCAGGTAAACTCGTTAAAAAGATTCACGTGTGAACACACTGATTCGGAACCATGTAAAATTATCCAACACATCTCAATGAAGAAGGCCCACAACTTCCCTTGTGAAAGCTACGTTACTTTTCAACAGCATCAACCTAATTTTATTAGAGCATCTTAGATCTTAAGTATTACAGCTGCAAAGTACACCATATACGCCATTTTTAAGAACTAGCACGATAAGTAGGCTATAAACTCCAAATAGCTTTTACGACGCATAGCAATTGTCGACGCAGCAGTGATATCGCCACGAGATATGTCTTTATATCCCATTTTACAGCATTTTACACAGGTACCTTTGGTAAAATTCAATTCCGTAACGACCCCAGCGATAATTCTATTCCGAAATACCACATCGTGGTTTATGGAGCGGTTTTATTCGCGAATCGGATGTTTGAACTCGAGTTCCGAAAAAGAATCGGCGGGAAGTCATGCGAGTGATTCGATTATCGAACGCAAACAGCAGCGATTTTTTTAAAAATTTCATTCAAGGTAATGAAAATCAGAATGGCAATGACCAAAGATAATTTTGTTGAGTGCATCGTAAAGGTTGATTATCATGTGGTTATGGTAATATTATTTTTTTTAATAATCGTTTTTAGGAAATAACTTTTTACAAAATTAAAAGCCAACGTCAGTTTGTTTGTTTTTCTTTTGTTATACTAGATTATGTGATTTGGGATTTTTCCCCGTTTCGATTCCTACTGTGTTAAAAAATAAGATTTTTAAAAGTGAAGAGCCCTTTAAAAATTGAAGGTAGTCCTTTCGAAATAATTATGCATAAAACGAAGAAGAAGTTTCGTGTGTCGTTGACTTTTACAGTATTCTGATATTTTAACGTTTACTTATGACGGACTAATATCGTATTTTTTTTTCGTTTTACAATTTGGTGATTTAAAAGTAAATGCCTTTTAGCTAACAATACAGCAAAAAATAGACTATCATCGTATTTGCAATGTTAGTTACAATTTACTATTTAGTTTCTAGTTACTAGTTACTATTTAGTTTCTAGTTACTATTTAGTTTCTAGTTACTATTTAGTTTCTAGTTACTATTTAGTTTCTAGTTACTATTTAGTTTCTAGTTACTATTTAGTTTCTAGTTACTATTTAGTTTCTAGTTAGTTACTAGTTACTATTTAGTTTGTAGTTAGTTACTAGTTACTATTTAGTTTCTATTTAGTTACTAGTTACTATTTAGTTTCTAGTTAGTTACTAGTTACTATTTAGTTTATAGTTACTATTTAGTTTCTAGTTAGTTACTAGTTACTATTTAGTTTATAGTTAGTTACTAGTTACTATTTAGTTTCTAGTTAGTTACTAGTTACTATTTAGTTTATAGTTAGTTACTAGTTACTATTTAGTTTCTAGTTAGTTACTAGTTACTGTTTAGTTTATAGTTAGTTACTAGTTACTATTTAGTTTCTAGTTAGTTACTTATTAATTACTAGTAAGTTACTACTTAGTTACTAGTTTGTTAGTAGTTACTTATTAATTACTAGTAAGTTACTACTTAGTTACTAGTTTGTTAGTAGTTACTTATTAATTACTAGTAAGTTACTACTTAGTTACTAGTTTGTTAGTAGTTACTTATTAATTACTAGTAAGTTACTACTTAGTTACTAGTTTGTTAGTAGTTACTGATAAGATTACTATTTACTAGTTACTAGTTATTTACTAGTTACTAGTTATTTACTAGTTACTAGTTATTTACTAGTTACTAGTTATTTACTAGTTAGTAGTTATTTACTAGTTACTAGTTATTTACTAGTTACTAGTTATTTACTAGTTACTAGTTATTTACTAGTTACTAGTTATTTACTAGTTACTAGTTATTAGTTATTTACTAGTTACTATTTAGTTACTAGTTACTAGTTAGTTACTAGTTACTAGTTAGTTACTAGTTACTAGTTAGTTACTAGTTACTAGTTAGTTACTAGTTACTAGTTAGTTACTAGTTACTAGTTAGTTACTAGTTACTAGTTAGTTACTAGTTACTAGTTAGTTACTAGTTACTAGTTAGTTACAAGTTACTAGTTAGTTACTAGTTACTAGTTAGTTACTAGTTACTAGTTAGTTACTAGTTACTAGTTAGTTACTAGTTGCCCGAAAAAGGATTAATTTCCCATACGCGTTACAAAATTCAGAAGAGGAGAGTGGATTATAGTGGCCGCCCATTTCAACGATGCCCACCTTCGTATACACGGTGGTATTTCCTGCAGGTTGATTCCCTTTGTCGTTATGGCTCTGAAATGCCAACGCTTTTTAATGCGCGCAAGGTTCTGCCAATAACCGTTGTACCCGGAACTATTTCGCAGACCATTTGCCAAAATTGTACGGTGATGTTTAACAATGTTAATTAACAACAAAAAATCTTTTTCTAGGTCTCATAACTTAGAGTTTGAAACTATACTTCCGGATAATCCGCAAGAATACGACAACTTGCAGCCACCCAAAGACAAAGGTAAAAAATATTAGTATATACACGGAGTTCAAGCTACTAAAATTAAGTAACATAAAGGAAAATTTTACCTTTGTATCTCTGAGCGTTTGTTGACCCCCGGTTTCGAACTTAGTTCATTATGTGCATGCTACCTTTTTACTTAATTCGATGAGCTAAAACCATTGCTCAAGCTCGTATGAAAATGTCGGAAATTTTGAATGCCCCATCTCACATTTTTCATTATTTCATCTGTAGCATGAGTTGTATGTGTTAAAGGCTTTTGTTTGTACTTATTAGACATCAGGATTGAATATTTTTTATGAAGGGAACTTGTAATAGAATAATTAAAGAAAAGTTTTATTCCGTTAATTCGTTTGATGAGTGATACAAATAAAAATGTTTTTCTTGACAGCAACGAGCTCAATAAACCTTTTAGTGTATATTTACTAAAAACATTAAAACACTGAATATATATATATATATATATATACCTCTTTTTTATTCTTTAAATACACCGTGTATGTTGTCCCAAAGGAAGATGAGTCGTACCAAAGGACATTTAGAAAGAGTTTTCGACTTCAATTATCACTGAAAAGTTTCTTTCTAATCTGTTCTTAAGAACAATTAAATTATAAAAAAAAATTTAAAGGGAATATGCTTAAAAGTTATAAAAATTGGCAGTAATAAGATTAAAAAACAATAAAATACTTTTACACAATTTAACTTCAATTACATTAAAGTAGTGGCTCTTAAAGTCCCCAGACTAAAACTTAAAGGCTAATCAGGTCCTGCCTATCCCTAGTTACGTAGGTCTTCCCTATAGGTTATTTTAAAGTGAAGACCCCATAATTAAAAATACTTGCTTATTCTTGAAGAAACTTTCGTCGTTTTTAACGAACAAGGCAGCTGCTGAATGCTCCGATTTAATATTTCGTCATATTGAGGAAATTCATTTTATCATTGTTGGTTTTTTTTTACAAAATTTATTTCATCAAAAATAAGGACCATTTCCAATAAATATTGATGGCTTGGAACATCGATCTCTTGGTCCGCAGACTGGCACTCTATTGATCATGCATGGAGAGCTCTGTGGAATTTTGATAATATGCATATAAGAACAGAAATTGAGCTGATAAAACCGGAGAGGAATCAGAGTAAGTTACGTTCTTTAAACATTTGAAGGTTCATCCAAATGGAAAGTGACTCAATGACAAAACGATTGTCAAAATTAACGAAAGTAGCCTCGATTATCACAGAATGATTAAAAAATAAGTATTATTCCTGAGAGTGCATTTCGTGAGTAATACTATTTATAATTTAATAATACTAATTTAACTTTAATACTAATAATAATACTAATTTAACTTTAATACTAATAATAATACTAATTTAACTTTAATACTAATAATAATACTAATTTAACTTTAATACTAATAATAATACTAATCTCACTTTAATACTAATAATAATACTAATCTCACTTTAATACTAATAATAATAATAATTTAACTTTAATACTAATAATAATACTAATTTAACTTTAATACTACTAATAATACTAATTTAACTTTAATACTAATAATAATACTAATCTCACTTTAATACTAATAATAATAATAATTTAACTTTAATACTAATAATAATACTAATCTCACTTTAATACTAATAATAATACTAATTTAACTTTAATACTAATAATAATACTAATTTAACTTTAATACTAATAATAATACTAATTTAACTTTAATACTAATAATAATACTAATTTAACTTTAATACTAATAATAATACTAATTTAACTTTAATACTAATAATAATACTAATTTAACTTTAATACTAATAATAATACTAATTTAACTTTAATACTAATAATAATACTAATTTAACTTTAATACTAATAATAATACTAATTTAACTTTAATACTAATAATAATACTAATTTAACTTTAATACTAATAATAATACTAATTTAACTTTAATACTAATAATAATACTAATTTAACTTTAATACTAATAATAATACTAATTTAACTTTAATACTAATACTATTAAAAATTAATACTAATTTAACTTTAATACTAATACTAATACTAATTTAACTTTAATACTAATACTAATACTAATTTAACTTTAATACTAATACTATTAAAAATTAATACTAATACTAATACTATTAAAAATTAATACCAATACTAATACTATTAAAAATTAATACTAATTTAACTTTAATACTAATACTAATACTAATACTAGTGATGGGAATAATCGAATGATTTGAATAATCGAATGATGATTGAATTCTGAAACGAATAATCGAGTGATTTGTCACGTGACCGATTCTTCTATAACTGTTACGGTTACAGTTAATATTATTGTTTGGGTTCTTTTAAATAAAAACACCATTATTTACGAATTTACTGTTAAAAAAATGTTTCCGGATATAATTTTTTAAAAAATAATTTTGTTTAATTCTTTTGTATCACTATTAAATTATAATTAACATTTATTTATATTAGATAATGTATTCTTTTTTTATATGTGTAAAATTTCTGATTCTGTAGTTAACTATAACTGTGTTTCTTTTGATGTGATTAAAATGTTTATTATTCTGAGTTTTTTTTTACGAAAAATATAGTTTGTTTCATCTGTGATCTTTAGTTTCAAACAAATTATTTTAGCTCTATCTAAAATTAAATTTTTAGATGACAATAATGGCGTAACGGAAGGGACAGCAATGTGGGTTGGTCAAGGATTAAAGGGAGTTTTCAGAGATAAAACAAAATTTAAATATCACCAAATAAAAAAGTGTATTGATGCTGTCTGTATTCAAAATAATCTTTTAATAAAGTGAACTGAATATAACCTCTAGTCAGTGTTCAAAAATCTAAAATAAATTTTTCGGCTTTAGATAAATTCCAAAAATCAAAAGAAAAGAAAACTGCACAACTACAATATTTTTTGGGTTTTATACTATAAACTTTTATATGATAATTTAGTAATTATAAATATTGGAGGTACACTAATTAACTATATAGATTTTTCATACTGTGTTTAAAATATGGCTTCCATAAACATACATAATATAATGCTAACAATAAATAACAAACTAATTCTTCTAAAATGTTTTTTAAAAAGTTAAAATTTTGTTATTTTAGCAAAATTTGTTATTGGAGTTGACTATTTAGAATTTTGGAAATAGTATTGACGTCGAACCCTAGGATGCTTGTGCTAGCTAAAATTGGTTTTTCAATCTAATTTTCTAATAAGGTTTACAATTAGTGTCCCAGTTTGGTAATAATTTGTGGGGGCCTAAAGTATTTTTTGCAGGAGAGTACCAGCAAAAACTGTTGCAATACTGATAAAACCTAAGGGGATACCCAGCAAAGCATTTTTTATTTAAGCCGAGAATAAAGACGTTCTTTGCATGCATAATTTTTTTTAATGTTTGGTGATATACAATAGTAATAGTAGAAAAATATTTTATTATTGCTATTATGACACAAATGGGGAAAATACAACAAAATAGGAGTTTGATTAAAATATTCAGAAAATTAAACATAAAAACTTACATTTAATTAAAACTATTTAATAAAAAAAATTCACTTTGGAGATGTGTTGTGTTTTGAAACTTTTTTAAGTAATACCACAAAATAAATTAACTTGTTTAATTCTTCAATTATAATAATCAATCATCGACAGAAATCAAATCAGGATTTTAAGAATTTCACTAAACAATCCATTGTTTATTTGAGAAACTTGGAATATATAAATTGTGAATAAATAATTCCAGGAATCCAACAACTTGACACACAGAACTATTAACAAAGACTGTAATACAAAATATCGTCTAAATATTAATTACATTACTCGGGAGATTGCTTACTTGTAGAAAAATTAAACTATAAAAATATACAGGCCCATCGCACAGGAGGAGTCCAATCCCCTAATCATCTGGAAACCCTGAAAGTTGGAAATTTCAACTTCTAAAAACCCTAAGTTGGTAAAATTTATGACTGAAGAAAATTAATATTAACAAATAAAAGCTAGGGAAGATTAGAAATTGCCCAACTTGTAAGATAACATTTAAATTAGACCTCAGAACAGAATATGGGTGCAACAAATCAATGCTTGCGGAGAACTGTTTAATATTATCTAAAATATATATAAAAAAAGATGCAAAATGTTGATAAGTTGGAACTGGGAACTTTTATCACTTGGAAATTTCGAATAGTTGAGTTGAGAATTTCGAATCGTTAAGTGAGAAAATGTCTTGTTTCAATCCCCCCCAAATATTTTTTATGTAACGCCACTGTTTACATACTTAAGCTTGTTTACATAGAAGGTGGTTTAAATGATCTAAAATGTTTAATACTCAATACAGATAATAAATTATTAATAAAAACAATATGTGTTATTATATTTTTGACGAACAAAAATAAATGTTATAAGGAAAACCGCTTCTAATTGATTGAAAATCAGTAATTTTTTTTTATTGAAATATGTTTTGTATCCAAGATTTTAAATATTATCCACCTTTAAAATACAACTTGAATTGTATTCTTTGAGAGCATTATTTTGACATTGGAAAACATTACTGCATTCTAAAGTTGGAATAATAGAAGCTTTTAGACAAAATTTATTACAATTTGAATCTAGCACATTATAATGAATATACTATTTAAATGTATCAAAGGAAACAGCTTTATCAGCTAATGTATTATCTGATATGTATAGTCACATATATTTCTTAACTTCATGATGTGTACAATGAACAGAGCTGCCGATTTGTAGAGTAACTTTACATTATCCAAAAAATTCTTGTATTTGGCTTCATTAATATAAAATGATCACCAAACACAAGAATCATTTAGTCGTCGATTGTAATTCTACTGCAGGACTTGCCATCTGATAGTTTTCTTCTTAGAATATACATGATGTTTCTAAAACATGATAACACACATTGGAAAAGCACACAAGTCACATCAATATTCCAAATATATAATCCTCTGCAAAAATTAAATCATGAATGCCAGCTAAACTTCGCTAAGTAATCATTTTGTTTTAATAACATATAAACAATTCTATGAATCTAAAACTCTATTTAAACAGGGTTGTTGACAGTCAGTGACAGTACCATATATTTTAATACAAGCAATTACGTTCTTGCCAATTCGTAATGAATTTAATCAAATCTTTTCTCGAAAGACTTGCCTGAAAATGCTACATGCAATCGACAAACACCTGTAAAAATCAGAGAGAAAAGAAAACGTCTTCTCGTGTCGTATGAAAATGCTCGAATGATCGAAATTTTGGTAGTATAATCGGCAAAAAAGTTGCCGATTATTTCTTAATCGAGTGAAGTTCTCGATTAGTAACATTCCACAATGTCTCGATCATTCCATAATCGAATAACATTCCAGAAGTTCTCGATCATTCCATAATCGTCGAACCTCAACTTCATTCGATTAGTACATAATCGAGATAAAATTTCACATAAACTCAAATTAATCGAGATAATAGTGGTATTGGATACATCCCTGTTTCTACTTCAGAAAAAAAAAACACTGTTTGCCACAATAGCCAATCACTGAATGGGTTCTGCCGTATTTTAATCCACTATCACGTCAAATCTACGAATAGGAAAACATTGATTAGCCGTATTAGTAGTGAAATCGCTCATGTCAATCATCAAGACATTCGAATCATTCCGCCCGGGCGGAAAAATCACTCATCATGATATTCGAAACATTCCGCTCGGGCGTGAAAATCATTCGAATCATCTTGTCTCGGGCGAGAAAATCATTCATTTCATTCCGCCAATTTCTATTTGGGCCTCTGCGTGTAAGACAAGACTAGACGAACTGGAAAGAGCCCAATCTGGAATTATCAAAATAAATATTGCTAGATCCCCTTAGTTTATTCGTATACTTGATATACGAGATTCCCTCAGCATCCCCTCACTCTGTGAATTTATGGGTAAACTTGCTACCGATTTCTACACAAAAATACCACACATTGACAACCCTGAGTTACAAAAACTCAAGGTGTATGATTACACCCTTTGGGTAAACAGACGGCGACCCAGAGCAGCTATGAAGCTCTGCAAATAATCCCCAGCAGTTCCATTTCAACCTGACATGTTTTCGCTTGATCTATTGTGATGTCCCTAGACTAAGCTAATTTAGTAATGTATTGCCCCAGATTTGTTGTAAAATAGAAATATAATTCACCCTCTCATGTTGTAAAATAGAAATGTATCTCACCCATGTATCTTGAGGCTTCATGCCCAATATTTTTCACTATGCTACATGTTTTATATGTCCAAAGGACTTGAAAAGAACCTATGAAATGTAGGTCTTTCATGGAAAAAAAAAAAAAAGGCTCACGCCCTGGTAGTTTATTCACCTCTCATATTGTAAAATAGAAATGTAATTCACCCATGTAATTTTGAGGCATCATGCTCATTCTTTTTTCACTGTGCCACTTGTTATGAATGTCCAAAGGACTTGAAAAGAACCTATGCAATTATAGTCATTTTCATGGAAAGAGGCTCACGCCTCTATTTTTAGTGCTTTAATATGTTGTTTCGTCTTCACGTCCTGTGTTGTCCCTGTTCTGTCCTTACTTGTTTTTACATGTCATTCAAATCTATCATAAAGTCATGTTGATATAAATAATAGTCATACAGGAGGTTAAAGGAGCTACGCTCCTAAGGTACTCCGCACGCTTCGCTCAACTCAACTCCGCCAATTTCTAAAAAAAAAATCAGTTACGAGTTCTCTTTTTTGAATAATCGATTATTTTCAAGTAATCGAATTCATCGAGTGATTTCAATAATCGAGTGATTCACTAATCGTCACTCATAATCGCCCATCTCTAACTAATACTATTAAAAATTAATACTAATACTAATACTATTAAAAATTAATACTAATACTAATACTATTAAAAATTAATACTAATACTAATACTATTAAAAATTAATACTAATACTAATACTATTAAAAATTAATACTAATACTAATACTATTAAAAATTAATACTAATACTAATACTATTAAAAATTAATACTAATACTAATACTATTAAAAATTAATACTAATACTAATACTATTAAAAATTAATACTAATACTAATACTATTAAAAATTAATACTAATACTAATACTATTAAAAATTAATACTAATACTAATACTATTAAAAATTAATACTAATACTAATACTATTAAAAATTAATACTAATACTATTAAAAATTAATACTAATACTATTAAAAATTAATACTAATACCAATACTATTAAAAATTAATACTAATACTAATACTATTAAAAATTAATACTAATACTAATACTATTAAAAATTAATACTAATACTAATACTATTAAAAATTAATACTAATTTAACTTTCAAAATAAATTTCCTTAATTAAGTATTTTTTTTTAAACTCTCGAGTAAAAATTCAAAAATGTGTATAGGAAAGATATTTTAAAACGATTCATTTTTTAAAGAAGACTACGCCAGTCGGATATTGATTTTGGCAATCTCATACATATTAAAATGTCCTTGCTTTCATGCAAACGATGCCTTTGCGTCTAGAGTCCGTGAAATCGAAATATTTGCATCTATTTTTAATGTATCAAATCCACAAAAAAAATACTGAGTATTTGCATCTACATGAACAACAAATACATAAAGAGTAAGAGTTTTGAATGCGTATGTCTGACCTAAATAGAGATCCAAATTTTTTACTTCAGAAGCCACGGTCTCATTTTTTGTGCATACAAATAGTTTAAAGACATGCAGGGTTATCACAAAATGCTGGGCGATGGTCATTGTTTGGCTGTATCACATTTGGCTGTATTGGCGTAATAAAATATTTTTGCCCAACTGCTTTGCTGATTGTATTTTAAACAAGCAGCTTAGTTAAAGTAATTCTATTGTAGCAGAACAAATGGTTTATTACGTGTGGTTAAACAACCAACCATTGACAATCGCTTAACAATTTGTGCCCACCTCGTATATTTTCTAAACTGATAGTTTATAGAGAGCGGTTTTGTTTTTTTACATATGTATCTGAAACAAATTTCCAAATGAGAATACCACTTAATAAAGTAATAACTTCTACTATATAAAAGGTTTTAAGATCGAAATTATCACCCTTCATTTCACAATAATTTTGTTCTTCCTGAAAGATAATATAACATACACTCAAAATACCTTCTTACAGAAACCTTAAAATTTATTTTAAAAATATTCCACTGACAAATTAGCCCCTACGACCCTATAAGCGGTATAGGTCCCATTAGCCAGCAAAATTCGCAACAAAGGGAACAACACTTTATTTAAATATATTTTATGTACAATTACATAGAGGCTAAATATTTGCAGTAAGTACTTCGATCCAATGATTTTATTTGACAGAGTAGGGCCATAATACTTTTCCAATATGGCGTCTCAAACCTATCTTGACATGTACTGAAATTTGGGGACTGAAAACCCCACTAAAAGTGAACAAGAGTTTGGGGAAGAGAAAAAAAACGTCCATTTAACCTTCCAGTGCATGATTTTTTCTTTTTCAATTAAATAGTTTTTTATATTTCAAAAGAAATATACTTCGACCTTTCCATATTTAATTACTTAGTACTCTTTAAGTTAAGCAGCAGTCAGATACTATTTATAATTCAGTTCGTCTTTTTTTTGATGTTGCTATAAAGAAAGTTACTCTGGATGTGTAATAGCTATTTAAAAAGTAAAAGCTTGATTAATCTGGAAAGCGCCTGATTTTTAAGAAGTTCCAACGTTCTTGTATAGTTTTTAATTACTTCTGTATATTTCTAATTTCTATTTAAAATAAATTTATATATATCTATGGTACCTTGTATTGTTTTTAGATAATGTGTTTATTTTTTTTTCATCTCAAATTAGTTTTTTTTAAATAAAATATTAATTCTTCATATAAACCTTTTATCAGAAATTCGATATTTGTTGGCAAATTTCATTCACTTCAAAAAGTGTATAAATATTTAAATACATGCTTGTGGGCGTATAGGGATTAGGACTTTCAGGCTGTAGGGATTCTTGAATATTGTGTCGGGAATGTGGCTGCGGTAATTATGCCTGTAGTTTGTTTATATAACTTTAAAAATTTCAAATGTGAGAGATATTTTTATTTGACATTAACTAAATAACTACTCAAAAATCAATTACCTTTCCAAAATGAATCTCATCTCAAACCGATGGTTTTTTTCAACATTAGCCGTAACCATAAAAATCCCATGAGGTTTTTTTATGACGTCTGATGCTTTTTAATAAAATCAAATCTAAATCGAGATTGAACTCCTATCCACCAATAAAATACCAAATAACAGAAATAGAATGAAAGTAACCGATTTAGATCTCTGCCATTCGGTCTTTCGACTCGATTCATAGGGGGAATCTGCTTAAAATATCTTATCAAAACGAATGCCGTCCATTTTTATGTGGATTACGTGAAATTTCAATTTTCCGATTCAAGAATTTTTATGAGACATCTGCAGTCTTTTTTTTTCTGGAATATCAATAATATAAAAATGATAATGCATATGTAAAACAAGAAATGAGAAACTTCTGAATATGTGATGCTACAAAAGGACGTTTTTTTTTTAATCTTTCTAAAAATGATTTTGATGAGTCACGAGCAATTTCGGATATTATATTATTATATGACGTCTCTGAACATTAAGGTTGTTCTACTGGATCCTGAATAATGTCATTAGAATAAAAGATTCTTATATTTCATAAACCATTAATTTTGAAAATGCTCAGAGCACCGTGACTTTTAGTAATTCTTTCTTGGAAGACATAAAAAAACTAAATACGAAATAAAGATTTCATAGTTATATGTAGTTAAAAAAAATCATTTGAACGATATTTAAAGCACGTAAAGCACCCTTTTTAATAAAATAAGTAGCTCTTATAACTCCTATTAAATTTATAACTCTACAATATACAGATTAGTCAAAATTTTTGGGAAATGGTCATTGTTAGGATGTATCACATTGTAATAACAAAGCAATATTTTTGCTCCAACTACTTCGTTTATGTTTTAAACAAGTAACTTAGATTTAATATCAACAAACAAAATAGTCAAAGCATAGCAAAAACAATCATTTATTATTTGTAGTTGAACAGTCAAACAATGAGCATCGCCTAACAATTTATGACTACCTGTATAAATACTTCAGGTCTGTAAAAAGGTGTATAAAAACAATTACATCGGGGGGAGGCACATGAACTGTTAAATGCCTGTTTTAAACAACTAGAGGAAATACAAATAACTTCTGTGAATATAAAAAAATATAACTTTTTTTAAAAAATAATTTGATCTTTTTACACAAATTAAGCGGAATTTTGACTGATCTTAAAAGCACCTAAAAACATACTATTATGATTATTTTTAACAAAGTCGTAAAATATGTTTTCAAATCTATATACAGAATGAAAAGTGTATGTGGGTTTATTTTTTTATACAAATCAACAGTTTTATTCCAAGTTGATGAAATGTTGCACACTTGACCTTCAACAAGAAGAAGGTTTATGTCAACATGAGATTTCGAAAAACCCACTCACACCCTTCCCACCAATTAAATCAAAAATGACTTCGTACTTAAACTTTATTAAAGGCAATAGTTTAACATTATATCATTGTAACGTTGTATTCTTGTAACAATGTAACGTTGTATCATTGTAACAATGTAACGTTGTATCATTGTAATGTTGTAGCATTGTAACAATGTAGCATTGTAACAATGTAGCATTGTAACAATGTAGCATTGTAACAATGTAACATTGTAACAATGTAGCATTGTAACAATGTAGCATTGTAACAATGTAGCATTGTAACAATGTAGCATTGTAACAATGTAGCATTGTAACAATGTAGCATTGTAACAATGTAGCATTGTAACAATGTAGCATTGTAACAATGTAGCATTGTAACAATGTAGCATTGTAACAATGTAGCATTGTAACAATGTAGCATTGTAACAATGTAGCATTGTAACAATGTAGCATTGTAACAATGTAGCATTGTAACAATGTAGCATTGTAACAATGTAGCATTGTAACAATGTAGCATTGTAACAATGTAGCATTGTAACAATTGGAACGTTATAAGAATTGTAACAACGTTACATTGTTACAATGATACAACGTTACATTGTTACAATGAAACAACGTGGCATTGTTACAATGATACAACGTGACATAGTTACAATGATACAACGTGACATTGTTACAATGATACAACGTTACATTGTTACAATGATACATCATTACAACGTTACATTGTTACAATGATACAACGTGACATTGTTACAATGATACAACGTTACATTGTTACAATGATACATCATTACAACGTTACATTGTTACAATGATACATCATTACAACGTTACATTGTTACAATGATAAAACGTTACAATGATACAACGTGACATTGTTACAATGACACAACGTTACATTGTTGCAATGATACAACGTTACATTGTTACAATGATACAACGTTACATTGTTACAAATATATAAATGATATATATATATACATATATATATATATATATATATATATATATATATATATATATATATATATATATAAATGATATATATATATACATATATATATATATATATATATATATATATCATTTATCTTAAAATCATTTAACAGTCCCAAATTATATATAATAAAGCTCTGATAAACCCGAGACTAATTATTAACTTTCATCAGATACAAATACAACCTTTCAATACCAAACTATACTATGTTTAACAAAATAAAAAGGACGGGCAATTAAATATTTCGAAAAGCATTTCGAAAGCCCATTCTATCTAGTTGTTTGTTTCATTTGTTTTAATCAATAACAAATCCTGCAAAAGACATTGCGCTGCTTCAACGTAAAGAGATCTCTCTCAATAACAGCATTTCTAATTGGGCTGATTGGCTGCCAAGTGGTATAATCCTAAAAAGAGAGTTCCGAAATAAGAGAGTTTCAAGTTTGCAACTCGTTTTGGCCATAACGTTATGTAGAATGACATTCAACTCATTATTGGACAGTCTATTGAAGTAGGACCCACACCACTAATTCAAATGATAAATCTAGCTGCCTAAATATGTAAAATGGTGTTAGTTCCTTTTTCTAATTTTCGTGACTTATGCCGTTTGGCAGTCAGCCCACCCAATTATTGGTGTGAACGAATAATTGGGTGAGCTCGAAGTTCTTCCAACGAAGTTCTTGATCTTAACCCTTTTGCGCTTAAATAGAGAGCTTTGCAGAGCTCCGCATTGACAATCCATTTAATTAGTTACATAATGGGAAAACGTATGTCTCAGACTAGTAATTAGATTATTGAATGTTTCGGAGACTTTATAATTTAGGCAGACCTGTTTGAGGTATTGCCCTAAAGTTTCAAAAACAGATTTTTGACAAATTTTTCAAGAGAAGCAAAACTTTAATGAATTTCAGTATTTATGGACTGATTTTATCTTATTTTTTCTACAAATTTGTATTATATCAGGGTGGCAGCATAACCTGGAAACCCCTCGAAATCAGTGAATTATCATGGAAATTTTTAATTCTGGAAATATCAGGGAAATTTTCAAAATGTCACAAAAAATCAGGGATTTTTTCAAATTTGGATCGTTAAAACGGCAATTATCGTCTGTTATGCCCTCCATTCTTGGTAATTTAATTGTCAATATTTTCTTTTAGTTCTGAATAAGAATTTAAGAAAAAAAATCATGGTTATGCACATTTTCAGTTTTATTTTTGTAAAAACGTGAACCACTGCTGGTGGGAAAAGCAAAGTGTGTTAGACCTTGAATTGTACGCAACATGTGAAAGGCTAATAAATATGGGATTTATTGAAAATTGGATTAGGAAATATGAAGCATATAAAACATTTAAAATTATCTACAAAGTAATTTGAAAAAAAAAATCTTTTTTTGCATTATCTGCTTCTAGAAACCATGTTTAATTACTATTATTCCTGTCACAATTACGTAATTTGTGTTGTATCCAAAAAATATTCTTTTAACTGTCAATAAGTATTCCGTATAATTTTTAATTTATAATGCAATATATTATTGTATTATCGAAGCATGGATACTTTGTTTCTATATAAAGCATGTATTGCAACATTTCTGAATGTAATTGTAAAATCAGGGAAATTTTTGTGACACCATCATGGAAATCAGGGAAATATCAGGGAACTTTTTTTTCAGAATGTTGTTGCCACCCTGCAGATAGACGCAGGCCTTCACCAAATTTTTTTCTTTCCATAAATATTACTTTGAGAGCTTGTGTTAATCAATCTGGTTTCACAACTAAACGCTATGGGAAATATATATGGTTTTGCAACTAATATATGGGATATATCGTGTTTTGCAGCTTAATACTGTGCTGCGATTGGTGCGCAGTAACCTACGCGCATCTTGATCTATTTAATTTCGGAATTGATTTCTTTACTTATCTGGTTTTGCAACCAACTGCTTCTCTCAAATCGCAAAATGAATATTATCCAGCTGCTTGGAATGTTAGGACGAAGCCTACTGATAGATTTGTAGAAACACTAAAAATAAAAGTCATAATCCTGAAAATCGAAATAAATTAACTATCTGGTTTTGAAACTAAGTGGGCTTCATTAACCTTTAATGTTAGTTACATATCTTTACAAGCTAAGAATATAATTATGTCCTATTCCAAGAAGATAAAAACAAATTGAGCAAATGCCAAATCTTACTCTGGATAACTTATGAAAGTAAAGTTATCTGAAAAAAAGATATTAGATGCATACTTTTTAAAAAAATATTTTTGTATGAAAAATTAGTACATTTCTTAGTCATTTTTTTAAAAATTCATATTTTTGTGAATTTAAAAAAAATTGCTTTGTTTAAGTCTTAAAAATTATTAAATTATTGCTCTGTAAAACATTCAGACTGATAAAGTAATTTGTGACTAAATGAAATGCTCTCAAAGTTAATGGATTTAACATGGGTATTTGGTAGTACTATTGCAAATAATGAAAGATTAATTATTATAAGGTAAATGAGTTTTTGTTTTAATTAGTGTCACAATAGAGCTACCTAATGGGTAACCAGAAAATAATGAAAAAACTTTTTTTTAACTACTATTTTAAGCTTTTTCAGTTTCCATGAAACTAATCCGTGATATGCAGAGATTAAGACAATCAAAAATACATGGTAAACTAATTTAATTAAACATAAGTCATATTTTAATTAAAAATTCACAATCTAAACCCTTCTTTCAAATAGATAATATCATTCTCCCATGTCTTATCAATATCGATTCATTATTTTTTTAGACAAGCACGAGCAAATACAGACCAACCCAGCTCCTGTCATTTCATAAAGGTTCAATTAAACTTAAATTGAGTCTTACTCATACAAGTACTTTAGTTTCAATTATAAATACAAATTATTTTCGCAATATAAAAATGGAACTATTCATTGAAACTGTCGAACTCAACGAATGCTTCTATGTTATGTAAATTTATTTAAATCCTTCAGCTTTTTACCATAATGAAAACAAAGGGGATAATATTTGTCACAATTTTTCTCGCCTCGGTATTCCATTTAGTGAAGAATGATGCTTTGAAATTGCTCGGAGAATTAAAATCGTCTTCTTTAGTAATTTCCGAAAGGATGTGGACAAAGGAAAGATATTTTTTGAAAAAATTCAAGTAATAATACATATCCTGTTTTAACAGAAGACTTCCAATTGTTTAAGTAATATAAAAACACTGTATCCTGCGGCTTCAAAAGCATTCATTATGCATTTATTTTTTAAGATTTTTAGAATAATTATACTGAATAAATATTGGATTTGTATACGATTTAACAAAGAAATGAATAATAGAGATTTTGTATAAAGTAGAAATATTTTTTTATAATATACTATCGTTTCAAGTTTAGTTTACTTGTTTAATAGACTCGTATTCAACAGTGTTAAAGTATCCTTTTTCGTATTATAAGGCTTAGGAGTTCGAATATCTGTGTATACTTGACAGTTTGAAGCGAGATCATAATTGGAGTGTTGTCAGGTTTTTTTCCAGTCGTTTTAAAATATGGACGATTTCATCATCCGTGCATAAAAAAATGGTGTACGTTCAATCTGATCGTAATCCAATGTGTCCAGCTTAGGTGTTAACATCTTCATACGATCATAGTTAAAAAATATCAGGCCAAGAGTCTTTCCTTCGACTCCGAACCGTCGCCAATAGCCCACTTTGTAGATCTAGTACGACGTTTTTTCAACCAACCAAACAACATTTTGTTTTGTCCGTATCTATACACTCTATGCCAACTGCATGTGGAATCAATAGACTTCACGTCAAAAGGTTTATAAATTTTAGCTTTACATGAAATTAACGGATATAACTAGTTAATTTATTAGTTATATCTGGTTTTTATATTAGTTATATATTACATGTTACTGATTATTACATGTTTTTAACTCTTTATGTTTTTACAAATCAGAAAGCCATTTTTTTTAATATGTAAAAGTTGAATTCATACATGTAATATTTCGGAAAATAATTTTCTAATATTAAAAATGAATATTAGATTTTTTTTAAAAAATACAAATAATAAAATGCAAAATATACTGCATGCATATGTCGAAAAAAAGTTCAATTTTAGAAGCATCTTGTTTCTACAACTGAACCAATCCCCTCAAAAAACAGGTCAACACACATCCCCCTCATTCATGATCATTACTCATTTTCTTTAATATGTTACATACCTGTTCATCCACTCACTCCGTGAATTGTGGATAAGACAATTTTTTGAACTGCACTCCTCAATTGCCCAATAAGATTTGATTCATGTAGCTGAAATACTCAATAAAGATTTCGTTCATCAAAGCAAGTTACTGTCAACAAAATTCGACGATCAACGTAAAAAACCTTCCACTTCGTGACATTTAAAGAGAAGGAAGACTGAAACAATAGTTTTTGACACTCTTAAACAGGTGATAAAATGGGGGATGTTCGCTAAGTAAAAATGACATGTGATTCGTCAAAGCAACGGTGAGTATAAGTGATTGAAAGAAGACGTTTGTCACGTCAGAGTTCCTATAGTTTTGTTTTTTCTATGTGAAAACATCTTATGTGGTGAACGTTTATATAAATTATACAATGTTAATAATATATAGTTACCCCATCGGTACCCTTCCCCCCCCCCCTCCCCGTTTAATCCGTCTTTTTTAATTTCTCGAAAGCAAAATAACTAGTCTATTGTTCAGACATCTACAGGTACAAATAATCCGAATGTTCAGTTTTCCCGTTGAAGAATAATTGTCAGAAATAATTGTTCCGCCAAGACAATTTTTGATCGACAACTTTCAATTGTTTAATACAATAAATATATATTAATTTATTTTAGAGTATTTCATTGTTATCTTATGATTTTATGATCTTATGATTTTATGATCTTATGATTTTATGATCTTATGATCTTATGATTTTATGATCTGATGATTTTATGATCTGATGATTTTATGATCTGATGATTTTATGATCTGATGATTTTATGATCTGATGATTTTATGATCTGATGATTTTATGATCTGATGATTTTATGATCTGATGATATTATGATCTGATGATTTTATGATCTGATGATTTTATGATCTGATGATTTTATGATCTGATGATTTTATGATCTGATGATATTATGATTTTATGATCTTATGATTTTATGATCTTAGGATTTTATGATCTTAGGATTTTATGATCTTATGATTTTATGATCTTATGATTTTATGATCTTACGATTTTATGATCTTAGGATTTTATGATCTTATGAATTTATAACAATGTAATTTATAACAATGTAATTTATAACAATGTAATTTATAACAATGTAATTTATAACAATGTAATTTATAACAATGTAATTTATAACAATGTAATTTAAAACAATGTAATTTATAACAATGTAATTTAAAACAATGTAATTTATAACAATGTAATTTATAACAATGTAGGTACTATTTTTTTAATTGGACATTTAACAAAAATAGCTGCTAAAACCGTTATAAGCTTAAAACTAAACGAAATTTTAAAATTTCATGCCTCAGATGCACAATTAGAGGTTGATTAGTATTTATATATTAATTTTCAAACATGGTTTGATAGATAGTGTTTTTTGTGCCACAGACACACACACACAGACATACTCTTTTATTATTATAGATATTTATTTAGATTTTTTTTTTTAAAACGTCGTTATTTTTAATTTTTTGGGGTATTTAATGGAAAAAACTAAGGGTTTAAAAAAATTTCTAAAGGGGATAAAAAAAACATTGTTTATATTATTTATTTTCTATACAAAATAAAAACATTTGTAGTAACTTTGTGCGAAAATCAAAATTGCGTATTATAAATTATAATAAGTTCGATACTTCAAAATAATAATTCGATATGTGAAAGTTGTTTTTCTGGAAGAACACATTATCAGCAGGGAAGCATGCGCGCAGGGTATTTATTTTGAAAAGAAGTCAATAATATTAAAAAAGGTACAATCAGAAAGAATATAAAAACTGTTTAGTTATGTGAACAAATTACAAACTTTATTATCACCTTTGTGTGCCGAGATATATTAATATTGCATAGTATAAATTATAATTATATCGATTCATTTAGATATTACTACTACTAATAATAATAATATTGATAAATAAAATAAACGCCATCATATCGCTACGCATTTTCTTCCATCCTTCGCATTAAATGCTATCTGTAAAAGTTGTTTCTCTAGAGAATATAATTTCGGGATAAAAGAATGCACTCAAGGGTATTTAATTTAAAAAGAAGTCAATTGTATTAAAACAGGTACAATTCGAAAGATCTGAGAACTGTTTTTATTGTTCAGTTATTTAAATAAATTACAAAACTTTTGTAGAACCTTTCTATGCCGAGATATATTAATATTGCAAAGTATAAATTATAATTAGATCGATTCATTTAGACATTAATACTAATAATAATAGTGATAAAAAAAAGAAACGACATAATATTGCTAAGCATTTTCTTCCATCCTTCGCATTAAATGCCTTTTGTAAAAGTTGTTTATCTAGAGAATATAATGTCAGGATGGAAGAATGCACTCAAGGGTATTTAATTTAAAAAGAAGTCAATTGTATTCAAACAGGTACAATTCAAAAGATCTGAAAACTGTTTGTATTGTTTAGTTATGTAAATTAATTACAAAACTTTTGTAGAACCTTTCTGTGTCGAGATATATAATATTGCAAAGTATAAATTATAATTAGATCGATTCATTTAGATATTAATACTACTACTAATAACAATAATAGTGATAAAAAAAATAAACGACATCAAATCGCTACGCATTTTCTTCCATCCTTGGCATTAAATGCTATCTGTAAAAGTTGTTTCTCTAGAGAATATAATTTCGGGATGGAAGAATGTACTCAAGGGTATTTAATTTAAAAAGAAGTCAATTGTATTAAAACAGGTACAATTCGAAAGATCTGAAAACTGTTTATATTGTTCAGTTATTTAAATAAATTACAAAACTTTTGTAGAACCTTTCTGTGTCGAGATATATTAATATTGTATATTATAAATTATAATTTTAGATCGATTCATTTAAATAATAATAATAGTGATAAAAAAATAAACGACATGGTGTAGCTACGCATTTTTTTTCCATCTTTCGCACAACAGGTGATCTGTAAATGTTGTTTCTCTGGGAGAATACATTCTCGACAGGCAAGTATGCGAGCAGGGATATTTAATTCGAAAAGAAACTAAACCAGGGGTTCTAACCTTCGAGAATGGATCCCTCATGGTAGAGAAATCATAAAGTTATAATCTCGCTAACATCAAAGTGAAGGCAACATGTTGGGCCTCACACACGTGTTTTACCAATTAATCCATTCATAAAAAGATTCTAGTTCATTCATAAAAATATCCTGTACTTCATGAAGTAAAACATTTACTGTTATTTCCAAATCACAAGTCAAACGCGAACGTTGTTTCATTCATAAATTTTGAAAGGAAGTCACGTGTCTGCTGCCATCAGGTCTGAGATGTTTGTATCACGATGATGACGTCATATTCGCTCTACTACAGTCCATTCATGCTCGAAGGTTCCAACTCGTTGTTCGAGGACCGCTGGTTAAACGTAAAAAAATCTAAAATTGTCAGTAGAGCTATTGTCTAATAAAAAAAATGTTTTTTAAGAAAATTTTTAAAGGCGTATTTTCATGTTTATTCTTTTATATAGATAAAAATCTAAATAGGTAGTCAGCATTTATATTTTTTAATCGAAACACAATTATGTGTATTGAAAATCCAATTTAAATTTTCATATGCTTGCTTCAATTTATATAGAAAGTTCCTGATAAGAAAACCTTTTTATTTCATTAAAAAAATATTTTTATAGCGACTTAGAGACAGTCTGCTGATGTATCATTCCGTTTTTTCAATATGAAGAATGAAATTGAATTTGAAGAATACGATATTTAACACCTTAATTTTATTCGACAGTGCCAATATGAAATTTATACGTGAATTTCGTTTGGTACTTTTTAGAAAGTAGTGGTTCGCGCATTGACCAACTTTTAATTTTTGTGGTACGAAGGTTGAGGACCACTGAGCTAAACGATGAAGAATCGTGTATTAATTTATTTTATTGATGTGAATTGTCCTTTTGTAATGCCTGATTATTCCAATACATAAAAATTAAACTAACATGAAATTTATATGCAAATAATTGGGGAGATTATTTTTGTTTGTTGGTTGATTAAATTGGTTGTTAAACTTCAAAATATTTCTTTAGTTGTCAGAATAAAGTTATTGCCCTTATATTTCCATGGATCTGTTAATGCACATGTATTCATCGTAAACATATATCAAAACATCGGAAAATCTATTAAAATTGTTGTTTTTTTAAATATCATTCAATAATATTCAATTTACATTTTCACTTATACAACAAAACAAAATATTCTATGTATTCAACGATATTACAAAATTTTCGAATAATTTCTAAATAGGATTTTTATTTCAGGGGAAGCTACAGTAGTGAGGTTTCATGTGACCGTGCTCAGTCTGGACACCATCGATGAAGGATCCATGGTAGGTTTCATCATATATATTATCTGAAATAAGAATAGAAATTCAAGAAAGTGTTCCTATGCACTCTACACTGTTAAAAATAGGTACTCATAAATAAGTAAAACGCACTCATTTTTGAGTACATTTGATGCTTATAATAGCTCCGAATACGTAAGTTTCATTTTTGAAAAAAATATGTACTCAAAAAGGAGTAAAAATGAATAATAAGAGTAGTATCTTGCCTACATATTCAGTCTTCACAATTCTATTTCACTAAATACCAACAATTGCAACCAAGACTTACCGGAAATCGGACTCAGATCTTGGCGCCACAGTCCGGCGCCTTATCCGTTGTACTACCAGAGCCACGTGAAGAAGTTATAAACAGAAGAAATGTTTTTAAAAATATGCCAAAAACGGAAAGTAAGATAATCGAGTTGTAATAACTCAGTTTCCAATTAAGCAATCGACATTAAGTAATGTAGGAAACCATATTCTAAACAACTATTTTAAATTTGTTAGGTCGCTTTGTTGAGATGGCTTGAACAGAAGCTTTGATTAGGAATATTAAATCACACTGCTCATTTTTGAGAAAGTACGGTTACTTAAATTTGAGGACGTCATCGCTCATTTACGATTCAATTGTACTCAAAGAAAAACTAGTATGTTCAGGTTCTCATTTAAGTACCTTTTCTATATAGTGTATAGATAATAATTACTCAATCAAAGCAATATGATAAATCAGCAAAATTTGTTTAACAACTATCGCGACAATTTAATAATCAACACTACAAAATAAAGGTTAGTCCAAGCAACACTGTAAAAAAGGTACCGGAAAATGAGTACCTGAACCTACTCATTTTTCTTTAAGTATAATTGCATCGTAAATAAGCGATGCCGAACTAAAATTTAAGTAACAGTACTTTCTCAAAAGTGATAAATGTGATTTAATATTGCTATTCTCAACTTCTTTTGTTCAAGCGATCTTAATAAATCATGGTGCAGCTCTAGTACGACGTTAATTAACAAAACCAAACCAAATCCAAAAAACTTAATAAATCATGACGAACTTTAAATTGATGTTTAAAAGATCGTTTTCCACATTATTTGACTTCGATTGCTTATATAAAAACTGAGTCTTTACAACTCAATTATCTTACTTCCCATTCTTTGGCACACGAAAAGGTGTGCCAAAGAATGGGAAGAAGATAATTGAATTAAGATTCAAGATTTCTTCTGTGGATAACTTCTTAACGCATCCCTGGTAATAGAAAAGTCAATGGACTATTGTGCAGACGATCAGTGTACGATTCCCAGTAAGACTTGATTGTTATTGTCAATTTATTTTTGAATGCATGTCGTTTTCTTTAAGTATTCGGAGCCATTATAAGCATTGAATATACTAAAAAGTAAGTACATTTTATTCATTTTTCAGTACTTATTTTTAACAGTAAAGATAGATTAGTTTTGGGGAAACAAGAAATGTCTCAAAATAATGCATTTATTGATATTATGAAATTTCACAGAATAGAAACATAAAAGTTAATACCTAATAACGTGTATGAAATGTAACTGTAACTGTGCTTTCTCGTTTAATTAAATACGTTCTTTTGAAACAAAGCCTCACTGTGTAATAAATTTAATCTAAAAAAAATAATAATAATTGTATGATAGAAGAGTGATTTATAAACAGAATACAATTAAATTTAAATGTATTACTAAACGTGGCTCAACTTCATTTCTTCAGGTTAATAAACATTAATAATTACTACAGGATTTTCAGAAAATAAAGTCTTGATCTCTTTCAAAAAACAGCGCTTAAATTTCACAGAAATAAGCCACCCTCTTCGCTTCAGTTTGTTTTTTAATTACCAGAAACATTCGCTGCCTTGGGTTATTTGCATATTATATCACAATTTTACACGCGAAAAATGTGTTGATGTTAAGCTCTTTCTGCTTTTTTTTAATCGAGAAAAAACATGATTAAATATTTACATTAATGTTTCAATTAAAGTTTTTGATCGTAAAATGTTTCGTCGTATCTGCTTTAGCGAATATTTTTTCGTTTGAAAGGTACCACTTTTTGCTGTTCGATTGCCAGCGTCGTTTGGTTTTACGGCATTCATTTTTTTTTCTGACACACATTAAGTTATTAGTGGTTAATTATTTTAAGGAATGTTATTTGTTTAAAGAGCAAACAAAAAAAATAAGCAAGCATGCATCGTGTTTAAATATTCCAAATGTTCAGATATTTCTACATTACGTAATTAATATTTTGAAATTCTCGTTGGCAAGAGATAATTACAAAAGAATATCACAACTTTGAATGGCTATATCTCCGCAACCAAGCAACTTAGAGTGGTATTTACATACCATTGTGAAGAGTATATTCTGAAGTTTCTCTCGGTTTGCACGATGTATCGTTAGAAATTTTCTTCTTTATAAATTCTATACTTGGCGAGACACCCATTTTACTACATTGAAGAAATCGATGTACGATATTCCGCCTATCAATAGAAAGAATTCAGTATTTACTAAAACAATCATCTTAAACACTTGAATAGTCTCAACTTATTCACTTTTAAGCCCAATTTTCACGAATGTAATAAACGCTCGTGGCATTTTGCAGACTCCTCTGTGATTGGTGCATACAAACCACGTGATTTGAATGTTCCAATCACAGACGCTTCTGCAAAATAGCACTCGCGTTTATAACGTTCGTATAGAATAGAGCCTTAGCAAATTCAATGACACCGGAACAATTATTATTGTTCGATTGTCATTTGAAAGTGATTAGACAATAAACAAGAAAATATTTTGTAGGGCAATGACAAACGCTTCTATAAACAACCTTTCCAAACCAAATGACACTTCAGAATGCCTTCTTTACAATGATATGTAGAATGGCTCTTTAGGTTTGTTTAGTTGCATAGATATGCCCGTTCAAGGTTGGGATATTGTTTTGTAATCAATCGCTTGGTTCTTCGTGGACTGGCGAGCTCGAAAACGGTTGAAGTAAAGGAAAAAACAGACTATGCACGTTAAATCTATCGCAGTGTTCACTCAAGAAATCGAAAGGGGCAGGGCGCTGTTGGCAGTAAAAGGGCACCCCGTTTTTGTAAAGGCACTTCTTGTTTTTAAAAGGGCACTTTTAAAAAATGTATCGGACCCGTGCCCAAACAAAAAAAGTTCCGATTTATTGGTTGACATTGCGCTAGAATTGCATATTGGGCTATTGTTGATGGTTCGGGGCCTATCTCGAAGGTAAGACCCGTAATAAATGGATATCTCTTTATGAAGATATCTTAAAATCTAAAATTTGATATTTTAAACTGAATGTTTCCCTAAAAACCAAATCTGTAAGCAGCCCTAATCAGACCCCTTACAAAACCGATAGAAAGGCGACTGAAATTCAAAATTTGGTAATAAAATGCCTAGTCTTGCAACTTCGCCCCAAACCATCTTCTCTTTAAAAAAACCACAGAAAAAAAACTTAGCGTTTCATATGCGGGCACAGGCAACCAATAGGATTCGTGGAATGCCTCGTGCTCGAAATTACTGCGGAATCGTCGCGATTTCATAACACGCGTAGTTAATAAAAAGGAGTTTGTTTTTCTATTGTCACAATTCACTTAATTGCAATTTACAAACAATTTTTTTTTAATCGATGCCTTTTTTTAAAGACAGCTAGAAAAGCAATGATGCTTGTGCGTGACTGAAAAAAGGCAAGAAGGGCGGAATTTTTTCAAAAGAGGGCGGCATTTTTGAAAAAGGGGCATGAGGGCGTTATCGAGATGAAAAAAAGGCGGGCAGGGAGGACCACCTTCAAACAAAGCCTAGAGTGAACACTGTCTATCGTAAATCAAATATCATCCCATTGGTTGTGGTAGTAGTGTAGAAGTTTGGAAAGCGATGTGAAAATTCAGTTTATACACAAAAACATGTTATAAGCTATTAACCCATCTCAATGCATAAACAAATGCGTAGCACAAATGGTAATTACATCTCAAATAGTTATAATAACGCGAACGGTCAACAGTCGTTATAAATAAAAAGTCATAATTGATTTATGAAGATTTTTTTCCAACTGTCCAGAATAAAAGTTTGGTTGGAAAAGCTTTCACTTACTAAATGCGAAGGGTATAATAATGACACTCAGAGAAATGACTAAGCGACTGAGGCATCAATAATGGATAAATTATGCAATTTCTGAGCATCAATGGAATTCTTCTCGTTCATAATTTCGAATAATATCCTACTTTTAACGAAACTTTAATCGGATGAGGAAAATATGCATTAAATAGAATATATAAGTCAAATTCCCAAGAAGAGAGAAATATGTCACTATTAGTGATATATTATTTAAGTAATAAAACTGCAAATATATATATGAATGGTATTTTTAAAATAAATTGAATTTATTTGATATGGTCAAACAATAAAATCAGCTCAAACGCTATTTTATCCATAAAAACAATTTTTAAAAAACCATATTGATTAAGGGATATTTTAATCAACAATCATGTGAAATGTTTGTTTAGTACTGTCTTTATTGAAATTAAACAAATAAGTAACAAATAAGTATTGCTACGTCAGAAGATATCTCGATAACCTGGTTGGCAATGTACCAAGGTTGTAATCGGTTGTTGCGAGTTTTATTCTCGTCATCCGAGAAACATTCTCTTGTATAGTTTAAATATATCGTGGTCCAAATGTCCTCATGTTGATTGTGGTATGAAGTTTTAAAGAGTTTGTTATTAGAACTGAGTATTAGAATTAGAACTAGACATAGAATTAGAACAGATTATTAGAACTCGTAATCTTATCATAGTTTAAAATTATGTTTTAATAAACCTGTTTTGCAAAACAAAATCAAATAAAAATTGAGATTTTCAAACAATTTTATTGCGGTGCAAGTACTATATGATAAAACTGAAATTTGAAAGCATTACATGAATTTAAAAACACACAATCTTAATATATAACAATTATGTGTAGAGTATAAACATTAAGCATCTATTTTCGCATCAAATTCATTATGACAATACCTTTTCCCTTAGAATTGTACCCTGTTTATTGATACTTACAAATTGTTGTACACTAATTAAAATAGTCAAATAAATCAAAGGTTACTATATATACTGTTAATAATTTAGTGCGACCTTTCACCAAAATTTGATATCCAATTAGTTGCAACCATTATTTGGTGCTTAGTTTTATCATTTTATGGAGCTACCACAGATACCATTTAGTGGTGAAACGTTCCACCAAAACTCATATTTTCGCTTCCTCATTTATGGTTAAACGTTGAACCAAAATTCATGTTTTCGCTACCCCATATTATGGTGAAACGCCGGTATAATTTGTTGGATATTCTGGATGATTTTCTAGTATTTTTGTAGCGAAGTTGGAAACCCTCCGATCGCAAGATCACTACTTTTTTTCATGTCCATCGCACGGGCTCGAACTAGCAATCCTCTGATTATCAGCGGAACTCCTTTATCCATTGAGCAACCGGGCCCCTAATGCAAAAGGATTGAGGGATTCCCCGGTTTGTGGATTCAGCGAAGATTTCGGTTACAGTTTCAGAGATTGCACCATTTGTTATATGGTATAAGTTGCTGCAGAGCACCAAGATATGAGACAACGTTGAACTGAAATTTTTAACATTGTAGAGGCTATAGGTATCTCAAAACTTTTTCTTTCTACCTAATCCCTCACTGCACGAACTACCTACACTAAAATCAATTAAAGAGCCCATAATTCTTCAGAACGAACAAAACGATCAACCATATCATGTTTTACACTCTACTAGCTTATCGAGCCCATCAAAAGAAAATTTAGAAATTTTAATAAAAAAATTACAACCTTGTATCATATAAATCCCACCTGTGTTATGATGAATAGCTGTTTAAATTCGCCTTTTTTGATAAAATTTCATCGGCAAAGCCCCGCATTATTAATAAGGCCCTTACCCCACTCCCGCAGGAGTATTATACCCAAATAATTTACTGCCCCTGAGTTGAAATCTTCTGCCTTGCATTAGCCAAGTATGGAAAGCGATGACTTGAACTAATAACGTGAAAAATCTGGATATCTTTTTTTTTTCTCTCTCTAAATAGAAGTAATGATGGCAATCTATTAAGTTACGAAAAGAAGTTTTTCATCTAATTTGACTGCGTTCGCTTGGAAAGGTTATTTGAGAAGATAGCGGGATCTTTTAAAAAGAGAATAAGGGATATTTTTCTTGCGGTTTTTGTTGACAGCTTATAAAAGAACTCCTTTTGTTAATTAAATGTTTATCCTTCGGAGATCTCTAAGTGGGGAGAAACCGGATATCGGGGCAATTTTAGGCAGTTTAATATTTTTAATTTTCTGCTTTTTCTTTTGGATAATTTTAAACTGGGTTCAAACCACAATATACGAGTAAGTGTTAACAATGAAATAATTAGACAACAACGAAATTATTTCAATGAAAAATATAATAATCTAAAATATTTTTTTTAAACATCTAATTTAAATTTATTTTTCAAGCATATAAGTGAAACTATTAAACACAATATTTTCAACTTTTATAATTAACCTAAACTTTAATTGTTCCTGTACACATAACCATTATAACCCCCATTTTATAAATTTCACGTGATCTTAAAAATAACTAGATTTACATAGATCTATTGGTAATGCAATTGTTTTTCATAATGATAAAGTTTTAACAATATATAATGAATACCATATTATTTATATAATATTATTTAGCATATGTAATGAAAGTTTGAAAAGTGAAGCTTAGGTGCCATATTTCAGCCAGCCATGGTTCAAAATTACGTGACACAGTTCAAGGATGTTTGATGCCAGATATATTATAAACCATCAGCAATATAGCTATGCCACCCACTGTATATAATTAAGTGCTAATATTCACTAAATTTTTACATTTTGATCCATTTTTCCAAAATATAAATAACAATTGTTTTTTACAATAATATACAAATACATAGAGCGACGTTTTTTAAACTTTATGTAAAACTGATTAACTGCAGAAAAATTCAGACATAACCATTTTAACCTTGATCAGACAACCAAAATTTAAAAATCGAGTGTGACTGTATCGAAGCATAACCAGAAAATTAAGGTGGAACGTCATTTGGGCAGATTATATAGAATGGAAATTGAAGATGCAAAAAACAGACAGCTCCATTTTTTCTGATTTAAAGTTTTTCACTAATTCCTATAAAGAAAAAAATCCTCTATCGATTGGTGCAATTACCAGACAGCTCTAAGCAATGGCTATAAAGTCAAAGAAGTAGTACTTTTGTATTATACTTGCAAGAAACGCACAGTGTTTTTCGTCCGTCCTGAACAATTTCGCAAACCGTAGCTGTCTGGTTATTACACCCATGCCTTCAATTGGTCGCCAACGCAAACCTCGCCAACAGAATGAACATACACAAGCTATTATGTCTAAATATGTGGATCCCCATGATTTGCTATGTTTCAAGATTTTACGCGCATCGGTGCCTCATTTCCTATCGAACGAAACCGAATTAGTGCAATCGTACTATTTGTCAAGAAGTTATAGTATCGAAAAATATCATTGTAAAAGCACAATAAGGTTATCTCGTAATACCGCATGTATATAATATTTACATTTTACGGTTTGAGCTTTTTGATACTTTTTATATTTATTTTTTAATTACTTAGAATAAAATTTATTTTTTTATATATTTAAAACCTACTTCTTTCATTATAAGTAAAACATTTGGCTTTGCTTAAATTAAAAATTTAAAAAGAAATTATCAAATAAAATACGTTTGAGCATTCGAAAAAACTTCCACAAAACATTTTTGAAATACACTTACTATTTATTATGAAGAAAAACTTGCCCAGATTTATAAAATAAATTATACAGATATTTATACAACAAGAAGAACAACAAAAACCGTATATTGTAAAATTATCTTTTACATGATTAGAGTTAGAAACTAGTCTTTGAAACAAATATTTGAATTTAGAAAATATTACTCCTATGGAACTGAAATCAATATTTTTTTTACAGAAAGTAAAAGGTTCACAGATTATTTGTATGGAAACTGCGAACGAATATAATCATTAGTATTTTAACTGGTTAGGCTAAAAGTCGAAGCCGAGCTATACTCGAGCTTAAACCTGAAAGTATTAAAGGCGATTCATGTCGAAATATCGTTGGACATTACAAGGGAAAACCATCGAAAGAGACATCCTGCACTCGGAGTGGTTTATAATTCCCCACGATCGTCTCTCGGGAGTCTTTAAATCATCCTCTTCCGAAAACAATAAAACGCCTCGTCAAATCGTTGCAACGAAATCTTCAGAAAGACTTCCAATTCCATCAATAAAAACATCCCAGCGGCAAATCTTCCAATTTCGCCAAGTAAAGGGGGAACTTTCAGATGACGCAACACAATAAGAACAAAAATATCAGCAAAAAATATATGTTCTCTCTCTCTCTCTTTACTTTCCACTTCTATCCGTTTTAATTAACAACCTGTACGTACCACAGATTGCCCGTTACAGCGTGAACTCAAACACAGAGATTTCTTTTAAAGGGTTGCTAGCAAATCTTGAGGACGCCCAACGAAAAAAATCGCCAAATGGTAGGATTCGATTGAGATAATTCAACTTTTATTTATAACTTTAAATAAAAAAAAGTAAATAATGTATTTAAAATCATACGTATTATTTCTATAGTATATAGCTATATATCTCCTACAGAGTAAGTGAGAAGAAAATAAAGAGAATTTCTAGTGGAGCAGTAACAAAATATACGTTTTTCTCATAAATATCAACGGTTTGTTTAAAAATACGTTTAAAGGAATTATTGCATAAAAAAATTACAAAAATATTTCCAATATCTAGCTAGAACGTCCCTTTATGGCGTAGTCGGTAGCGGGCAGGAATTCGGAATTATATCAATACTCAAATTTCTCTCCACGGGTTCCCCAAAAACTCGAGGCCGAACAGCTGATAAATTAATATCGTCACTAATTAGCTTTTGTCGTGTAACGTCTTAACACTACAGAGGTCGAGCATCATCTTTATGTTGTTCAAAACCATTGCTATCAGACTCTATTTGAACCCGGCAGAGTTAAACTTGGGATAGGGTAAGAGTTACATGTAGAAAAAAGTGGACCATAACGGATTAAGTAACCACTTGCGTGGTATGGCTCTAGGTGGGTGTGCAGAAAACCTGTCTATTTTGAGAATCAGTGTGCTTTGAGGGTGAAGTAAAATAATTCATAAGCTAAAATAATTTTTTTTGTAAATAAATGCAAATGTCTTTTGATTTAACTTTATGCTCCTTTTTGTGTTCTACTTTAATTTAGTTATTCTAATGTTTTAAACGGAAATAAATTGTTTTGTAATTCTAAATTAACTCAAAAGACCATTTTATTTTCGAAGACACATATGTGTTGTACTACTGTACCGTTTGAAAAGTTTCAAATAAACAGAAAAACTTCGATTTTTCTTTTACACTTCTTATTTAATTGACAATTGGAAAGTTTTAAAGAGAATTCAACTGACAAGTGAGAAATATTTACAGCAAGTTTTAATTTTATCGAATACTTAGTAGAAGTAGGAAAAATGGATCGCCGAATTTTTAATTGCTAAGTATAGAAAATTCGATAGAAATTACATGCAAAACAACTATCTTCAAAGAAAGTGCAATATTCAACAAAAAAATTAATTTCTAAGAACCTTAATTTGTATTTGTGTCCCATGTTTATTTATTAGCTAAATTTCTTTTGAGCCTACTATTGAGTTTGACGGTACACGCCTTAAGCCCTGCAAACGCATCGATAAACACACCCTTCCTACTTTTTGGGAGCAATTTAAAAAAGTTCTTAGTTGCCAAAGTTGCGATTCCATGCCAAACTATGACAAATCTCTTTCCTGTAAAGAAAGAGAGATAATAGTAGCACAACAAAAGAAAAAAGTCATACAAATCCAATTAAGCAACAAAAGCGTTTACCTCCTCCCTTTCCCCTGAGGTGGCGCTGCCGGATATTGAAAAGCCCGCCATCTTAAATCATCCGCCCGTGATGGAGCGAAAGCAGAAGCGTTGCGCAAACAAAACAAAGAACACTTAAAAAATATTCTTTTTTTTGTAACCGATTTCGGCGGGAAGGGTTAGGAATGGTAAAAGGGGAAATCCCCAGAAGGGGATTCTCGTCTTACACCCCTTGCGACGTGCGGTCGTTTCTGTGTTGACTTTGTGTGGCACTTGAGCGATCCCTGTCTGCGAAAGTTTGCTTTGTCTGTTTCGTGAGTGAAATAAAGTGATCCAACAGATTGTGGAATAATTGCTTGTGAATGGTGGGAGGACGTGAGTTTAATTTATAGGTCGGTACAGAGAGAAAGAGAAGAATTGGGGGTGACTTATAAATCGATATAAAAATTTTAAAATAGAGCAAAGACCGTTACTTTAGTAGTATATAATCTCAAAAAAGAAGTCCGCAGAACCAATTGTAGTTCTATCCAGTGAATTTGAACACTTCAACGATAGTTTAATTTCTGACATAGCTATTTTTGCTTCATATCCAAAACAAGATGACGATGCATAAAGTTGTAAAAACAATTCAAAGCTTTACTCCAGTTGCACAACAAGTTATGTGAAAATTTCGATTTTTATTTATTCAGCAATCTGATAACATATTCTGTATAAAAATTGTTCGGTTTTGTTTTGTTTTTCATTTTTACAAAAAAAATATTACAGTATAACAACACAAGTTTTTACATTTTTAAAAAAAATTAGAGGGGGATTACTCAAACAGATTAAAAGTGCATATAGCTTCTTTTGCATCTAGACTAATCGTATATGTTCTGAATTATTTTATTAAAATAAAAATTCCAAAAAATCTATGAAACGAGGGAAAAAAATGAGTGGTTGGCAAATTATTTCTGGCAAAGAAGCTATTAGAAGTCCGAAGGAAATGATTATAATTTGCATATTTCAAGAAACTCACAGAAAGGAAACATAGAAGAAACTTAAAAAGTGTGACTAAGTCAAAAAGTCTTTAAAAAATCTTTAAATAGGTCTATTTAAATAAATTTATTAATATTTAACATCTATACCCATCCTCTGAGTGTGTATACATTATTAGTACTTATAAGAGTATTAGATGTCATTGCTATTCATATACTGCAATATATAAGTATATTACAGTATATGAGTAAACAATGACACTCTTTAGTACCTTTTTAAAGTAAAAATAGTCACAGGACTTACATTTGAAAAACCATTGCCGTTGACTGATAAATTTTCTAAAAACCACTCAGTAGTAATCCCTATGATTAATAAATT
The DNA here is from genome assembly GCA_963932185.1 of Troglohyphantes excavatus. NCBI lineage: Eukaryota > Metazoa > Arthropoda > Arachnida > Araneae > Linyphiidae > Troglohyphantes > Troglohyphantes excavatus. Next base: position 61,375,648 of record OZ010677.1, read on the forward strand.
AATAACTATTATAAAATATATTATTTTTGTCATCGTGATTAAGTAAAACTGTCGAGTTTCAAGAGTTACAATGAGGACTGCCTACCCGATTTTTTGTAACAATTTTCAAATGTGAGGCAAAATTTACTAATTTTCCAAGCAACCTTCTATTTCTGTTAAAATTTACGTAAATATTTTATCCCACATATTTAAAAATTCCTTATCCCGAGATTTTTTTTAAATCCCCTGTGTCCAAATCGTAAAATCTATTGAAATATTCCTCTGTAAAATTTTCAAACCGATAAGTTAATGTGTGACTAAATGAGAAGCCCCCAAATTTAGATCAATTTAAAACGGGCGTCTGTAAAAGAGCCCCCCCCCCCCTCACGAACACTTTAACACACATAACCCTAATACACATAACAGTAAAGAGGGGATAAATCTATACCGATATTTCATACAACAAAGTCGTTTACGACACCTCTCAAACTCGAGCCATTTAAGGGAAAGGATCTCCTCTCCATCACGCACTGGACCAAGTTTCTGACAAGTTTGAGAACGGGTTTCAGGGGCCGCGAGCTGGAACCCGTGAAGGGTGGATTCATCAGGGGAAGGGAGACATGTTCAGGGGACATGACACATATTTTGCGTCAGGGAGAAGGGCTTTGGCATTAAAATTGATTCCGATTAAGGGAAATGGAGGGAAGGGTGTGGTAGATTGATGTTGTGTCTGTTGTGTGTGTGTGTTTTAGCAATTATACACAACATACTGTATAAAAGGGATCAAACCGTTACATCTTACTAAATTAATATATGTAATAAGGGAAGGGTTAGAATAGTACTGGAGAGGTTTTGGAGAGTGTGTGTGAGGTTGGTTGAATAACCTCTCCGTGGTGGCCAAATGATTAACGACTCGGACTAGTTTCCGATGGGATTCGATCCCCATCATTTGTTTAGAGGTTTTGTCTCATAGGGAACACTACCTAGGATATTCGAACCATGGTCAGATGATGAAGACAACACCTGATCTGAAACCCCGTGTACCTGTTGAAGCGGGAGGATAGAGTAAACACGACCAATTTAACATACTCCAGTCTCCTCAACAGAACGAATATTTTTTTGTGGACGACGAGGTACGAAATTAATAACCCTGTAAGCAAACGCTTGCTATACTCCCAATGTATAGATTTGAACCAACAACCCCCCGATTCTGAATATGTTACCCTACCACTAGGCCCCCCGCTGGCCTTGAGATAAAACTATACTTGTTCTGATAAAACTATTAACCTACTGACGGTCACTTAGGTCATTATCACTTTGGATTGGTTTTGATTGAATACCGATTTAGTAGAGCTTCACAAAAGACGAATGGCGACGATTCGGGATGTACCACGAGGAAACGACACGTGAACTTCATCGCGGTAGTTTTAACTATATTCAAATGACGTGAACAATCATTTACTTGGCACGCCACGTACTTGTATAGGTGTGAGGACATTTGGATAACGCCAGATTTTAACGTGCACCAGTTCTCTATACTGACTCCATAAGTTAAACATGTCCCAATTCCATTTTTTTAGTTCATTTTTTTTTAGCCTCCCCGATTTATTCTTAAAAAATACACCATTTTAGACGTTACAAATCCATAAATCATAGTTATATAACGTGAGTTATGGTGAAATTTATATTGGCCCTCACTCCTGTTCGATGCGGCTTTTGATAGAAGAAGGCCCTATATGGCAAATAAATACTAAAAGACCCTAGTTCCATGCTGAGTTGAACGTGAAAACATGATAAAAATAGTAAACTTTCATAGTAAAAGAAAAAATAACCATAGCTAAAATAAAATTTTGTATATACAACTACTCTTGAACAATAAAAACCTTTTAAAGTATCAAAACTTTGATGCATGGGATAAAAAAAATTTGTTTTTGTTTTTTTATAAAATGTAGGGGGTAGAGGGTAGTTAGGGCCTCTTTTCTTATGACGGCCGAAATTATACTGGCGTGTATACGGGACTGGTGCACGATAAATCTGATCGGGGTCCAATGTCCTGACGCCTATTGAAGTTGCGTCGGGTACCTGCTCAGGTGTTGTCCTCGTCATCTGACCATGGTTCAAAAATACGATGCATCGTTTTCCTCGTCTTTCCTTCGAGATATGCCCCGAACCGTTGCCAATAGCTCACTGTGCAGCTCTAGTGCGACGTTAATTAAAAGAAACCAAACCAAACTTATGACGGCCGTGTATACGATTGGCTGGACGGTAGAATTAACGCTCGAAAAAAACTAAAACTAGGAAAATTGTAATGAATATAGTCATGCCAAATTACATCAAAAGAGGCTTTATAATTGTGATTTTTTAAATTTTAATTTTCCTTGAAAAAACTCAGGAATGTCATGAATATCTATGCGATGGGGCCAATATTAGAATCGTCCTCTATCATTAACAAAATATATTTTTGAAATTGTTCACAAAGTAAAAGTTATGTTTTAATTAATATACCACGAAAAGATATATAAATTAAAAAAAGTGACTCATTATAACTGTTCCTTTTTAAAATATCGACAAAAATAACACAATAATTTTTTTTAATAACTTAACAAACAGCATTTAAATTTAAGCCCTAAGTATTATGATATATAAACTGTAGCCAATCATTAAAGAGATTCAATAAATGTTCTTGTTAATTTATGAATGGCAATGACAAATGTTATGTTAAAGTTTCCTTTCTTTTCGGGTAGTTAAAGGGCATAAATCAAAAGCAGTATTTCGGATAGCTGTTGTAATGTTCATACAATTGATGACGTTTTGACGTTACCACGTGCCTTATCTCTTGGAAGCATTAGTTGCCTCATTAAAGTGTCGTTTGTTTCAACTGCTATCGATTTAATTCCGCAAATTGAAATCTGATAGTTCAGGAAATACCCATGCTGTTTCCGTAAATAATACGGAGAGGTCACCCATTGTTGGGCTACGGTCATTGTTTGGGTGTTCAACGACACCCAACAAAGCATTCCTTTTTCTCTGCTTTAGCTACCATGTTTGTTGCTACTGAAACTAAGCGACTTGTTTGAAATATATGCAAGGTAGTTGGGCAACAATAATTCAGACAGATTGTATCGGCTACAAAAATACTAGAAAGTCGTCCAGAACATCCAACAAATTATACTGGCGTGTATACGGGACTGGTGCACGATAAATCTGATCGGGGTCCAATGTCCTGACGTCTATTGGGGTTGCATCGGGTGCCAGCTCAGGTGTTGTCCTCGTCATCTGACCATGGTTAAAAAATACGAGGCATCGTTCCAGGGTCTTTCCTTCGAGATAGGTTGGTTTGGTTAATTAACGTCGCACTAGAGCTTCAGAGTGGGCTATTGGCGACGGTTTGGGGTCAATCTCGAAGGAAAGACCCGGGAACACATACACATTCACACACACATTCATAATGCACCTCGTTATTTTAGAACCATGGTCCTATGACGAGGAAACACCTGAACTGGCACCCAACGCCTTCAATAGACGTCGGGACTTTGGACCCCGATCAGATGTATAGTGCACCAGTCCCGTATACATGCCAGTATAATTTGTTGGATGTTCTGGACGACTTTCTAGTATTTTTGTAGCCAAGCTGATAAGATCACTACTTTTTTACTTTTCTATGTCAAGTCCATTTCACGGATTCGAACCACCAATCCTCTGATTAGTAGCTGAACGCCTTACCAACTGAGCAACTGGGGCTCCCTTCGAGATAGGCCCCGAACCGTCGCCAATAGCCCACTGAGCAGCTCTAGTGCGACGTAATTTAAACAAACCAAACAGACTGTATCGATAAGGCTATACGTTAAACGTCTTGTGCCTACTGCCGAGAATGTATGGGCACTAGGGTACAGAAATGAACCCTAGTTCTCATACACTCTCGGCAATTCAATACACGCATTACAAAGCTTAAGTGTTTAACTTATTTTATAGTTAGTGGGGGGGAGGGTCTCTATGGAGACACACGTTCCTGCGTGGTCAAGGGGGGGGGGGGGCGAGGATTTCCTCTGTCTTGCTGCCTGATTTTCTTCTCGTCATTTCACTTAGGAGACTTTAATGCACGCTGTAATTCTTTAAATACCCATAGTTAATACACACGATCATCTTTATTCCAATGACTCTATTTTATTACAATCAAAAGACCAAATTACTAATTCGAGAGGAAAATCTCTGCATCACTTTTGTGTTGAAAATGACTTTATACATCTCAGCGGTACATTACCAAGTGATATAGAGGGAAACTTTACTTATTTATGTGTTAACAGTTGATTATATTATAGTCTCCAGCCCTATATTTAATATTTATGCAACAGGTATTTTTGTGTTGCCTAAAATAGGATCCGACCACTTGCCCATATTAGCAACTTTTATTTTTAATACTTTTGAATCACAGAAACTAAACACGCTTAATACCTCAGATGTTCACCTGAAGAAGTCTTCCTGGAATCCAAATTACACATATGTAAGCCTCATAACTCCTGATGAGCCCAGGTTTGAGATCTATGGATTGCACCTGTTATAGAGTGTGGGATGTGGGTGTAAGTCATAATAGTTTGGCAACTCAGTTTCCGTGTGACATCATTGTTTACTTTCTTCTAGACGTACGTGGCCGACATCTTCATGTCGCAGAGCTGGCAGGACCACCGCCTTCGCCTCCCCGAGAACATGACGATGAAGTACCGCCTGCTGCCCGTCGGTTGGCTGCGGCGCATGTGGAGGCCTGACTCTTTCTTCAAGAACGCCAAGAGGGTCACCTTTCAGGAGATGACTATCCCCAACCATTACATATGGCTCTACTCCGACAAAACCATTCTCTACATGGTCAAGTGAGTATCGTAATACACTTTGTTGGTTTTTGAAGTGAATCTGAATGACCTCAACACGGAAATCAAACACGAAACGGAAGTGTGATTAGCGCATGCGTACAAGACAACTATAAATTTTATTTATAATTAATAAATCGATACGCCAGCTGTTGTATGTTGCGCGTTGTTGTTTTATATCATTTAATTGTTTAAATAATTAAAAGTTAAATAATTCTGATTTTGGGGGAATTTGAAATATTTGTCGTTACTGGAGCTAAAAACGTCGATGTCTCGATCCACTATGTTAAATTATTATTTTTTGGCGGTTACGCCTCATCGACGGCCAACCTTCAATTCTTTAGAAAGTTAACGAAAGAAGTTTAACTTCAACCGTACGTCTATGTCCGTAACTAAAAACCGTATGAAGATAAGACACACGGTGATTTTATGCTGAAATGAAATTTTTTTATGAGTTATTCAACTTCTCATTTTTTTAAACTTTGGACGAAATGTACTTGTTCTTAACCGCATATTTTTAAATGATAATTAAACCTAATCGTTTCTCCTTGATTTAGAATTGTATCATTAATGAATACATAACGTGATCAAACATTTTAATCAAATGTTTATCAGCTATCGAGTATTCTTTATTTGGTGTTTTCCAGAACACTGCATTAGGGTTCGCGAGTGTCTTGTCAAAAGAGTACCCAGCTCGTATTAGAGAGTTTACTAACCCAAAGCATGTCCAACTCAGCTTATTTAGCTTTAGAGCTACAGAGTCCAGGCCAGTTAGTAATCGGAGATTTGGGAGTTTGATCCTCGTGTGGCGAAGAGCCATTGAGGTAAGAGTAAATCTTACCTTAATGGGAAAAGCAGAGTACTTGTAATCGGAGGATTGCTTGTCATTCACAAATCGGGGGTGATCCGAAAGTCTTAACGTTGGTCGTGGTGTGTGGGAGAGTGGGTTAACAGCTCAAGTTTTGTCCTCGTCATCTGGCCATGGCTCAAAATTCAAAGGCAATCCTCCGATTGTAGATCCCAAATCGCCACAATAAGTCCATTGACATAATATCAAACATTTTTACATATCACAAAAACTGGAAGTTGAATTGTTGCTTTTCTAGACATATAATCGAAAGATAAGATTAATTCAGACTAACAATTTTACGGTAAAATAATTAAAATAAACCTTTTTTTTTAAAGAAATTTCACATTTCCTGTATTCTTAAACTCTAAAAGATTTCGTACGCAATTAAAGAATTATTGCTCACCGTAATTAAAAAAAATATACAAAATCTCAAATTAATTCCCCCCCTTTTCCTCAGAAACCATTACGCAAAAACCCTTTCTGCCACTCAAATCGCGTAATTAAAATTAATGTCCAAGATAAATTGAACAAAAGTATTGAACGCAAACAAAAAGGATAAACTAAACCCAAACTAATATTTCGCGTCCGAATAATGATTCTGTGGGGGGGAATTTAAGCCACATAAAATTTCACGATTCATTGAATCATTAGTTGCAATCTGAGAAAAGAAAATTCCTGCAATTTTATTCATCGATCAACCGTAGAAAATATCGCAAAAAGATTCTTCTGAGTAATTAAAAATTGATTTATACCTTTAATTATTATTCCAAATCGCAACATTTTTTTAAGAAGAAAAATTAAAAGATTGTTCGGCGAAACAACGGTGTAAGCCATGAATTATCAGAAATGTTTGGATATTCGTTGTTCCTAATTTTACGATAATCTATTAATACTGGAATGTTTTACCGTTGTTATGCACTTAAAATTTATAAAATATATAACCAATCAAAGGTGTTCAGGTAATTCATTTATTTATACATTGTTGTGCTCGAAACATCAAAAAAATAGGTACGCCATGTCTATCGAGATGTCCTCAGGGTTTAAGGACACAGTACCCAAAAAAATTTAAAATTCACAATTCTTTTAATTGTAAAGTTATATTTTGGAACTTTCTAAATATCTTTACCAAATTCTAGAACTGTATCTATTTTTTAATAAGTGACTTGATATTTTATGCTGGATGACAGATATGTCTTACAAGAAACGTAAACTTTAAATATTTTATTCTTAGTGTTTGGTTTCCCTTAATATTAAATGTTTCGAAACGATAAAGCTTTTTTTTATTATATTATTTATGAATAAATGTATTAATTTTTAATCGTATTGTGAAGTATTTTTTAAGCATATTGTGAAGTATATATATATTATAAATTGACATGCGAATTATCTTTATAAGTAAAAGTTTTTTTTAATAATTGCTAAAATAAAAATAATTGAGTGTTAAGAAACCATTTTGTGTTGTTATGAATATCTATTTATATAGAAAAAAAATGCACTATACCAAATTTTAATGCTGATTTTTATGTATTATAGTATTATTTGTATGTATTATTCAAGGCATATGAGGAAAAAAATTCGAGGGGAAAATATATATATTAAAAAATTCTTGAGAAATTTTGAGAAAAATACAAACAATTATAGGACTTTTGTGTGAAATATTGCTACCCTTTTCAAATTTAAATAAAATGCATTAACATTTTCTTCAAAAAGTTAAAAATAAAAGTTTAAGTGTTCCCTTAAGGCGTATAAAGTCAGGTTCAAGTAATTGATATCGTTTCGGATTCCAGACAAATTGATTTAAAATACATTACACGTCAAAATGATATAATTTATTATTCTTTATTCTTAATATGAGTATGTTATTAAAACTTTATGAAGAATAATTTTCCAGCTTAATTGTTATATGAAATTTAAAATATTTAACAACGAAAAGTACAATATAGAGGAGGACGGGGTAAATCCATTTTATCTAATTTATTTATGATCCATAAAACTTTATCTAAAAGCCCAAAAGATGATATTACTAAACTTATTGAATAAAGCTATGAAGGTGCACGTTAAATTTATAAGCAGCCATGTTATACGGGTATATTTAAAATTACTTAATTTAATTGCTATTTCGAAATACTGAATTTAATTGCTATTTCGAATTACTTCATTTAATTGATATTTGGAATTACTTCATTTAATTGCCATTTTGAATTTCTTTATTTAAAATATTATAGCTTCAAATTTCTAGTTTTCTAATGATAAGAAAATGCAATCCCGAAAGATTAAACGTTTGTTTAGGAAAGTTTAAATAAATTAATTGTTTTATTCATATTATCTCAATAATTGCTCATTAATTTAGGCATTGTCCTTTCCTTAGGATTAAATAACGCAATTAAGGTTGGAACGTATACAGTTACGCAGCATCAACTAGAAGTGCTGGGTGGTCACAAATTGTTCGGAAGCACTCACTGTTTGGCCGTTTAACTACACGTAACAAACCATCCTGTGTGCTATACTTTAATTACTTTGTTTGTCACTACTAAATCTAAACGATTTATTTGAAGTATACACTGAAAAAAAAATTACCTAAAAATTATTACCTGAACCTACTTATTTTTCTTTCAGTACAATTGTATCGTAAATGAGCGATGACGTACTAACATTGAAGTAACCGTACTTTCTCTAAAATGAGCTGTGTGGTTTAATATTGCTAATATCAGCTTTTGTTCAAGCCATCTTAAAGCTTTCTGACAAACCATAAAATAGGTGTTCAGAAGATGGTTTTCCACATTATTTGATGTCGGTTGCTTAAATGGAAACTGAGTTGGTACAACTCTATTATCTTACTTTCCGTTCAGTTAGCACACCTATTTAACATTCCTTCTGTTTATAACTTCTTCACGTCGCCCTGATAGTACAACGATAAGGCATGGGGCTGCAATCCCTGATGATCTGGGTTCGATTCCCGATAAGTCTTAGTTGTCATTGTTGATATTTATTGAAAGTGATTTGTGAATGCAACCTATGTAGGCTAGCATCAGCTCTTTTTATTTATTTTTACCCATTGTACTTATTTTTGAGTACATGTCTTTTTCAAAATTGAAACGTATGTATTTATAGCTATGATAAGCATTCAATATACTAAAATATGAGTACATTTTACTTATTTTTTAGAACCTATTTTTAACAGTGTAAGCAAATTCGTTGGAAAATCGATATTTTTGATACACTCAAATTACTGATATATCAATATTTCAGATATATCGATATTTTATTATTACAATATGTACAGGAGCATTAAATAAACACGAGGATGAAAACCTTAAACTAACTAGATTGTTTTGTTCAAATTAAGAAATAGTAAAATTTTGTTTTCCCCCTTGTGTGTTATTAAAAATAGAGATATTTTGTCAAAGCATTACTACTCTTACGTTTGTTGATAAACAAATGCAATTCTTCTGGAGTTGAGTTTTGGCATCCAGAGTGATCTTCCCTACTTTGAGTTATGCTGTATTTGTGACTGTACTTTCGACTAATCATCAAATCGAAAATTACAAAACCGAAATCCCAATGATTTTTTACTTCTGTAATTTTTAATTTCCTTGTTTATATGCATCTTTAGCTAAAACTAATGAACAGAATTACACCAAATTTCATAATAAAGATATTAAAGGCAAGGAGGGGGAAATTTCCATTAAAAAATTAGTTAAAAAAATCACCGATAGGATGAATTTTGGCACTGTCCGATTCGAATACGGGTATAATATATGTACAAAAAAAGTTGCAATAGACACACAAATTAATTTAGTGATTAAACTTAAAGGAAATAATCCGTCATTCATCAGAGTCAGGACTTATATCGGATGCAATTTGGTGTACTCAAAAAAAATTCAGCACATTGAAAATAGTCTATGTGATTCTAAAGACCCTAATTCTGATAAATAAAAGGGCATTTTCTTTGAGTTTAATCACTAAATTAATTTATGTGTCTATCGCAACTTTTTCTAACATATATTATACTCGTATTCGGATTCGGACAGTACCGAAATTCATCCTATCGGTGATTTTTTTTAACTATTTTTTTTTGTGGAAATTTTATCCACATGGCTTCAATATTCTTAATATGAAATTTGGTGTAATTTCGTTAATTAGTTTTAACTACAGATCGGTGGACTTGACAAAGAAAAGTAAAAAGTTGCGATCTTGCGATTGTAGGGTTGCCAGCTTCGCTACAAAAATACTACAACTAAACTACTAAGAAAACTCGAATTTTGAGTTTTATGCAACGTTGGATGGTTAGGCCCATGGTTGGGTGATTAGACATGATAAACATTAGGGTTTTTTTCGGCCGACCACCTAACGTTTTGGTGCAACGTGTCACAGCTAATAGTATCCGTGGTAGCACCGTAAAATGGTGAAACTAAGCACCAAATGTTGGTTGTAGCTAAATTGGTACCAAATTTTGGTTCAAGATCGTAATAATTTTAGTAATCAGTGTAACAGCTTTTCCCAACCCAATAAAACTTCAGAATATCTTCTTGACAATAATGTATTGAAAGACGCTCTAAGTTCTTTGGGTAAGGAGATATAGCCTTTCAAAGTTGTGATATTTTTTGTAATTACCCTAATATAACCGATCAACGAATCATTCCACTTTCGCTGTGAACTCTAAAGAGAAAGGTTTCAGAATGTCTCAAAACTTAAATCTGTTTCATTCAAATTGGAGATTAGTTTTCCATCTTTCGAATTTTTATATCATTCGTCAAACGTTCGAAAATTATTTTTTTTTAGCTGTCGTCATTAAACTTAAATACTAACAAGCTTATAAAACGATTAAATGCCTTACGGTCGTAAGCCAATTTTCCAGCGAACTAATCAAGTTCGGGAAATGATACAGTAAAAAGCAAAGAAACGTAAAATTGAAATAGCATGCTTTAAAAAAGCAACTTTATCCTGGGAAACTTGAATATTAAACTAATTTATCATCGTTAGCTAAAATTGATCTTTTTTTTTCTATTACAATATGTACGAAAGTAACATTTTAAATTCAGTGTTTCGCTTTCTTAAAGGCAATTACTTATTTTATTATAAATTGAAGTTTAATTTCTCTGGGCATTTTAAGTTTGAATAAGAAAAATAATTATGCTGCGTATACATATCGCAACAAATTATACCTTGAATTGATGTTTTGGAGGGTTGTTGCATCAGAGCTCATTATAGCGTATTATTTGCAGGGCCCCCGGGGGGGGGGGGGTATAATAGAAAAATGCACCAATTAAAAATATGTTACAGATAAATTGAATTTCCTCTGTTTTGCGCTCTTGTCTTGAAACTTCTTGCAAAACGCATCAGGATAAAGCACTACATTATACTTTTAGAGTAATCCATTCCGACCATTTTGATACTATAACAAAATGAAAAATAGATTGATGGACGTGAATTTGGTCAACCCTTAATTTTTCTGGAAATAGTGGCCGTGGCACTTTGCCATCTTTGACGCCATTGTATAAATACAAATCCACAGGATAAACAATTAACTCTAGCATTTACTTCAACTGCTACAACTTGAAGCTTAAAACCCATAGTTCTAAAGAATTACTAATAATCTTATGTAATGTGAACTTGTATTTAGATTTAATAAATATTCCAATACGTTTACCTAATATCAGCACACGAAAAACACGAAAACATTGAACAACAGAACAGCTCCAAACTTCAGTATGACAATGATAGCACACTAGAGGAGTAGTTGATGCGTTTGCAGCTTCGTGACATCACCACAATGGGAGCAAATAGCCAGTAGCCACTTTTTCCCGCCTTTTACATGAAAAATATTTTAAATTACGTTCAAACGAGTTATTTCCTTTGTTGGGTAGTTCTGCTATGTGTCCTGAAACGCAAACCCCTTATGGGTCAAATTGGTTGTCGAATATTTTTTTGCTATTTTGTATTAAAATATAAATGGATATAAATATATAAATGGCACATAAATAAAAGCGTCGAATGTTACACAAACGTCGAACGACACACAACGATTAATGAAATATTTTAAAAAAATCTTTTCAGAAGTGTCACTTTTGAGAAAATGCGAAAAAGATAAAATATTTAGAAACTGTCACAGACTAAGACAATATTCATTAAATTCTTTCAAACAGGAAATTAACCTTTCAAAAAGAAAAAGAAAATGACACCATTTTCTGCACTAGAATTATTGAATGAATTCCTGGTGTCCGATTGTTGTTTATTAAGCAAATAAATTCATCCAAAAGATTAACACAAAACGCATTGTTGTCAAACTTTACAAAAAAAAAAGAACTCATAAATTCTCGACAGCTTTCCTTCTTGTGAGAAATGGGGGATGACTCATTTTTCGCGCCATTTTGATTCTCTTTCAAAAATGAGGTATTGAAAAATATTCTTCGTTACCAAAAAAAAACTATTCTAAAATGAGTTAAAAGAAGAAATATAAAACAAGAATAAACTTCTTCAATCGTCGATGAAATCGAAACTCCAAAACTTTAACGTTTCGGAAATAACTTGAATAAATTAGACTAATTGCTACGAAATTCGAAAAAGAATTTCTTGGAGCGAATAATTTCATTTCCAATACTTCTATCCATCACGAAATAATCGTATCTCATTTATTCTTACTAATTAGGATAAATCTCATGGCGGATAAAATTCGAAGCCATTTGTTTCGAATAAAGACATCCATATTTTATCGATGACATCCTGATATTGGGTAAAAAACAGTAAACATGTACAAACATGTATCCAAATTTACGATGCATAACGAAATTATGTTTCTTTACTTAAAATTGCTACCCAATCATAAATCAGTGAAACTGAAAGGGCGGAATGCAATTACCTATCTTGAAATCATTTTTAAACGTATTTAATCTGTTTAAACAAGCTGCAATTTTTTAAACGAATGTTGATGATAATTTTAAGGATTAAAACTATTCCTAAATTTCGTGTTGTGATGTACATTCAGTCACATCGCCATTAACAAGAATTAAATATTCAATTTTAAACCATTTTATTGCTTCCTTATTAAATTAGAATAATTATAAACGGACGTGATAAAAGTATATATTTTTTTTTATGATGAATTGGTATAGAGTCTAAGTACTTGAACAAAAAATTAATTTCGACAATTTAACTTCAAGTCATTATTCTTAGATAAATAACCATCGGGCGTATAATTTAGGATTTATTGATTTAATTGCAAATTAAGGCTTAATCTCTTAAGAGCCAATCTCTGTTTTATGTCACGTATTTTCGGAACATCAGAGCAAATGGGATTTATGGGCACAATTAAATGAGTTTATTAAAAATACTTCTTTGAAAAAGTCATTATTCTTAAGTTTTGTTTTTGAAAGCAATTAAAGTTATTATTTTAATTGAACCAATGTTTACCTTTCCAAGTATCTGTGTGATAGTATTAAATTATCGGATTTATTTCTAAGAGTATACACTTAATTTTAATTATATTTTTTCCTCTTTCAATACACATATATGATTGTTTAATTGAAGATATCAGTGAAATAGAACATTTTTGAAGTGTCTCCGTATAAAATATAATTATAGGAAAGATGAATTCATAAATGTTTACTTACATTTTGTAACGTTGGCTTAACGTTGCTCTAGAGCTACACTATATGCTATTTGATACGGTTCGAGATAATCCCCAAAAAATATACCTGTGAACCCTGCTTCATAATTTTAAACTCTGATCACATGATGAAGGCAAAGCATTAGCTTAGGTCCGCACCACGACATAATTAAAGGCACGCTCCAACACGACTACCAGACATGTCCGAATGTCCCGAATGTCCTTGTCTTGGCCTTTACACATGCTCCGACCAGGAGACACGACCACCACAAGACCAGTGATTCACTTAACACCGTATATAACATTGATTTGTTCTGAAAAATTTCTACTACAAAATGCTTCTTTTTTTATGAAAGAAAAATTATTTATAATAATCACAAACCTCTCTCCCTCTATCTCTCTCTCTCTCTCTCTCTCTCTCTATATATATATATATATATATATATATATATATATATATATATTTGACGTAAATTTAAATTTTAGATAGAAGCTAATTAGGGCATTGATTGATTATTTTTAAATTAGTAATATAAAAATATATAAGTAGACAATAATTATCCGTGACATTACTAGAAAAGGTTAATTCTATAGTTTCAAAAAAATATATTAAGTTCCCTTAAACTTTCCCCCGTTATTGCTTAATTTATGACCCTTGTTACCTGGTATTAAAAGAATAAAAGTAGACAATGGAAATATTTCAGTTTTCATTAGAAGTAAAGAGTATAGTGAACAGTAAAAAAAACCGAAGTAATAACAGGATGAGGATCATCTAGGCAAAAACAAACATGTCAGTCCAATCGTAAATCTCAGACAACCTCAAAAAACAATTTGATACATGAATGCATTTCTATGGAGCATCGAATTTTCAATTATAAAGTAAAAGGGGTATAGTTTGGAAATATTATTTTTTGCAATAACGGAAAAAGAAAATCAGATTTTTTTATATAAAATTCAATGCTCATCTCATTTATTATATATTTTTACAAGTTGGGTTTCGCATGCACGCTCATCAAAGTCCCTTGGAGAAGTTATTAGGCTTAATTTTTAAGATACAGAAAATATTCGTCGTAAATTATTAATTTTTAATTCGCATTGTTTGCGAAACTCAAGTAGCACCACAATCACTATCTGCTATTTTTCTGATACTTGAAACATTTAAACTATTGAAAAATTCCGCAGAAAAGAACAAAGAAAAGAACTGTTCCGTAGAAAAAAACACAAATGTTAAAGATATCCTTGGAGCGAAAAGGGTTAAAAGTTTCAAATTGCTACTTTGTTATAAAAAAGAAGAAAGTGAGACGTTTCCACACGAGTAAAACTGAGAGTAAGATAGAAAATTGTTTGAAGTTACACAATATTTTTATTCCTTACGCCCCCACCCTTTCTGTCTCTCTGTCTCTTCCTAGCAATTCCGAAAACTAAAACCTTAGTTTTTATCCCCAATCTCTTACGGTTGCTCATTTTAAGCCAGCTCTTATCCGATTTTTCGATTATAGGGGAAAGTTAAAATCCCTGAAAGAGTTGCGTATCTTTACGCACATCCTTAAACCGCATCGATTAACAGTTTCCGATACGCGGTCCTCTCAGTCGGTGGATCTTTGGAATCACCTGGAAATAAGGGGAAAAGATCCGATAACCTTTTACTAAAGATTTGGCGGATGGCTCTATTCATTCTGCTATTTGCTTAGGTACATTGGCGGTTTCCGGTAACTAGGGCAGCTGACTAGTATGTGGCTGTGAATGGATGGTAGCTGGCAATTACAGATATAGGTTTACTATACTGCCCTCATACTTTAAAAGATCCAAACTCAATATTTTTTTAGTTTCCCCAATTTGTCTTTAAAAATACACCTTTTTATGACATTAAAAATCCCTAAATTAAATATAATGGTGAGTTATAGGAAAATTTATATTAGCCCTAACTCTAAACGGTTAAGGCCCTAACTCTAAACGGTTAGGGCCCTAACTCGAGGCGGTTTTTGATAAAAAACAGCTCTATGTGACAAGTAACTCTTTAAATCCTTGGTGAGTTGTATGTAGAAAAACATGGTACACAGAAACGGGCAAAAGAAAATATAACTATCCTCAAAATTTAATTTTTTTACATGCAAACAACTACTTTTAAACAGTTAAAGACTTTTAAATTATTAAAACTGTGATGCAGGTGATAAATTTGGTGTTTCCTGTGCAGTTTTGTTATTTGGAGATATAAGGCTCTCTTGCTTATGACGGAAGTATAGACATATCTACCGAATAGACACCGTGTATGCTTCAGGATTGTCAATGATAAGTACGAACTCTGGACACAATTTCATATGAAATAAAGTAATTGGCTTGCGAGAGTTCGTTTTGAAGAAAAATGCTTCTCATGAGGATGAGTTTTTGAAGCAAAAAGTAAATTTTCTATTTCGTCCATAGATGGCACTGTACGTTAAGAACATAAAAAAATCCAAATAAAAACCTCGAGACAATAAGCTGAATTAGTTTATTTTATCTCAAGCAGTTACGGAACATTTATTTTGTGCAATCCACGACCATTTTTTTTATTTGTGTGCTTTTAGGTAGCCACATCCGATCGGTACTCAATTTTGTTTTGATGCTTGAAATAAAATGCTTCTCAAAATAAGTTTTTATGAAATAAATAGAAAATATACTTTAAAACTTCGCTCGTAAATGGTTCTGTACCTTAAAAACATCTAAAACAAATCATCAAAATTCGAATAGACGGGAATGGAGTATAGATTATGTATGACTCGTGCAGCACACAAATTGAAAAATGGTAGTGAATTCCACAAAATAAATGAATCAGGGAATGCTAAAACGGGTTTACTTAAAAAAATTGAAAATCGTCTAAGCATTGATTTTGGTTCCCTGAAGGTTTCACGAAGTTACGCTAAAATGGAATCGTTCACATCATTCCCAGGAACTATATTACCAGGTTCACTCATCAACTTCGTCCACTCATCGAATCCACGTCCACTCATAACACATGCCTTCAAATTCCCAATAAGTAGTAAACCAACAGTACAACTGCTTTAAAGATCTTAAAGTGCCCCTGAATGTAGCCAAATTAGAGGACATTAAAAAACTTTCTTCTTACATTCCGGTTCAGTTTCAAGAGTTTTACAATGACTGAAAATGAGACTGAGGATGATTGAGTAATAAATTGATTTGGAACCAATGTTGATATGTGTACACAATTTTTGCTCCAGGCAATTTTTTGTAATTTTTAATGTTTAAGTATACATAATTTTTTATGAAGCTTTACATTTTTTTTTATTTCCCTGTTATATGCTAAATAAGAATCAGTCCAGACATTTAAAGTAATTATTAAAAGGCAAAAAAAAATTAAAACATTTGTGAGTATGAAAACGTTGACTTTAACAAGACAGTTTATATGTAAAAATAATCATTTCGATATTTTAAAAAGTGTAAGTATAGGATAATTTTTTTTTAATTTCCTTAAAACAACCTTAGGTGGACAGAGCAACTTTTATCGTTAAGCGATTCAAATTTTCTGAAAATACTTGAGAAAATATAAATGATCTGTAACTGAATGCCTTGAGTTTATGATGTTTTTAAAGTACACCTTTTGATGTTTTAAAATTCACAATATATAAATCTATAGACAAATTTATAAATATTTTTTTCTTCTACAAAACTTTACAACTATAGAAGCATATTTCAAACCGCACACTCATATGCCAATGACTAAATTTTATAATACATTTTAAAATGTGTCAGAGACTTTTGACCCACCCATTTGTTATTTTTATTTCAGTTTAATGAATGTATCCTTTAAGTAAAATTGTTTCCCTATCCACAGACTGACTCTTCTGCTGTCTTGCGCCATGAAGTTCGAGTCCTATCCTCACGACACGCAGACCTGCACCATGAAGATAGAAAGCTGTAAGTACACATCAAACGTGTTTTGTCACATTCAGGTGATTAGTGATAAAACGAAAATAATTTTCCTAAATGCATTGACTCGTTTACAGATTCCAATTTTTGCAAATTGCTTTCAATGTAACAAAACGTTATTTGGACTAATAAAATAGTACAGTTCATTTGAAAATTCGGAAGTAAATTCAGGGATGATTCAATTCTAATTTTTGATACTTTAGACAAAACACGTTTTTAATATTTGCTCTTCAAATACAACCACATCGTTTCTGAAATATCGACGTAGCATACAAACACTTTGTAGATAATCTACATAGCAGAAAGCGAAAAATCAAAAAATTCACTAGTAGTTTCCTTAAAAAAATTAACAAAAACCTAACCAAATATTTTTGAGCCGAAGTTTTCATTTAATTTACGATTTGCAATCACCACATGATAAATTCTTTGTTAGAGAAAAAATCATAAGATTTACGGTTTCCAAAAATGTAATCGTGTTGATTAATCAATGCTTGCTTGCAATCAGCGGCCTGCCACATTAACGTTTTAAAAACAAAAGAAATCCAGCATGATTATTCTGTAATTATTCTTAAATAGCAAAATTTAATTATCTCGATGAACGCTAATCGCATTAGTTACTTTAATATTAGTTTATTCACCTTTTATGCTGTAAGCTAAGCTGAGATAAATAATAAAAGTTTCATCACGGACAAATAGAATATATTTTGTTTGGAAAAATATCAATTCAATCGAATAGAGAGAATTGGATGTTAGGAAGTTTTTCGAGCGTACAAACAAATGCGTCCATCAAAGATTATTTTTCTTTGGTTTGCGAGTTTTGTGGAGATTCGATTTACGGGTTTCCGCTTAATTATTATCTTATCGCCATTAAAGGTGACATTCTTTTTTTTTCCTAACCCTATGAGGGGTGAGAAAAATATCAAATATGGGAATATATAAGTTTGTTTTTACTGCTTGAGAATTTAAATTATATTTCCAACTCACTCTTTTTTTCTAACATAATAAAATAATTTAGTTAATGTCGTAGAGAAAGAATTTCAAAAAGGTTTGTAAAATAATAAAAAGTAGAGAAATTTTTATGAAAAAAATTAAATTAACTGGTAGTATTCGCAAACCTTAATAAATACATCGCTTTCTCATATGTGTGAATGGAATTACCCAGCGCCTGATTTAAGATTTTTGCGGTCCTATTGCGAAATTTTTCTTAGCGACTCTCCTCCCCCCAGGGACCGACTTACAAGCTTAGGGACCCAGGGCAAAAGAACATTAGGGGCCCCTTTACGTAATTGAAAATAAAACTGCTAAATTTATGCACAAGCACACTGTACAAAATGACGTAATCAGTCAGCTTTAATGTAAATATAAATATTTTTTTTAAAACTACTATATTCCTTCTTTTGAGAATTTGAATTAACGTTAATGATCAATACTGCAACAGAGTTTTTTCATACGTTTCTAGTTCTGTTCTTCCTTTTTTAGCTTTTTTTTGGTTGATCCTGATTTGTATGTTATACCCATTTTATAGCTAGCAAATCCCTAATGATTACAATATTAGGAAATTTGGTATAGGAAAAAAGTATCCGTAAACGACAAATCTACGCGCGATTAGTAAACACAGCTTACGTATGGTTTTGGACCTTGGTCATTAATTTAATTTTGCTAGTGATCCAAAGCGCATATCTTTGAAAAACGCGATGCAAAAGGTGACATACATCATAAACGTGCTGAAAAGTGAAATTGATTTAATTGGGTAAAATAATATAAGTTTTGCAAAACAATTAACAATTGATTTTTTAAACAAAATTTAAAAATTTTGATGAAAATAAATTTAATTGATTTTTAAAAAATTCGTTAGTAAATTTATTTTTAACTTTTTCACATATATTTATGCATTAAATCATTTTTGGGGGCCCCTTTAAAATGGGGGCCCTGGGGAAGTGCCCCGAATGCCCTCCCGTAAATCAGTCTCTGCCTCCCCCCCACCCACAACTTACGTCTGTAATTCTGTAATTTTGAAGTAATATATGTACATCAGAAGTCATTTCATGCCAGATTACTACTATGGAATCCAATTTGACTTGGTTTTAAAAAGTTGTTGGCAGATAAAAATGCTAGATAATCATTCACATGGTAAAAAAAATAGGTAAGCACTGGTCCTCCTTTTAAATTTCGATTATTTTACAAATATCAAACTTCTATGAGAAAATTGACATTTACTTCTGTAAAAAGCAAAAACCTTTAGGTCTGCTGAGCCTACGGTCTAGTGTCTGCCTAGTGGTAAAACCAGCATAAAAAATGATGTTTTTGTTGATAAAAAAAACCCGTCTAGCAAAAAACATTACTGCGACCAAACGTATTATTCGTATACCTACTTCCCTCCTCTAACGACCAAAGAAGTGACACTAAAATCAGACGTGTAGTCGTATACGAAAGATATAAATCAGTCTACAATTCCGCTTTACGATTTTGAGCAAAACGTTGGAAGGGCTCTTCAGAATAAAACCATGAAAACCACATCAACATTTTCCAAGAGGACGAAAATAATAAATTGAACTTGTTTGAAATTTATACGCTTATCTTGTATTCACAGCAAATACTCCACGTATTTCGCTTTAAGGGAACGCAAAAAACATAAAATGTAAAATACCTAGTATTTGAAATGCAAGATTATAGTTCTACGACATTAAAATAGATAGCACAGCTGCAAGTCATGTTCACTGTTAATCAGGGTAATGAAAGGCCTGTGTGATGCGCCCGCGGTGTTTACTTTATAATACTCTAAATAAAATATGAACGAATCAAAGTTTTTTTCGGAGGGGTGGTGAGTATTCCGATAAAGAATTTTTGAATACTTTTAAATGTTTTCAAATAAACTGATTCGCAACTACTGATATATTGCATTCAATCAGTAGTTTCACATGGAATGACAGTGTGCTCTCAGCAGCGCTTATCAACCTTCCCCATGAAGACTACCTTAAAGGCTTCGGTTCTGTATTAGTCGTTTCACACGCTCCCGTGTAAATGTTCTTTGGTTGATTCTGACGTAGATTACGTTTATGTTTTCGAAGTCGTACTTTTATCAAGATACACATTACACAATAGAATATTGGCGATGGTTCATAATACATACATACCCGCCATTGCCCGGGCTGTACGAAGAGTGTTAGCTGATATCTTCGCCGTAGCGCCATCTGTCGGTTTTAGTAATAAGTAATTTCTGCTTTAGTCGGTAGGAAAATAGATACGGGTGGTTTTTAGAAATATCATGCAAACAGTTACCTTCTTCTTGTTTTGAAGGTCAGGTGTGCAAAATTTCATCAGACTTGGACTAAAACTTCAGATTTATATAAATTCCAACATACCAAAAGACACCCTTCTCTATAAATTTAGACTTGTATATTTTTTCAAAATATACTTTACCATTAATGCTTCCCGAGAGCAGGTATCTAACAAGGCGCCTTGGATATGTATTTCGCCTTAATAAAAAAATTTTCATTTAGGTTGTCATATATTTAATTAACTCTGTCTATGTAAATTTCAAATATATGTCCAAATTTATATATATCCGAAATACATGGTTTATAAAAATTATGTTTATAACTTTAACATGTAATAACACATAAAATAAATAAGATAGCTAAGTGATGTTGCTTGTACACGTAATAACAAGACGTGAAGTTTAATTTTTATAATTTTTTTTTTCCCCAAAACCATTCAACGCACCATTCTAAACCATTCAACGCGCCAATAAAACATCAACGCACTGAACTTTCTCCTACGGATGGTTGCATGGAATTCATCTTTGCAACGTTGGCGCGTAATAACACCTACAGGAAATAAAATATATAAGTGATGTTGCTTGTACACGTAATAACAACACGTGAAGTTTAATTTTTATAATTTTTTTTTTCCCAAAACCATTCAACGCGCCAATAAAACATCAACGCACTGAACTTTCTCCTACGGATGGTTGCATGGAATTCATCTTTGCAACGTTGGCGCGTAATAACACCTACAGGAAATAAAATATATAAGTGATGTCGCTTGTACACGTAATAACAACACGTGAAGTTTAATTTTTATAATTTTTTTTTTCCCCAAAACCATTCAACGCACCATTCTAAACCATTCAACGCGCCAATAAAACATCAACGCACTGAACTTTCTCCTACGGATGGTTGCATGGAATTCATCTTTGCAACGTTGGCGCGTAATAACACCTACAGGAAATAAAATATATAAGTGATGTCGCTTGTACACGTAATAACAACACGTGAAGTTTAATTTTTATAATTTTTTTTTTCCCAAAACCATTCAACGCACCATTCTAAACCATTCAACGCGCCAATAAAACATCAACGCACTGAACTTTCTCCTACGGATGGTTGCATGGAATTCATCTTTGCAACGTTGGCGCGTAATAACACCTACAGGAAATAAAATATATAAGTGATGTTGCTTGTACACGTAATAACAACACGTGAAGTTTAATTTTTATAATTTTTTTTTCCCAAAACCATTCAACGCACCATTCTAAACCATTCAACGCGCCAATAAAACATCAACGCACTGAACTTTCTCCTACGGATGGTTGCATGGAATTCATCTTTGCAACGTTGGCGCGTAATAACACCTACAGGAAATAAAATATATAAGTGATGTCGCTTGTACACGTAATAACAACACGTGAAGTTTAATTTTTATAATTTTTTTTTTCCCAAAACCATTCAACGCACCATTCTAAACCATTCAACGCGCCAATAAAACATCAACGCACTGAACTTTCTCCTACGGATGGTTGCATGGAATTCATCTTTGCAACGTTGGCGCGTAATAACACCTACAGGAAATAAAATATATAAGTGATGTTGCTTGTACACGTAATAACAACACGTGAAGTTTAATTTTTATAATTTTTTTTTTCCCAAAACCATTCAACGCGCCAATAAAACATCAACGCACTGAACTTTCTCCTACGGATGGTTGCATGGAATTCATCTTTGCAACGTTGGCGCGTAATAACACCTACAGGAAATAAAATATATAAGTGATGTTGCTTGTACACGTAATAACAACACGTGAAGTTTAATTTTTATAATTTTTTTTTTCCCAAAACCATTCAACGCGCCAATAAAACATCAACGCACTGAACTTTCTCCTACGGATGGTTGCATGGAATTCATCTTTGCAACGTTGGCGCGTAATAACACCTACAGGAAATAAAATATATAAGTGATGTTGCTTGTACACGTAATAACAACACGTGAAGTTTAATTTTTATAATTTTTTTTTCCCAAAACCATTCAACGCACCATTCTAAACCATTCAACGCGCCAATAAAACATCAACGCACTGAACTTTCTCCTACGGATGGTTGCATGGAATTCATCTTTGCAACGTTGGCGCGTAATAACACCTATAGGAAATAAAATATATAAGTGATGTCGCTTGTACATATAACACCAACACATAAAGTTTTATTTATAAGCAAATCAAATTTACGTTTTTTCTATACTTTTTTTAACTGTGTACAAATAAAGCCTCATGTGTTACTACCGCAAGCAACATAACTTAACTAACTTATTTCCTTCAGGTTTTATTGCGTGTCAACATTTTATAGATGTATAGATAAGTTTGAACACCCTGTGGTGTTCTAATGTTTCTATTATATAGTGTTTAAGACACCTTAGAGAGATGGAACAGCTAGTCGTTATGTAACGAAGAAGACTGCCGGATATAGGGTATTTTGCCTATTTTAAAACGATATGCAGGGAAACTTCCCTTGCTACTAATAAAATATACTAATACTTGATTTTTAATTCTGATGTGTCTATTTACTTATAGAAAATGTTCAAATGTATATCGTCCTTTGTCACTGTTCTGTCACTGATCCTTGCGGGCTGAAAGTTTTTCACCCCTGATGATATTTTTAATATTAGTCACTGGGAATTTAACTTTTGTTTTTTTGAGTTTGTTCATTTGAGTTGTTGTTCCACAGTTTAAATTATTTAAAAAAGTACCCAACCAAAACACTCACAAATTACCGCGGAATCCAAACAATTCAGGGCTTCAAAAATATGGAAACAAAAAAGTTCTAACAATTCCAAAAGGTAGACAAAAAAAATTGGAAAATAGTGTACATACAAAATGTTTTTATTTAAGTTGATGAATCAAAGTTTTAATCATATAAACACTCAGATTTTTTATTCCGTGTATTGTCACTGACAACTCCACATGACAGAACTAAATTAGAATAAACACTACAGTGAGAAAGTAACATTCTTTTCATCGTTGCCACTTGAGAGAAACAAAAATGCCACCTGAATCTCCACTTCTTAAGTAATGCAGAGTCAAATTCAACAAGCGTCGTTGCCAGATGGGGCCTGGCAATATTTCGAGTGTGAAAAACCTCCACGAATTCGTCACGTTCGTTGTCCCAAAGTGCGGCTTTTTTCCCTTTTCATTACTGGTCTCCAAAGAGACGATGGATCGTGATCGAACTTTTTACAGGACATTTTTGTTGCGGTTACAAGTACAGTTAAGGAGGGTGTCGGGTGGAATAATAAGAGGCTCGTATGTCAACACAGGGAAACCATCCAGGGTTGTTGATTTTTTACGTTTTCTTTTGTCTAACACTCTCTATTTAAGTTGTGTGAAGCCTTCCATTCGCAGCTGTACTTGTCTGTGTTGTGCATTTATGTTCTTTGTTTACGGTACTCATGCACAATATGAACAGCAACGGGATTTAAATAAAATAATGTATGAGTTTGTGGGTAAAATGTCTGAGTAAAACACTCAAAACCTTGCGATGGTTTGGTTGGTTTTGTTAATTAACGTCGCACTAGAGATGCACAGTGGGCTATTGGCGACGGTTCGGGGTCAATCTCGAAGGAAAGACCCGGGAACACATACACATTCACACACACACATTCATACATGCACCTCGTTATTTTAGAACCATGGTCAGATGACGAGGAAACACCTGAACTGGCACCCAACGCAAAACCTTGCGATGGACTAAACTAAAGAATAGTAAAAAGTAGTGATATTCCGATCGGTGGGTTGCCAACTTCGCTACCAAAATATTAGAATGTCGTCCAGAACATCCACAAAAAATTAACTTTTGGTTAATTAACTTTATTAACATCGCACGAGAGCTGCACAGTGGGGTATTGGTGACGGTTCGAGGCATATCTCGAAGGAATTTTTAAGGTATTTTTGAATCATGGTCAGATGACGATGACAATTCCTGAACTGGCACCCACGCCTTCAATAGGCATCAGGACATTAGACCCATCAGATTTATCATGCTCAGTTTCGTATACACGTCGGTATAATTTGTTGGATGTTCTGGACGACTTTTGAGGCCTCCGTGGTCGAGTGGATTAGGCGTCAGCTGGGAATCCAAGGTTCCCCGGTTCAAAACCTTGCGATGGACTAGAGTAAAGAATAGTAAAAAGTAGTAATATTCCGATCGGAGGGTTGCCAACTTCGCTACCAAAATACTAGAATGTCGTCCAGAACATCCACAAAAAATTAACGGCGTGCATACGGGACTGGTGCACGATAAATCTGATCGTGGTCCAAAGTCCCGACGTCTATTGAAGGCGTTGGGTTCCAGCTCAGGTGTTTCTTCGTCATCTGACCGTGGTTCAAAAATACGAGGTATCGTTCCCGGGCCTTTCTTTCGAGATAGGCCCCGAACATTCGCCAATAGCCCACTGTGCAGCTCTAGTGCGACTTTAATTAACAAAACCAACTAATATTTTAGACTATGACAGCCAGAAGAGAACAGCACTGAACTCAGGATTGTCATGTGTCGAGTTCGATTCCCGGTAAGTCCAATCGAAGACTCCAAAGAAGACATAGCGAGACTGGTATATATTAAATCTGTGCCACGGCTCAAACGTCCACATGTTGATCGTTGTGTTGAAGTTTGAAGAGAGTGGTGTAAACTCAGGTGTTATTTCCTTCATTTTACCAAGATAAAAAATTTCAAGGCAGTGTTCCCATTAAAGAGTTGTAAATTCAATCAACTTATATTTTCATAATAATTTATTGTTTAAATTTATTGGAAATTTAATTTAAATATTCTATTGGAGAATTTGCTGGCATGCATTTGTATTAATTGACAATGTCCACAAAATAGTGCACACCCAAATGGCGTCCAGGTTTATTTATTTATATGTGTATATAAAGAAAGATTAATTATAAAACAATAAAAACGAATAAATATTATAAAAAATTTAAATCTTAAAAATTATTGTCTTCCTCCATTAAACAATTTAATAATATATATATATATATAAATAAATTATACATGTTTTTCAAGATTGTGGCTCGGACATCCCTCCCTCTTCCTTAATTTAAATATAACTTTAAAGTTTAATTTTAAACCCAGCTGAATTTATCCTCTTTACTGCGTTAATTTTGAAGGAGCTGTAAGGACTTTTTGCATCGATATCCAACGTGACTAATTCCGATTTCAGAAAATGTGTACAGTTTCACCACCTGACCGATACAAACGTGTATATCCGTTCGAGTACCTCCAGTTTTTCCATTAGTACACATAACGTAAAAGATTATCAAAAAATCTATTTTTTAAATCATTTTCAATTTTGAAGCATTAGGAAGACTTTTGAAAATCTTCTCTACTGATATAATTTTTTTTTAAATATTTTTGGGGGAAAAAAGGAATGTGTTGGAAATATGAATTAAACTTTCCTGCTGAGAAAACTAACCTACAAATTCGAAATTATATTCGATAAATATATTTATTTTAAAATACTGACATATAAATAAATGGTATGAAGTTTAAAAATAATTTAAGCCCTTGTGATTCAATGTTTCAGTGTCGTACACCACAGACGATCTCATCTTCGACTGGGAACAAGACGTCCCCCTGGTGGTGGATGACGCAATTGAGCTACCACAGCACAACCTGGTGGATACCACCCTGGGCGATTGCACCAAGCACTACTCCACTGGTACAGTAGAACTCCACCTTCCGAATTAATTTATGGGGATCCTTATGGTGATTTCTTTATCCTTATGGTGATGATATTAGGCTCCATAAGAAATGTGTCGTTACCTCAGCTAGTTTCTGACTGAAAATCTGGGTCGTTATAAGGCTTCTTCCGAAACACGTACACACCATCCTTTAGATTTCGCTTATGTCGAGTTTCCTCACAAGTGGCACTAGCACCATCTCTCGATTCCAAAACTTTCTGTTGGGAAGTGGCGCTTCAGCAAACACATTTCAAAGAAAATATCAAATGATCTCGCGATTCCAACATAAAGTGTTGGACTCTAAAGATGGTGCTAGGTCCCAAGTTCTACATCACAGGTAAAGTCCGAAAGTTTCTTTATAACACGAAATGGTCCAGAAAAGCGATTAATCATTTTTTCGGATAAATCGAATTTGTTAATAGGTTTAAATACCCAGACTAAGTCTGCATTTTGAGAGAGCATTTCTCGATGTTTTTCATCGTAGCGACTCTTATCTCGCGCTTGCGACTTTATGATGTGTAGTTCGGCAAGTTGTCGTGCTGCTTCTGCGTTATTTTACCTTCATTGTTTCCATTTCTTCCTTTATGTTCACGACAGGCAACTTCACCTGCATCCAGGTGGTGTTCACACTGAAGAGACGCCTAGGCTACTACATGTTCCACACCTACATCCCCACCTGCCTCATCGTCATCATGTCCTGGATCTCGTTCTGGATCAAACCGGAAGCCGTGCCAGCCCGCGTGACCTTATGCGTCACTTCCCTGCTCACCCTGTCCACGCAGCACGCGCAGTCGCAGAAGGCCCTTCCCCCCGTCTCCTACATCAAGGCCATCGACATCTTCATGTCCTCCTGCACCGTGTTCGTGTTCGCCTCGCTCATGGAGTACGCGCTGGTCAACATCCTGCTCGGGGAAGGAGGACAGGAAGACGAGGATGGAAGGACGATGGGGCATTCGCGCCGGACGGGGGACGACAACGATAGGAATTCCCTCTCAACCCCGCCACCGCCACAGAACGCCACGAGGAATATTGTTATTGTGCCTAAGATGCAGGTGAGAGGGACATTTTCACTAGATTAAGAACAGCTGCGTATTGCCGACTATCGGGCATGCTACTAAACTATCTAGTTCAGTGTTTATTAACCTTTTTTGGCACAATGGACCACTTTAAAAATTTTAAATATGTCACGGACCCCTCTGTGAAAAAAAAATTGCTTAAACATCATTTATTACAAAATATATTCTGTTTTATTATTTAATTATTTTAATATTTTTATTTCAATAGTAATAGTAATAGTTTTATTTCAAATAATCAAATGAAACATTAAGAACAAACATTAAGACACAAAAAAAACACTTGAAAAAGCGGCAAGGAATCTTGTATCGATGGAGGATATACCCTTATGTCTCAGCTTCAAACTCATTTGTGATCCACATTTTGGACATTTATACATCGATGAAATCATTCCATCTTTCATACATTATTCTAACAACGCTTTCTTACCCATGACTGGTAAAACACTAAAATAGCCAACTGAATATTTATTTTTCGCATTCAAAACTTCAGCAAGAGCTAATTCCATAGTGAAATCAAGCATTTAGCAATAATATAAGCTAAGAAAACACCAAAAAAATATGCTACTCACAAACAGATGAAAGACAAAAATAAATGTACGTCTTACCTCCAGGGCAGATCCAACGGAAATAAAATCGTGAATCAAGTTTAAAATTATACCGCTATTTCAAACTTAAACAAATTAT
The DNA here is from genome assembly GCA_963932185.1 of Troglohyphantes excavatus. Taxonomy (NCBI): domain Eukaryota; kingdom Metazoa; phylum Arthropoda; class Arachnida; order Araneae; family Linyphiidae; genus Troglohyphantes; species Troglohyphantes excavatus. Next base: position 61,403,638 of record OZ010677.1, read on the forward strand.
CGACCAATGAAAAGGCTAAAACAAAAGAGAAATAAATGAGCATGCGCGAAAAAGCGCCTCAAATTCTCTTCTCCGGAGGAGCGGAAAAAGAAACAGGGTTGCCATGCAGAGCGCGCTAAGGATGAAGTAGGTCCGGTCCGGGTTACCACTGCTGGCTAAATATTGATGCAAACATTTTAAAAATTAGGATCAGTCGGCGGACCCCCAAAATATGACCCATGGACCCCCAAGGGGTCCATGAACCACAAGTTAAGAAACACTGATCTAGTTGAATACAACTGAAAACCTCAAAATTTACCCGCTCACTGAGAAACTTTCAATTGCAGAAAATATCCTTCCGCTCGCTACTGTGCGAACAACTTTGGGAAATAACCAACAATTTGGCGATTTTGTATTGGTAATCCGAGTTAGGCGATTTTTCGCGTCAATTTGGCGATTGCAAAATCTGATACCTGGCATCCTTTAGTTGGATGCAATTAAATAATTGGTGTGGGATTTTTTTTTATTAGCTTCTTACTCAGTTAATGGAAATGTGCAGTGTAATTGTTGCTAATGCGCGGCTACCGTAAAAGACATCAGGGACTCATCTGATCGGGTGGTGAGTAGGGGGTTTCGGGCATAGGAGGGAGGTGAGCACAGTAGTTTTGTATATGGACGATATGGCACACACAAGTCAGTAATTCAAAACAGGTTCCCTACGCAACCACTGCTGTTAATACGATATTTACTTTCCTACAACGAGTCATTTTCCGTTCGTCTATTTCAGGAGGACAGTCCGCCTCCCGTCGTCCCCAACGGGTCCAAGCCCAACAACAACAGCAACCCCAGCGTGTCCTCCGCCTACCGCCACAACAGACACCGTCACAGGGCCATCCTGGTAGACAAGATCTCCAGGGTCATATTCCCCTTGTCCTTCGTCATACTCAACTCGGCCTACTGGTCCGTCTACTTAGACACGGTGGACGGTCCGGTGGTCCTCTGAGAAGAACATCGTCTGTTAGACGACCTATTAACCCTACTTATTAACATTGAGACATTTTGGACCAACATTTGACGATCTTTCTCGGATTGCAGCAAGCATCTCGTACGTTCAGCCATCGCCCAATGGTCCTCTGAAAAGAAGGACTTCTATGTCTATCCGATCCCGGTTAACCCTTCTTATGGACAATGAGACATTTTGAACCAACACACGAAGACCTTTCTCTGGTTACAGCAAGCATCTCGTAAGTTCATCCTTCGTCCAATGTTTCTCTGAGAAGAAAGATGTCTATTCTGCGTCAAATTGCGATATTTAGACCAACATTCGAAGATCTTTTAACGATTACAGCCGATATATTGTACATTCATATGAAGAGTATCCGTAAGCATCAGTCTGTGACATTATTTTGAACAGTTTGGATTTCATATTCATAAAGACCAATTTCCATGGAGAATCAATTGAAGTTTAATAACTCGCGAAATCTCACTTGTAAAATGCCATATTGTGTATCTGAAAACGTTTCATAAGTTCTTCTTTATGTATCTTAGAGGTAGCTCGTAGGATTCAAATTATTAGACATTAATATCAGTTATGTGTAACCTTTAAGCTTGTATCACACATGAGTAAATAGTACAGTAAGATGCAGCCATTTACTTTGCATTGAGCCAAATAGTTGCTGGCTACTATGTGTGGCTACTATAGGAAGTATCTCAATCGGCTCACAATCTCTCTTGTGAAGTTGTGATGTCATAGGCACAAAGGAATAACCAACATGAATTCATGTGAGTTATTCATGATATTATAAATATGACATCTCACAAGATCGGTAAGTTCTTACTTAAGAAAAGCATACATTTGAAAGTTATTCATTTTCTGAGAGATGGATACCATATCCGGAGGAACGAAACATAGCGTTTGCATCTGAAACGGAATTTTTCTAGAAAGTTAGATAACCATAGAGGAGTCCCTCTTCAAGGTCACAATTATGGAACAGTTTTACCAAGCATCCGATATTTGCTGCAAGTTAAAAAACGGTACAATTTAAAATAGAGAAAACAACTGCCTAAAGTGAAGAATGGAAGACTTTTACGTGTATACTCAGTCTTAAATCTAGTTTACTCATTAGTTATCCTCCATTCGTAAATATAGTTATTTTCACACATTCATGTTTCAAAATTAAAAACATTCCAAATTAAGACATTCCACCTCAAAGAGTATGGAAAAGACATTACATATACTTCAAAGGGGAAACAATGAAGCCTCATTATATCATACTACATCATACCAAAACACTGTAATCAGCATAATATATTCTTAGTTCTATTACTTATAAAAACAAATTTGCCTATCTAAAAATAATTTCAGTTCTTAGTAGAAAAGAGTGCTATGTTTAACTTAAATTCAGTTTTCGTTAGGGTGAAACAAGCGAACGTTTTGGTAGCATATAGTCCCAGAATGGCTTCAAATCTTTCACTCTCACGTCAACTCTACTTCTTTTATACTCCTTCATATATATGGACTCTTATTATTCTTACACTGGACTTGCGAACTATTATGATGTCCATAGAATACATTCATATGGTGCTATTCTTACGATCTAAATATTTTTTGGATTTTTTTTATTTAACGAGTATTATGTAATAAAAGCTTTTAAGAATAAGGATAATATAAATTATATTTTTTTTTTACTTCGGCAAATTTTATTCTTGACTGTGCCAATCTATCACTTCAATACATGATGCCATTGTTGTCACGTTTACGGTCACAGAACTAATACTTGTCATGGAACGATTTATCATTAGCAAGGCCCCATTTTTTCTACTCACAAGATATTTTCCATTTAAAGCTCATATTTGCTCAAGTCGGTGGTTTCTTTTAAAGAAAAAGATGAATGGATTATAGGTTATATTTCAATGTTGTGCTTTCACGTATATAAACACACACTTATGTGAATAAAGACAAATGTTTGGAGTGAAAATCGTTCATATATTATCATCGAGACAGCGCTTACGAGACTTGCTGTACTTGGCCGTTCGAGTAACTAGAACTATCTTCACAAAAGCTTGAAACCTGCACAATGGACAGTCGTTAATAAATCAACGAGCTTTTAGCAATTAAGTGCACAAAGGGAGCATCCTGTTGACTTTCGTCTTTATCTAATGTTTCATCCACACGATAACACTGACTATTTGAAACTGTGTAAGGCCTGCCATCTGGTGGGACATATGAGAAATAATTTCTTCTGTCTATATTATGAAAGAACTTAAAATATATATAAAGCAAATAAATCTCAAATAATCTAAGGATTTTAATCGATATTAACATATCAATAATTTTATGTTCTTATTATTTTATATATTTTTTTAGTTATTGTATTATAAATCTTCAGAGGACCAGCACTAAAGTATTCAGATCGTCTTTGGTTTGTAAGTCCGAATATCTTCTTGGGCAGTATAAGAAACTCGTGGTCAGTGGGTCACTAGTTTCTTTCCATATCGCATGCAAAAATATCCACAGTGTATAGGAGACTGGTTCACGTTAAAATTTATTGCGATTTAATGTCCTCACGCTGATTTAAGTTACTTGGGGTACCAGCTCAGGTAGTTATCCTCCTCATCCAACCATAGTTCCTAATTACAAGGCAATGTTCCTTATATTAAAAGTGTGTCATTTATTTTCACCAAATCATTCGATTGCATAGTTAAAATGTCTTAGAATTAAAATACGGGGGAAATATTCCAGATATAAACGCTTAGATATGTATCTATCGATTAAAATCATTGGAATTGTTATCTATTACAAATGCATCTCAATATGTAAATACAATATCATCTTTCATGTTCATAAAGTTTGTGTGCAGAAATGAATCTTCTGCATGACCTGATGTCGAGAGAAATAAGTTCGAGTAAACGAATACAAGCTGATTGGTGAATAGAAAATTACGTGTTACCCACTAACCAATAACATTTGCGACACTTAGACCTAAAAATGACGCAATGTGTAATCTCGATACCAGGTCTTGCATACGGTCCATAAAATATGTAGATTAATTTTTGCAACTATTTCATTGTTCTTTTAATATATTTTATAAAATATTGCATCATAAATTTGATATTAACAGCACATATTAAGTGTTATAATGATAAACATGTAGCAATATCTACTGGACAGTATTTTTTCTTCAGGAAACGCATGTATTTTATATACTATATTATATATTGAATTATGCATTTATAATTATAGAATTAACTTTACTTTTTCAAATTCTGCATTTCCAAATGTAAAATATTTTCTATAACATACTAACCAATTATAGGATTTTACTAAAAGTTTGAGAATAATTTTTGGTTATCCATTTAAACCTTTTCTATATGTATATATATAATATTCACTTTAACACTAAAAATGCATATAAACACTATAAAAATATCTCTTTCACAATTGACATAAAACAATTATCCAGTACTGTAATAGGATACAGGAAAAAACAATATTTTGTCCATATTCTTCTTAATTGTGAAACTCAAAAATACTATAAATCGTTCACTAAGGGGGTTTAAGACTCTAAACTCTATAAAATATTTCTGAGTTTTAAATTTTTCTATTGATTTATGTAACATGTTTATTTGAAATACATTCTTATATTTTCAAAAAATCTGTTTAAAAAGATATGTATTAAAATACAAAATCGTGATTTTGTAAGAAATTTATATATCTCAAAAGAGTGTGCATCAATCGAAATATTTCTTGAATTTAAGCATAAGAATATGCATATAATAAGAATACTATAAACATACATATGTATTTACATAAGTATACATATGTATTTACATAAGTATACATATGTATTTACATAAGTATACAAGTGTATTTACATAAGTATACATATGTATTTACTCAAGTATACAAGTGTATTTACATAAGTATACAAGTGTATTTACATAAGTATACATATGTATTTACATAAGTATACAAGTGTATTTACATAAGTATACATATGTATTTACATAAGTATGCATATGTATTTACATAAGTATACATGTATTACTATAAGAATACATATGTGCTCGCATAAGTATACATATGTTTTACATAAGTATACATATGTATTTACATAAGTATACATGTATTAATATAAGTATACATAGTATTACTATAAGTATACGTACGAATATAATAAGTATATGCATAAGAATAGATAATTCAATTATATTTCGTAATTCTTTATAGTAACGTAAAATTTCAAAAAAAAAAGTATTAACTGCAAAAATACATAAAAAATTACAAGTAAAAAAGTATTTCAAAAGTGCATTTAAAAAAATCATTTGGAAAAAAATTTGGTGTTAAAGCTTAAAGGTAACTCTATAAAAATTTATATGTCAAAATACAAAAACCAAGAGACTATAGGTTCTAGTAGATATAAAATTGTTAAGACTCCATGAAAGATTTTTAAAATCTGAACAAACGTTTGTGGGGACAGCAGTGTTGCATATGCAAATAGAAAATATTATTTTCCTCATATATGAATTACTAGATATACTATCTTAAAAAAACTATCCTTGTATATTTAAAAATATTTATTTTAGTTTAATTAACAGTTGTTCAAATAAAAATATATATATATTACTGCATGCGTAGACTACAGATTTCGCATTCGATAGTTTATAGATACACTTCTATAATTACATTGATGGTGAATGTATTAAATTTAAGAAAGTTGTAGCATAAATATATTTATATATTTCTCTGAATATGGTATGTTTTTCTTAAAAAATTATATTTCAACTGCATTTTCGTAATATACGTCGGAGTTCTTTTATATAAAATTGAAGAAAGCAAAATCTTTCTAGTAAAAAGTCAAAATCCTTTAATGACTTTTAAGGTAAAAATTATCTTTAAAATTGAAGTATTTAAAAAGCTACTATGAACTCTATTCAAAACTGAACTTAAAACAAGGTTAAAGTAAAACTACAACACCAAAATACTTAATGGTGGGGCTTACTTATGAAACTTTCCAATTAAAAACTTTCCTTGCCCTTGCATTGTCTTAACCTTTTTTCATTAAGTTTTAATTATATATTTTTTTCTGATTTTATAATACAAAACTTGCTATATCTTAAGAATATTTAATTAAAAAACACAAAAGAGTTTGACTCTAAATATAGTGTACTGAATTAATTATTTTTTCCCGTATTAAAAATTTCACATTAATTGTAAAAAGTTTTTGATATATCATGAACATGAAAAAAAAATAGTAACCATCCAGGTTTTTATTAGTTTTAAGCAAAATTTTAAACTGTTATTACAATTTTATATATACTTGACTTTAACAATAAATAATAAATTAAAACTAAACAGCATTGTCTGAAGATGCCTTGGCGTCTCTTGAGTAGCAATATGGCTTGTTTGAAATAAAATTATTCTATTTAAAAAATAATAAATAATAATAAAAGATATAATTTACTTTAATATTTGTGAAACGACTATTAGTACTACAAATAATTCAACATATAATAATTTTTATTTCGAATACATTTTAAATCCATTACATTCATATTTAACGTTTGGCGTATCTTCATACTACTTTGACTGTTCAGTTTCATTTTACCATATTCCAAACATTAAATACAAAGGGACCACAATTTAAATTGTTTATTAATTATGTAAATGTTAAAATGTTTATTAAGAATTCAAATGTTAAAATGCTTATTAATAAAGCGATTGTTAAAATGCTTATTAATAAAGCGATTGTTAAAATATTTATTAGAAATTCAAATGTTAAAATGCCTATTAATAAAGCAAATGTTAAGATGTTTATTAAAAACATGTTAAACAAATGTTAAGATGTTTATTAAAAACATGTTAAACAAATGTTAAGATGTTTATTAAAAACATGTTAAACAAATGTTAAGATGTTTATTAAAAACATGTTAAACAAATGTTAAGATGTTTATTAAAAACATGTTAAACAAATGTTAAGATGTTTATTAAAAACATGTTAAACAAATGTTGAAATGTTTATTAATAATTCAAATATTTAATGATAATGCCATTGTTAAAATGTTAATGAATGTTCCTGTAACAATATATTCACTCAAAACTAACCATTAATATTAAAAAACGGTTAAACTAATCAGAGAACGAGTCCGGTTGTTGAATGGCGCATACTAGTCGCCTGTGAAAGATGACGTCCATGTAATTAAATTGTTGATAAAAAAATTATTACACTGCACATCTATATGTTAGTTTGTTACAATTTGCTTTTACTTTCTATGAATATATTTTACTTTCTATCAAATACCAAATAAATACAGTGTTTTCAATCAAAATATTAGCATACTTTTTTATCATTTCTATCTCACAAAATAAAACGAAAAAAATTATAGTGGATTTTCGGTGTTTCTGTATGTTTGAAATTACTATGATTTAAATAAAATTTGGTTCTAAAAATTGGTCGGTGTGCATCTGTGAGCACAATATACTATGTTACAACGTCTGTTGTAACATATGTTATAATACGTTACGCCAGCCAAACTTAAGGTCTTATTTTTAAACAACAGAAAAATGAAATTCTATAAGATATAATTTGTCTCGAATCTCCTGGATTCACAATAAAAAAATATATGTAAGAATTGACGGAGTGACAAATGTACAGTGTTATGGATTTTAAGGAATTGCAGTTCCATCGTTTACTGCGGAACAGGTTGGCAATAATAAAATGTGCTGTTACACTTTATAAGATTTTCTCAGTTATTTTGGTTTATGGAAAGTATGCGGTAACTTTTATTTTTTATTAGTGGTTCTCAAACCGTGGTCCATGATAAAGAAGTAGTTCTTGAGCAGCTATAAAGTAGTCCAATGAAAGACATACATAAAGCCATTCTTAAATTTATAAATGTTTCATACAAAGACATTAGGTTTATCTGACACTGCGGAATAAGACGACCTGTTTAAGTATGTGCATTCACAAATCATAAGGAGTTGTCGCACCATATTATTTACCATCCTACCTGTCCTTGAAGTAATTCTGCTCAGTTGAAACAAACAATTTAACTCAATTTCAGAGATGGATACAAGTCAATTTAGCTGATAATAAAAAACAATTTTACCTCCCACCTGATGTATTTCAAATGTTCCACAATAGCAACCCTTCCCGTGGACGTTCTTGAGACGGTCGCAAATTACCACCAAAGTCGCCACATTGTAATGTCTCGGTTGACCCGGTTAATGCTTCAATGTGACATGAACATGTCGGCTCTTTATTATTCTTTTCTCTGTTATTCCAGGGAATTTCCTTCGTTTAAGGTCCCTAACCGTCGCCAATAACTCGTTAAATAAGTCTAGTGAGACGTTAATTCAACTAACTAACCAACATTCCTCTTTCAGAGAGACAATTTCGGTTTCGTCATCTAACTTTGGTTCAAGATTAGGAGACAAAATCCTTGGGTTTTATTCTTCCGGAAGAAATCTCAACATGTTCTTCAACATCGACCTTATTCAAACAACCAGCAACTTCGCCTGATGTTATCTACCTGAGAAAACATTTTAATTCACTAGTATACAAAATAAATGTGTTTTATCGCGACCACCTTTTAAGGGTGTGCGACAGGTGCCTTCGCATATGTCCTCGCGCTATGGGTGGTGCCACGCGCAGACGCAAAAATACATTTAATTTCAAAAGTTCTATAATAATAATTTTACGACAAAATCAATCAGCTACATGGGAATCAGGAGAGAGAAAACACCACATTAATCTTTTAGAGTGATCCCTGTCACTACAACTCCGTGACAAATAGCACAATTGACATACATATAGTCTAGTTTAATGGGAAATTAGAAATTAGGCAATGATATGTGGGGGGGAGCTTATCCATCCTCCTTCTGTTGATAACGATAACTAATCCCTAATTTCTATGATCTGCTGAAATTGAGTTTCACATGAAACCCCCTTTTGCCGTGCTACAATACGTCTCTCCCCCCCGCCCCCATCTTCGATTTTTGTACGTATAATTTTATTTTATTCTGATTAAGAAAAGTTTTCCCATTGTTACTATTTATACAACTTGCGTTTTTCATTTATTATACAGAAAATAGTTATTTATCAAATACATGTAAATTGGTACAAAATAAAAAAATATATACATTATTCAAGAGACCCCGCGACTAGTTATTTCACAGGGCCCGTGACTACTAAAGGCGGGTCATGTGATTTATAAACATCAATATAAAATTTTTAAAAAAGTTTGGAGCAATAGATTTATGCAACAGGTGATTAAATATTCGTAGAATATTACAACCAGAGGTTGGGAACCAAGGGTTAAGATTAAAAATTGTGTTAAATTTTATATATCTGTGGTCAACTATCAACGCAAATGTTTTTGTTGTGTACTATAAGAAGATAGTTCTACTTTGTGTACTATAAGAAGATAGTTTTACATTTGTTTAATTCTCCACAATGTCACTTATTCCTATGTTTTCCATTGACTGTAAACAATTGGATGCTCTGTCTTCAGTATTTTATGTACGGCAATAAAAATAATTCATTTTCTTATGCTTCGAATTTCTTCTCCATTGAATAAACGTTCAGATGTTTCTAACATTCATTCTTGCAATGGTAAGGAGTGTTTTTCGAAGATAAAAAAATCATGTTATTAAATCTATAATAACGAGTTCTCTTGGTGCAAACTAATGAAGATAATAACGTTTTTCACAAAACATCAAACCTGTATCCGTATTTTATCACTACTCCTCCAAATAAATAATTCATTTTATATCAGTACGTATGCTCATTTCGACAATTTTTCAATTAAAATCAAAAATGCTTTTTTGATTCAATTCATAATTTGAATTTAATTCTAATTCATAATTTTAATTTAATTCTAATTCATAATTTTAATTTAATTTTTTTAATTTTAAATTTAAAATTTTTTAATTTAAAATTTTTAAAATTTAATTTTTTTTTAATTTTAAAAAAAATTAATAAATAAATTTTAAAATTAATTTAATTTTTAAATTTTAAAAAACAATTAAATTTTATTTTTTTTTAATTTAAAAAAAAATTAAATTTTAAATTTTTTAAATTTAAAAAAAAATTAAATTTTAATTTTTTTTAATTTTACATTTTTTTAATTTTAATTTTTTTTTAATTTAAATTTTAAAATTAATTTAATTCACATTATTAAAAAAAGTTGGGCATATACGAAGTCCGCTATTTAACATGTGAAAATCGAACATAAGCCGATAACCTGTATATGTGAAAACCGCTGAAAAAAATATTTTGTGTTATTGACCTTAGCAAAACAAATAACGCCAACGGAAAAACAAATCATCTAATGTATTCTTCTGCTGTAATGCATAACTTTAATTTTATCAAAAAAGTTCAAAGCAATTTGAAAAAATCTACACTTTACAAAAAAAAACGTTTAAAATAATACAACTTTATTATCTTTCTTCTCTAAGAAAAATCTTGGAAATGGCACATTCTGAACCAGCCATTTTTTTCATGAATAGCTGGTACCCCCTTAGCGCAGTCGTTTTTAGTATCTCATTTTATTTAAACAGTGTGTTTTCGTACCGGACAACGTCACATTACAATCCAAATTCAGCTGACTTGGAGTTGTCGTTTAGGGCCCTTAGTCTCATCCAAATAATCATTTTTGGGCCGGGCAATCGAACATTGATGTTCAAAAACAACATTCTTGGAGCATTCATTTAGCGCTTTTCCTCCTCACCGAGCAGTCGGTTTTATCCATGGAGGTAAGAATGATTCTTATTCTTACCTCCATGGTTTTATCATATCAAGCCCTTTTTGTGCAGTCGGTCGTTTTGAGAGCATCACACAATAATACATTTTCCAATGGAATTCAACTTAAAATATATCCAAATTAAATTTTTAAAATATTTTTTTAACGTTCAAACTCTTCAAAAAAAATCAAAAATTGTAAATTATATACACACGATAACACATTGTGTTTTACTTATTATTTGCATCACTACAACTTAGAGGGTTGCCAACTTTGGTATAAGTAACCTATTTATTTGCAACAACTTGGCTGGACAAAGGAGATAATGTTGGCGGCGATTTTCCCTTATCGATTTAGAAAAAGGGAAAAAATTTACAGCGGTATCTTAGAATATTTTATGTATACCTGCTTCTTCATTCAAAGAGTGTGAAAATATTTTAGTTCAATTTCAATACACTCACAAAATTATTGAACTTTTTTTACCATACCTCAAATTCTCTCTCAATAATTTAAGTAAAACTCCAACAATTTCTCTCTTTTTTTTCCAACGAACAGATATGCATTATATAGAAGCTAAAATTCGAGCAATTCAAATATTTTTGATAGTTTGAATATTAAGTCATACATATTTAATGTATGATGCATTCTAACCCAACAAACGCTATTTAAATATTTATGAGACATGATTTTTAAATTTTCTTCCAATAGATATATGTCGATTAATATAAAAACAGCATTTTATTGCTTGAAAATTGATTTTTGCCTATTTGCGGCATATGTCAAAAGACATAATTCATTACAAAGTCTGCCACAACTAGTTTGATAAAAAAAAAAACTACTCAAAAATAGGGATATTACAGCGAAACCAAATAAAAATTTAGATTCTTAAAAATGCTGTCTTTACGTAGTTTCTAGCAAATAATTTTAAAAACATATTTATTGAAACCTGTTAAATAAATAATATCTGGTTTCATTATGCTAAACGTTAGTTAGTTGAATTAATGTCACACTAAAGTTTCTCATTGAATGCCGTTTATCTTAAAAGTTAGACACGGGAATACTGCATCGTAATATGGAACCTTAGTCAAAGGACACGTCATCAGACCATAGTCAGATGATGAGGACAGTACTTGAAGGTACCCCTTCCCCCCAAGTGCAGTCAAACAAAATGTTCTTTTGGGGTGGGGGGGAACAAGAATTTCCCAACTTAACAGAGCTGAAAATTTCCAGTGTAATTTTTAATCTTCCATAGCTTTCATTTGCTAATAATATTAATTTTCTTCAGGAATAAATATTCCCAACTCGGAGTTTTCATATCATTGAAAGAGTGAGAGGGTTGAGTGTAATTTATTTTTTATAAATAAATCAGTGTGTAGTTCTTCCATGTATTCTTACTGTAAGGGAACTTAGTAACCTTAAAACCGACAAATATTCGATTTTGAGATTTTTGTTTTATATTAAAGTATGATTTTTTTATATATTTTGATTTTTCTTGTTTTCCTAAGTGAGAGGGTTGCGTGTAATCTATTTTTCATAAATTAATCAGTGTATAGGTCTTCCATGTATTGTTACTGTAAGGGAACTTGGACTCATCCCAACCGCCCCTCCCCCGGTGCGGTGGGCCTGCCTCCCCCCTCCCCCCCACGCAACTGCAATAGGCGTGAAGACATTGGACGACTTCCTTGTCAATGTCGTATTGAACTTGCATCAGTTCCCTTTAAACGATGGGTATTTTTTAGTGTTCTAAACAAACGATTACGACAGATTGCTACACACTTGCTTAGGATCGACCGCGCCTATCGTATGTTTAGTCCGACGCCCGTACTATTCGGGGCCATGCGAAACATTCCTATGCTTCTAAGAAATTCTTTTACTACGAATCTGACTTGAGAATTCAATAGGAAGGGGTTTAATAACTTTTAGAGTAGCGTGATGTGGAGTAGTACTCTAATCATAAATGACTCCGAAACTCCCTTCCGAACGAATGCAAATTTATCTCATTTAAATGGCTATTCGAGTACATCCCAAACATGTTCAACGAGGTGGAAGTATTGACAGCCCTTCTTGGTATAAATTAAGCAGAAGACGTCACTGCAGTACTTCATCCGGGGCCCATTCCCACTGATCTCTAACTGTAACTTCTGGATAGGGCAAGACATTTTGTTGACTTGAAGCCGATATGGAGGCCGCCATGATGGGGCACACTTTTCTTGATACCGCAATATTTCGTATATTTTTCATGTTAAAATACGCCGACATATATTATTTTTGGGTAAGTTTTTTTTATTTTCTTTTTAAACCCATTTTAAATGTAATCTGCTGTTAAAATAGGAAGTCATTTGCAAGTCAAAGTAGAAGTAGTTAAAAAGCAAGAGCAAAAACTATCTGTTTGGCAATATAAAAATTAATTCTATAAGAAGAAAATATAATATTTATATATATTTAATACTTCTACAATGCTTTGGTAATAAAAAACACCACTAAATCATTTTTTAAAAAATGTTGGGGCACAGTATGGCAGCTTTCAATTGGTTTCAACGCGCCCGTAGAGGAAACAAAGTTTGAGCCTTCCAGCAGTTACAGTTAGAGTTCAATGCCCTTTTCTAGCGAGTTAGCAATCTATATTCGGGGACGACTTAAGTTGAATCTGAAGCGAAAGCTGTGATCTGGAATTGCTCAAATCTATTGGCTAAAAAATACTTTTTCAGCTGTCTTGTAAAATAAATGAGTATGTATCAAAGGCGTCATATTCGGCGTCATCATCGCTGCTTTTCCACAAACTGATCAAAACATGTCATTGATAATACATGTTCTTTTATATATCCTCCCTCCCTTAGAGATTGAACTATTTCCTCGCCAAATTCAAGTATTCATGCACACCGATAATCTGAAGTTTTTTATTCATTAAAGTTGATATTACATAAGCCGTTATTTAATTATCAAAATAAACAAAATTAAAAAGTAATAACAGTTAATTTCACGGTAGTATTAGGAATAGTTAAATTCCATTGAAATTTTCGTTCATCGTGAATGTATTTTCTTTGCTTTCTTTAGAACTATATTTTTCGGCGACGGAAGGATCATCTTTACAGCATGAAGGCTTAGCGGATCAGTATATTCTTCATTTTATTTGCACTGTGTGGGCAAGTGTTAATGGAGATTTACTGTCTGAGAAAAGATATATTTTACGAATAGAAGTACTGAACACTGAAGTCAGATGCGAAATTTTACAAAGAAAACACAACGTGACAAACTACGTTTTGAATGATTACTCTACTCTTCAATCAGCCATAAATCTCTCAGTTTCTAAAATACAGAAATGTTCATACATTCAAAAATATACAACAGCTCGAATTAAAATTATGTAGGCTATGTCTATCAGACGTCCGAAGGGTTTAAATCGTATATAATATATAAAGCGTAAAATCTACAGTGGTTTCGGATGAAAATTTATAAATGAAAATGAGACAAAAGTGTAAATTAAATGTTTAATTTATCCACGGAAAATTCAACGAAACGAACCGTAATAATCGAACGAACTGTTCCAAAGTCACAACAATCAGTTGTTTTCACAATAAGAACCACTTCCAATAACTTTTACAAAGGGAACAATCAAACGTGTTTACGCGTTCTTACAACCAAAAAAAACTTTAATTTATAATAAGGAAATATAAAAACTCCTGCATTTAAGGGTTAAAATAATTCCCTGTAAAAACCTTCTTTTCCTGCTGTAGCCGAATGGCGCCCGCAGCAATATGAATAGAATAAAAAAAGACCATAACAAAGAAAAAGTCAGTAATACAAGAACAACTTTTATAATTACACTATCCAATGAAAAACCCCAATTCCCAGTCCACGTGACTTTTGAAACTCGCACTAATTGATGCCTCCTTCATTTATCGTGCTAATTAGCGTTAAAAGATGGAACCTGGTATCAATTATGAGTTGAAAGAAAATGGCAGAATAATGGAATGAAAAAAAACCGCGGAAATAGTTATGGCGACTAACTAGCACGCACATTCATTCCTAAACGAAATTATTTCAATTCTCAGAAGAATTCCTCATTAAGACTTTAGACACATGGAAGCATTATTATTAATATTATTCCTCGCTTTTTTTAAGCGTGTGTTTTTTTTTATTTTTGAATTCATTTGTCGGACGAGATCTTCATTTTCAGCGAAGAGAACGTCAAACATTCTCATGGCACTTAAAATTCCTCGAACATTTTAGAACTACTTATAACGAACGAAATGGCGACTTAACGGAGATTAGAGAAAATAGAATTTTATGCGTAAAAGAAGAAACAAGCTTAAATTAAAGATTGTATCTTCAAAAGGAGACTCGGAAAGGAAATTCGAATTCGCGCCATTAAACTTTTCTTCGCAGACTAATGCGTCAAGTGAAGTCAAGCAATAATTTTTGCTTAAATGTTCTTCGTAGTATTAAAATTTTGAAGTGTTTTTTTTTTCTTGTTCTTTAGGCAGTTTATTTTTAACTTTTCATTCCAAATGAGAGTTTTACACATTCGTTTTCGCTCAGGTTTCATTCCGCTGACAGCTCTCGATTGGAACAGGACGTAACGAATTCGATCAACCAATAACTTGTTCTAAATTGAATTCGTGGCCGTTGAATAGTCTGCATATTGAGAGAAATAAATCATTCGACGGAATGTTTTTGATTCTAAAAATAACATAGTTGTTGTTTTTCATGTTACAAATTGTATTTTTAGTGTTACCTGCTCTAAAATAAAAATTATTTAAAATACTGCTACATTAACGAAAATATAGTAAAATTAAAATGACCATTTTAAAGGTGTTTTTAAAGCTTATGTTTACTTGTCGGTTAATTAAAAATATATCAATTTATTTCTATAAAGCAAAAAAAAAATTAAAAACGAGATATCAAAAAATAATGCGTTTCTAAAGTAAGACATATCTTTGAAAATTTTATCATAGTATAATATATTCACTTAAAACAATAAAATATCTCTTTTAGAACGAACTTGTTATTTTATAAATTGTCAAATAGAATAATTTTTCTAAGATTAAAAACCAGTAAATATTTCTTTTTAAATAAATAAATTATTCATATTAGACTAATTTTAATGTGTTTTAATTATATTTTTGGGTTTTAATTGCAAAATTAAATACAATATTCTATGCAAAATGATTAAGTCATTGATATTCTACTAGGTTTTTTTCCCGCTCAGCCTCAAAGATATACTAATTATCTCAAGTGCAGTGTATTCTAAAGAAACGATTTTTTTCAAACATATTTTATAGTAAAATATATACAAACCAAGAATGGTCCCTACTAGTCTACGTTTCTCAATAAACAATTATAGGAAATCTTTAACAATATATCTAAAAATTTTAGTTGAAAAAGTTTTTTAAAGAATTCGAATCGAAGTTTCATTATTTTGGGCATTTTTGTACAATTTCCAATATTTAGACTTTAAAAAAGAATATTTTCTGTTCAGTATTCAAGGACTCGTACCGAAAAATAAAAAAATACTCCTTTTTTTTTCGTCAATTCCCACTGACTCTCATCAATCGAAGCATGAATGCAAAAAGAGCGAATTGCTCCATCCAATACGATTGAAGGAAACGAATCCTTTCATCCAATGAAATGCTTCAATAGCTTATCAACAAAGCAGAGGCTTTCTGTATGAAAAACAACTTTCCAGTCCACTTTCTTGAATCCTAGTTAATAAACGAAGAGACTGGGTTTTAGGATTCATTTCTTCATATGTAAATGTAATGCGCTGCTTTTGTAGAAATGCAACTTTGATTCAATTTTCTAATTTTGTATACAACGCAATGTGTGTGAATGGAAATTGTCCTTCTGAGAAATAAGAACTTAAATATTTTTCTATTGTTTGTGGGTACGAATTAATTTTCTTAATTTCAATATTAAATTCCGATGTTTCAATACAAATATGAAATCTTTTTAAAAATGTGATAGAAGAGGAGAATGTTGTTCCTTAATCAGTGTACCTCGGATCATTCTTAGTTATTCAATTGATACTGCTTCCTAGCAACCCAAACTCAAATCAGTTCCAGTAATATACACACTAGGAGCAGTTATCACCAACTTACTTTGTCACTGTATGTTGTTTATTTGATTTACGAGTGTTTTAAGATTTTAATGGTCTTTCTAACAGCTTAACTGTTTAGTTTAAGATTTCTCAGTATTCAGTGATACAAGTTAAAGAGTCTTCACTCAAACCCTTTAATACATTATTATCTCTTTGCACTCAGATAACACTTTGCGTTTTCCTTTCTTTCTAAGGAACAGTTATTCGTTCTTATGTTATTTACCCTAAAATTTGTTATGCTTATAAAAAAAAGAAACATAATCTGTTTCGGATCTGCAAAAGAAGAAGTTGAAAAAAAGATTGATGTTCTAAACACAAGATCATGCTGTTCTCGATTATTTTAAAGAACAAGGAAAAAAAGAACGGGTTATAATGTTGTCGCCTGAGCGGCGCCAACGGAGTGCAAAGGGATAAGTTCTGAGTAAAATGATAGGTTATTTAAAACCGCTCTTAAAGATAACAAAAATAATGTGTATCAAAGATTGTGAGAGAATAACTTTTTTAACTAAAAAATATGTTGCTTTCCCTTCATTTTGAAGAACATAATTTTTTTTTTAAATAACACGTCGTTATTTTTGGTGACTTAAAGGTGACACTCAAGTACAAGGATTAATACAAATATTTTATACCCAAGTGACGTTAAATGGAATTAGATAAAGAACAATCTAACAAAAGAAAAAGGCGTTCTTTATGTTAAAGAACACACAGTTATCGTTTATATTGAAGAACAGGGAATAAACGAACAAGTTGTTATTTTGGTGACTGAGTGTCACTTCTCGATCGCTCACGGTTATTAGTGCGTAAGTATGAAGAGAAAGTTGCATGATGTTGTATATCCCCAGAGCTCTTTTTACTTTAAAAGCGTTTCGGGAATTCTTGTATCCGTTTAGCAAATCGCTAGACTTTAACTGAAAAACTCGATTTTTTTTTCCTTCTTTCTGTTCGTGTTCAATCTTTTGTTTTATCAACTTAGATTGTAACTTTCCGTAATTCCCATGACGATTACGGTTACTTCGAATTAGTAGTGATTTGATTTAACTTTTGAAAAAACTTTATCTCCGACAAAGAAGGTTCTGTCTAGTATTTGTTGTTCCGAAATTAAAGTCTCGTTTACGTGGAAGAAGGGAAAAGTCATATAATGCTTCTCGATAATAAATTCGTCTCTAGTGCAAACGTCGGACGTGTTTCATTTGTCAGATCTCGGATAGTAAATAACTCTCTCTCTCTCATCGAAACGGAGCTTAAAAGTTCTCTTCAATTTTTTTCTGTTTTGATGTCGAATACATGTGATTGCCCTATTAAAAATGATTACTTAAAAATACGCATGTATTTGGTTTGGTTTGGTTAGGTTTTAATGGCATAAGGGCCAGTTTTGGCCATGCTGCGCCAAACACACGACATATGAATTCTTTGTTGGGAATCTTCTTGCGTGGTAATTTTAAAAAGTAAAAACGTTGTAAAGGATAAAAATATAATTAGTACAAATGTAAAAGTTGATGATTTTGTGATAAAAGGCTAAAAAGTTGAGGAAGAATACAAATAAAAAAACGCATGTACAACTAAAAAGCGTCAGGAAATTGGACCACGATCAATTTTAAGATACACACCAGTCTCTCATACACGGAAGACCCTTTTTAATATTTATGAATATTTTTACGAGCTTATATTTTCCACAAAACCATCACTTACGAGCTTATATTTTCCACAAATCTTATATTTATTTTATCTTTATAGAGCTTATATTTTCGTTTGGTTCGTGAATACTTTACTTTGTGTGCACGAATTCTCTTTCTTGCGTCTTCGGTAAGCTCAAGATCTCTCCTCATTTGTCATACATTTAGGTTTCTTGGTGTAATTGTATTCGTCCTGAACTGTTCATTCAACATATTTAAGTTTCATATGCCGCAATTTACCATTAAAATCTTCGACAGATCGTCACATTCCATCCTACCCAAATTTCTCATAAGTGGTTTAAACTGTCAACCAACTAGTGCATTGGAATTGTATAAGTCGTCATTTTCTTCAATATAGCACTCAATCACCACGACCAGTCGATTACAATTAAAATTACAGCGTAAAACATGCAATCGTATGCCAAAATTGTGACTCCCTACAAAGGTCATAGGGAGAAGCTTATTCACATAGGCTGATTGCCCTTGGAGTTATGGATCTTTGAGATATCAACAGTTTTCGTATCGCGCAAGTTTCTGTAGATGTCCGCTGTTCTCCTCCGAACCGATTTTAACCCTTTGCACTCCGATGTCACCTCTCAGGCGCCAACATAACGACTTGTTCTTTTGGTTCCCTGTTTTTTAAAATAAAGAGAACGGCGTGATCTTGTGTTTAAAAAACATAAATTTTTTTTTTAAATTGTTCTCTTGCAGATCCGAAACATATTACGATTTTCTCAACTCTGTGAGCATAAAAAATTATGGGTAAAAGAACAGAAAGAGGAATAACTGTTCCGTGGAAAGAACGCAATGTTAAAGATGTTTGTGGAGTGCAAAGGGTAAAAGACATATTCACATCAAAATAATACTCTGCTTTGAGGGGGGGAAATAACATGTTGTTCTCGTTAAACTTGAATACTTGGTAACAAAAGAACATGTGTTGAGTACGAAGAGTTAAAGCACATTAAATATATTTTTAAGCTTGTATGTGTTTCATTTCATTTTGTTGATGTTAGAATACATTAAACAAAACAATGTTTAATAAATTTTCATGATTCGTTTTATGTAAATACAATTTTTTTTAAACACATACACACACACATAAATTGAGTCATCGTACCACTCACATTTAATCGTATCTTCCAAGTCCTGAATCTATAAAAATAAATTACCATACATATTAATGAAATAAAAAGTCAAATGAGGAAACACTCTGAAAAAACTCCAAATGAAAATTGGCTTAAGAAACTGAAAGCAGTAAAAACTAATATTCCCTTCCATTTTCACACGTATCATCATGTTTCAATTCCTGTAGGAATATCTTAATATTCCAGTTATAAACGAATCATAAAACTCAAGAACAAAGAATCCATAAACTTCATCAGTTACAAGAGCGAGTAAACGTTGTAAAGATTCATGGCGTTTCGCTTTGCATAACTTTTCCTTCGAAGAATTAGATTTGCTACTTACCGAGTTCGAGACCCCCCGAAGTGCCTTACGTTGTTTAACCATAAAATTACTAATTTAATAACTTCTAAGCAAACAGGAAACTTAGGGTGTGAGCTACCCGGAGTGCATTAAGTTCACATATTAGAAAGGTAACATCAGAGTAAACAAAAAATTTCTTCAGTGAATAGGAGTATGGTTAACGAGGTCGTATGCTTTTGAATTTTCAATTCGATTTTTAGAATTAGGCTTAAATTTTAACTAGTAACAATACATTTTGTTCATCGGTTAATATTGTATCTGATAGATTTAATATACGAATGATCTTGGGCTCAGCAGTGGTTTCATTAGGCGATTTCCTTCGGAATAATATAAATACAAATATTGGCGGCCAACAACAGCCTCAAGGCCCAACGAAGTTGGTCCAGTCTAGTATCTCCTAACTATTTCCCAATGAATATATAACTTCTTCTTAAAATCAATTACTTATGTTGATTGAACTATATTCATTGGCAAGTTGTTCCATTTGTCTGTTATCTTAAAACGGGGTAACTTTGGAGAGGTGCAATTTTGGAACAGCGACTAATATTTGACTTTCGAATTTCCAGCCAATGTCAAGCATTTCGAATTAACGCTCAATCACCGCTATCGAATCCGCCCGTATGTTCTGCTACTTCTTGGCACTTATTTAAAGCTGTATTTGAACCTGAAGTCCAAAAGCATCCAGGCTTGTATTCAACCTCGTGTTGTCAAATTTCTAGTTTAAGTGTAAAATTTCATACGCCTTTGAAATACAGAAAATATTTAACTACAGGCAGGAAGTACATCCTTTGGCATCTATTTCATGCGATAGTAATATTTTTAATTTGTGTATTATGTTTTATGACGCCGACATTGTAAATTTTCAGAACTGAGAGGGGTAACACTGGGACAACATTGAGACAATATTGAGATAACAATGAACCAACATTGAGCACAACAGCGAGTACCTTGGAAGAAAAATCAAAGAGGAGAAAGCAGTAGCGATGGGAGTGCTGAATTTTTGCTACAAGGCTCTGAAAGAGACAGCTAAAACATTCAGCTATTTGAAGGAGCAGCCTGCTTCATCGATGCCAATTATTACACAAATTCCAATAATCTTAATCATGATACAAAGTAGAACTCAAACCTCTTGTAATATGATTTTAATATTATGTCTGAAATAAAACGTTTATGCATAAACGTTTGGTTTGGTTAATTAACATGGCACTAGAGCTGCAGAGTGGGCTATTGGCGACGGTTCGGGGTCTATCTCGAAGGAAAAACCCGGGAACGATGCCTCGTATTTTTGAACCATGGTCAGATGACGAGGACAACACTTGAGCTGGCACTCAACGCCTTCAATAGACGTCGGGACTTTGGATCCCGATCAGATTTATCGTGCACCAGTCCCGTATACACGCCGTTAATTTTTTGTGAATGTTCTGGACGACATTCTAGTATTTTGGTACTACTACTGTCACTACTTTTTACTATTCTTTAGTCTAGTCCATCGCAAGGTTTTTGAACCGGGGACCCTCCAGCTATTTGGAGGAGCAGCCTGCTTCATCGATGCCAATTATCACACAAATTCCAATAATCTTAATCATCATACAAAGTAGAACTCAAACCTCTTGTAATATGATTTTAATATTATGTCTGCTGATGTCCGAAATAAAACGTTTATGCATATCATTTGGATAAATGGATTTTCCAAAGTATTTTTAAACGGAAACTAGTAGTGTCCCAAAGTTATCCCCCCTTAATGAGTTAAAATTGAGACAATTATGGAGGACGGTTATTTGCTTACCATTAAACGTAGAGTAAAATCATAGGTCCTCCATTCTTATTTTTGGGTATTTTAAATATGACTATCAAATACAAACACTTAAATCGAATTTTAACATTTTTAAAAGTACGGATATTCGAGCCGTCAAATTTCAAACCAAAATAAATATTTTTTTATAAATTTTACAGGAAACGCCAAAAACAATTGAAATTTATGTACTTTTGGATCTAAGCACATGACTTTGAATGTATTTTTAGACTGGATTTAGACACTTTTGGTCAATGTCACTTTTCAAGGTGATGTAGTGCATTGAGAACTTGTGAAAAATATTTTATTTATTTTTAAGATTTTGCGAAATATGTGGATCTATCTGTTTTTGAAACTAGACAGTTCATGTAATGTGTTCTCTCTTCCTATAACCTTTTTTTAATTGTCTGTAATTATTTTTAGTTATCGTTTAAACAGCTAAAATTCGATTTTTAATTTAAAATACTTTTTTTAATACAAAATATATTTCTATGCAAAATATATACCTTTTATGCAAAACTAGTTTCCATGTAATTTACATTAAAATACAGTTAACTTTCGGAATATATTACTTAATATAGTTTTATATGTCAACTTCAGTATCTCTTATTTCTCTTACTAAGTGTATATTCCCTCAGTATCTTAAATATATGTGAATATAAGATAGTCGATCTCAACAAAGGTATATATATATATATTTAGTTTGAATATTATATTCACTTTTTCTATGGCCGTCAAATCGTATATTTTTTTTAAACTTTTTTTTTTAAACTTTATATGTATATTAATTTTTTAATTAAACAAGTTTTGAAAATGGAAATATGTAATATTAATTCTATATTATTAATAGCACTTTCTGAAATAGGCGCCAAAATTTATGTAAATATTTTAAAGTTGCATAACATTAAAAAAATGACAATAGAAATAAAATTAATATTACCTATTCAGTTGCAACTCGCAATTGTAAAGTTATTTTCCCTGCGTGGATTTTTAAATATTTTTTTCCTGGAAATGCTACCCAGCAAAAAAAGTCAGCATGAAAACTTCATCAAAATTGTCAAATTGAAGGTTTTTTTGAAGGTTTTATAAAGGATATTAAAACAAAAAACTGCAGTTTTTTTGAAGTTTTTAATTTTCCTGCATAAAATCTTCAAAATATCTGCATTTTTCCTTCATGATTAAAAATTGAAGGTTTTTTTGCATGTTTTAATGAAGGTTTTTTACAGTTTTTATGAAGGAAATTGAAACAAAAACCTTTAATTTTCTAAATCTTCAACAAAAAAAACTGCAGTTTTCCTGCATAAAACCTTCAATTTTAAAATTTTGATGAAGGTTTTAGGCTGACTTCTTTTGCTGGGTATTTATTATTATTTATTTACTTTTAATTAATTTTCACGAGATAGCTGGTAAGTTATACCTCAAATCTTTAAATTTAAAAAATATTGCAAAATGAGTATTTTTTTATGGATTTAAAAATTGGGTGAATCCCTAGAAAAACTGGAGATCGCTGGACGTGATTTTAAGTTCATGACCGTAAGGGGGGTTAAAGTTTATTTAAGAAATTATAAATAACTTTTATTACTTAGATAATTTTTTGAAGTCCGTTTTTCCCTCTTTTCTTATTTTTCCCTTTAATCAGACTTTTATTTTAATGAATTTTAATTGAAATAAAAAAGTTACATATTTAAAAGTTTTTGCTCTTAAGGTAGGTCAGCATTAATGATTTCCTAGCTTTATTATCGAAAACCAGTAATTGGAATAAACTTTTACGATGAACCCGGTTGCGACATGCCAATTGTAGTTTTGACACTTTAAAAATCGATTTAACAGGAACACGTAGAGTTCCTACTTGACTGCTGTGAAAATAAGAATATTGGTTAAAATCTTCTTAAATAATAAGGATTTCTAAAGCCAAATTTATACAAACTCATAATTATTTGAAAAGTACACAACAAATGTTTAATAAATGTTGTAAAATCATTTTAGTTTTTTCTATTTAATTAAACATACATTGAACGTTTTGACTAAATGACTAATTTAATTTATTCAACAAATAACAACTCACTTATACCATATATTTTAGAATGGCAAAAATAAATTATCTTCGTACGCGCTTAATAATTCAAAGTTTCAAACGACGCATAATAAAATCCTGTTTATATTCTCCAAAGTCCGGAATCGAACATTTCAGTCAGTTAAAACATTCACTTTTGATGCCTATTTAATATTTTATAATTGAAGTTTAACCAATCTTTGTATAAAATATTTAAAACTTTAAATATGTACGCAAATACTCCTTCATTACATGGTTGTTAAATAACTAAATTAGTAACAAATTAACATTATTTCACTATTTTAATAATAAAATACTCTCATGGGTCTTGTTAAGTAATATTATTCATAATAGTTCTTTATAAAGTGAATGGAAAACATTGTAAACGTGTTTTGCTCAAAATTTCGGAAAGTCAATGAATTCGTCGAGGAATTTTCTATGATGCTAACATATTTTATTCATTCAACACACGTTTTGTGTTATTGAAATTAACTTACACAAATTAAAAAATATATACATTGTTAAAAATAGGTACTCAAAAATAAGTAAAATGTACTGATTTACGAGTACTTTCGATACTTATCATGGCTCCGAATCTGTAAATTTCATTTTTGAAAAAGACATGTATTCAAAAATGAGTACAATGAATAAAAAGATAAATTGCTTGGCTACATAAGCTGCATTCACAAATCACTTTCAACAAATATGGACAATTACAACCAAGACTTACTTGGGAATCGAACCCAGATTCTCAAGTGATTCTAGACGACAAAAATACATTAAAGTGTGTGAGAAAAACATGTTGTTTTCGGTCATTTTAATGAATAGTTTGGTTTGGTTAATTAACGTCGCACTAGAGCTGCACAGTGGGCTATTGGCGACGGTTCGGGGTCTATCTCGAAAAGGAAAGACCCGGGAACACATACATATTCACACACACATTCATACATGCACCTCGTTATTTTAGAACCATGGTTAGATGACGAGGAAACACCTGAACTGGCACCCAACGCCTTCCATAGATGTCGGGACTTTGGACCCCGATCAGATGTATCGTGTACCAGTCCCGTATACACGCCGTTAATTTTTGCGGATGTTCTGGACGACTTTTCTAGTATTTTGTAGCGGAGCTGGCAAACCTCCGATCACAAGATCACTACTTTTTACTTTTCTTTGTCTAGTCCATCGCCTGGCATCGAACCACGAATCTTCGTATTCCCAGCTGACGCCTTTAACCGCTCGGCCACGGAGAATGGAGAAAAATAAAACGTCGTTATTTTGATGACTTACAAGCGGCACTCTGCAAAGGTTTTATAAATTATGTTGCTATCCAAATGATATCATATACTTTTAAATGGAGACTAAAGAAAACCGTTATTTATGTTCAAAAACATGCGATTCTCGTTGAATTTTAAGAACAGGGAACGAAATAACAGGTCGTTATTTTCGTCCAAAGAGTTTACCTTTTGCATTCCACGAACACTTTGCAATTTGTGTTCTTTCTATGGAACAGTTATTCCTCGTTACGTTCTTTTCCACAGATATTTTTTATATTCATAAAGGGAAAAAATGCTAATCTGTTTTATATTTGCAAGGAAACAAGTTGAAAACAAGATTGATGTTCTATACACAATATCCTGCTGTTCTCGTTTATTTTAAAGAACAGGGAAACAAAAGAACGGGTCGTTATGTCGGCGCCTGAGAGGGCAAAGAGTCAAAACTAGTAAAAAACAAAAATAAGTTTTAAAAATAAAATAGATCTTAAAAAATATAAGATTGTGTCTGACGATTTGGTTTTAGATAGTTGTTTAATCCACGATCACAATCGGCAAGTTGTAAATTTTGATTAGAATAGAATATACATTCAAAAATCATTTTTTGACCTAAGATACATTTTTGTAATAAAACATTTTATTCTGGCGAGGACAGAATGTGTTACATTCTCCAAAAAAATTCGAAAATATTTTATTAAAAAGACACTTTTCGGGATAGATTTCGTCGCCACTCTTATTAAAAGTAAAGGGGCTCACTTAAAGTTCGTCGCCAGTGAGTCTTCAACCCTGAAAATTCTGGGAAGAGTTCTCGAAATGGGCGATAATCATTTGACGCATGGCGAAGGGGTCCGTTGGAATGGAAAAAAGTAGTTCAAGTATTGGAAATCGCGGGGCGTTACAAATAGGCGCAATTAAAACTCCGTTAAGTAGCTGGAATCGATATACGCTCAAATGAATGGCCGCATCTGTCCCGGAGATAGGAACCGTCATTTTACAACTACGCTTCCAGACGAGGAACGGAAGTTTGCCCATTCTGGACATAAAAATTAGGTAAAATAAGAATCACCGGTCAAGTGGACATTACGTAAAAAACAGTTAGTGGACATATAATTTGCATTGATTTAAAAATATTCTTTAGTGATTTAACTTTAGTCGAAATTTTTTTTCAACTTGTTTTTAGTTTTAAAAGATGCCAATATAGAATTATTTTTATTTAAACACCAAAGCATGGTAATGGAAGACTAGACTAGCTAGGCCTTGTTTGTTAAGTTTCAGGCACCGTTCGTTCATGTAAACAAACAATAATATTCCATGTTTATAGATTTTGCGTTAGGTACATTTGACTTGGGTTTTAATACCTTTTGCAAGAAAATATCTTCGAACTTTGCAATATTAATGTAGTTTTCAAAAAAATATAACATAATCACACAAAATATCGGCTGTGAGGTAACCGTAGGCGTAGAGGTAGCGCCATAAGTCATTTTTACAACGAACATATAAAGAAGTGAAAGTCAATGAAATTAATGCAATGAATGTCTACGAAATTAAAGGAATGAATGTCTATGAAATTAAGGCAATGAATGTCAATGAAATTAAAGGAATGAATGTCAATGAAATTAAAACAATGAATGTCTATGAAATTAAAGTAATGAATGTCTATGAAATTAAAGGAGTGAATGTCTATGAAATTAAGGCAATGAATGTCAATGAAATTAAAGGAATGAATGTCAATGAAATTAAAGGAATGAATGTCAATGAAATTAAAACAATGAATGTCTATGAAATTAAAGTAATGAATGTCTATGAAATTAAAGGAGTGAATGTCTATGAAATTAAGGCAATGAATGTCTATGAAATTAAAGTAATGAATGTCTATGAAATTAAAGGAGTGAATGTCTATGAAATTAAGGCAATGAATGTCAATGAAATTAAAGTAATGAATGTCAATGAAATTAAAGCAATGACTGTCTATGAAATTAAATCAATAACATTCCATCTGAATATCGATGATTTCCAACTGTAATCTCGTGGTCATTCTGTTCGTCCATTACCAAGATAGATTTTTTTTTTCTTCCTAGTTATCTAAATGAGAAACAAACAATTCAAAACGTGTTTTGTCAAAACTTTCTGAAAATCAGACTTTAGACTTTCAGAAATGTTACTAAATTAGACTCAATTAGAACAAAAGTTACAACGGTAAAAAAAGCCATATTATGCACGAAATTTTACATATTTTTCCACCTACATGCTATAAAGGTCAAAGGGGAAGAGGATAAATGGCCAACCTGGTTGACGAGGCTTACTCTACTCCACACGATGGTAGGATTCCCACTGGAGTAATAAGGACGGGATCGCATTGTGCGGCAAAGGGAAAATTTCCTACCAACTCGATACAAAGGTTAAATGGGTGAATGGGTTAGCAACCGGCTTGGTCGTCTCGGACCACTTCTCTCTACACGATGATCGGACATTTATCCTCAATATATTATAATATTACAATGCGTAATGAAACTTCAAAGATGAAAATATAAGTTAATATATGCATTGCTAGACCTTGTTTTATAGAGAAAAATATTATTCCTTTAGTACATCATTCTGTTAGCCCCGTTCGAAGAACGCGAATTACTTCTAGTATGCTGGAGTAATAGGGTCGAAGAGGATCCAGCTATATTTTCCAAGAATATAAATTTATATAAATGCATTTACAGAAATAAAATAATTAAATTACAGAAATTCAAAATTAGTACTTAATCAAAAAATATTAAAAAATACTTAATTAAAAAATTAGTACAAATCAAATTCTAAATAAGCAAAGCAACTGCAAATGCACGAACTTAAAACAATATTATTTTCTTTATGCCATTTAATATGAAGATCTTTATATATAACTACAATTTTGGTTTGAAAAAAACAAAAGAATAAAAGTTTTCAAAAATTACTTCATAATAGTATATAAACTAAGCACTTGCATCTTTTATTTTAGTTACTAAATATGGGTATTCTAAAACTCTTAGACTTACATTAAAATTGATAGATTCGTCAAAATCAGGTTTCAACAAACTGCACTGCACGCTACAACAAGCAGCAGAGAACAAACAAGCTTTGTAATGATGTGCAGTACGGATGTTTATAGTTTTTGTTTGTGTCGCGACTGATGTAATTCATCAAAAAATACTTTGAAGTTAAGAGGGGACTTTTACTAAATAATAAAATAATAATAATAAATACTTGGAACTTTTACATTTTCTTCTAAATTTTGAGGAAGAAAAACAAAGCTTAAATGAATGAATCATTTTTTATACCCAAATATTTATTACAAACAATAGAAACCAAATAATTCAAATCAAAGTTAAAAATACGAATATTTTCTTATTATTGAAAAAGTATTTATTCAACTGCTTTCGTAAAATAGAAAGCTGCTTTAATATCTAATTGATATAATCTAATGGACTGACTATCGTAATTATAGTCTTCGCGGAAACTTTAAAAATATGTGAGCAATCAATAAGTAATGAGGAAACTGCAGTATTTTAAAAAATTATATATATTAATTAGTTATCGAGAATATTATAAACGGGTTGATATATAATAGGGAGCTAAGGCGATATTATGATATTTTACTTCTAAACCTTTGGTTATGGTGTTAAGTTACATCGCTCAATACATTTCATTTTAGTAGTTAATAGTTATAAGAGTAATTGTGGTGATACCATTACCGCATGTTAATCAGAGTCAGAATTTAATACTCTCAGAAATCACATTCTCATTTTTTATAATTCTGCTATCGACAACGCTGATTTCGCCATATTTGACAATCGTTTCGTCATTGAATCACGTGACTTTTGACAAAACAAGAATATCCTCAAATTTTGAATTAAAGAACTTACTCAGATTCCTTTTCTTGGTCATTAGATCATGTTTCGTGCTTATACTTTGTTCTTGAATTCTGACAATATGTCAG
The DNA here is from genome assembly GCA_963932185.1 of Troglohyphantes excavatus. Lineage (NCBI taxonomy): Eukaryota > Metazoa > Arthropoda > Arachnida > Araneae > Linyphiidae > Troglohyphantes > Troglohyphantes excavatus. The sequence goes on from OZ010677.1 coordinate 61,432,695, forward strand.
AATTCAGAGGAGTCTTCTTGGTCGAGTGGATAGAGCGTTGGGCTTTAGAACGCGAGGTCCGTGGTTCGAGTATGTTCGTCGTTATTGAATTGTGATATTATTTAAAATCATACTCATTTTTGAAGAAATGAATTTTCTCAGTTTAACAAAATATTTAATCGAAGCATATAGCAGACTTCTGCTTCGTCAAAAATGAGAAAAGTTTCTTCAAATATGAAAACGCAATTTTAACTTAGAGCATGCCCAAAACGACAAAAAATATTAAAAAATGCAAATAACAGAAAATAAAGATATTAAATCTTTTCGATACAATTTAGATTGCCAATCATTTCAGCAAATAATATCAACGACTTATACAATGATAGGTGCAAATTAATTTTTCATAACTATAATAACATATATATGCTAATAATATGTTAGAAAATCTTTTCTCTTAGAAAATCTTTCTTGATAAGAAAAATCTTTTTTTAAGACTATTTTAAACTTAAAAATAATCATAGCTAAACAAAATTGTTTATTACAAAGATGGTTGTAAAGAAATGATTGTACTTATTATTTTAAATTCTAAAAAAGTTGACAGATACAATTTTGCATGACTTTGTCAATAAAATAAAGATCAATCAAAAATAAATATTTAATAAAACACTGCAAAAGCAAACAGAATTTTACAAATATAATTCAAGTATGGGTCGTTTCCCAGGTAATGGGATAGAGCAACCCCAAATATTAAGTTACGAAAAAAATATTTTAATATTTACCATCCTACGATACAGCTGTATGTTTACATATTTTATTAGATCATCAATCTCAACATCAGATGCCGAAGCAAAGTGGAAGTGACAGGCAGGACCTATTTTAGGCATAGGCAGTCCATCGTGGTTTTTTTTTTACTCTCAGGTTAAATAAAGAAATAAGGCTCGACGTTGGGGGGAATTTTTAGCCTACAGCATGCGTAGTCTTCGAGGCTACACAGTAACTTTTAAAATTTTGATCTTCATCACATTTTTATATCGTCGACTAAATAGTACAGAAATTTAGGGTAAAAATTTTGTATTAACTGATTATAACTAGTAGTTCTAGAAAAAGAAGACCTTGAGATAAAAAAATATTTTAAAATAGACGTCGATTTTAGTGACTTCAAACGACATTCATGCTAAATTTGAAGAAGAAAATCGAAAAACACGTTTAGTCGTATAAATGCGTTGCAAACGAATTTACAAACAATCAAACGCATTGCTGAAAGGACAAGCTAAAACAGGACCTATCAATAAAATAAATTTGTTAATTTGATCCTAACTATTAACTGATTGTCTTGAGTTTTTATGCTTTTTTTCTGATGTTTTCAAGCTACATCGCCATTTATGGCAAAATTTCGAACTATTTTTTTAATTTGCTTAAAGAAACTTCGTGAGAAGTATATTAGTCAATATTTTTATGCCAATTTATCGATTTTATATTACATTTTAAAATGTGTCACGGATGATTTTTGGACCTAATTAAACACAATAAAATCCTTTTCAAAAAGCACAAGTGAAATAATAACAAGCATATATTGTCATTCCTGTGTTTGATGCTTGCTAACTAGCTCTTAACAAATTACTCACAGAACTAATTAAATAATAATTTCATCAATACTTATATTTACAGAGCACATTAAGGCATTGTAAATCCACTCTCCTATTGTTCATACAAACATATATTCATACAACTAAACTAACTTCATCCCACCAATAATTTAAAATCAGGTTTACAAGGGAATTATGCATCTCTTAAACAAAGGACTAAAATATCTCGCGCGGTTCCAAAGATTACACTAAATTGAAATAATTCATCTGACAGGAAAACCCACACACTTTGAATGCCCAACTAAGCGCATGGAGACTCAAGGGGATTAATTCCATTATAACGTCCTGCGCAGTGGGTAAGTTAATCAAACAGATCGAGATTGAATCGAACTGCTTAGTGGTTAAGCCATACATTCAAAGTATTTGACATTAATCGAGACTCTCTGCTGGTTGTGGAATCTGTTCAGTTGCTTTGAAAAGGTTTTTAGTTTGCTTCGTGAAGTTTACTACCCCCGAAAGGTAACTTATACTTGACCTTTTCAGCAAATTGTTCAGGGGTTTACAGTCCGGGGGTGCGACGCGTGCCACCGCACAGGGCCCCCGCGCTTTTGGGGGGCCCCCTCGCACCGGTTAAAAAAGCAAAAAGGATTTTTATAGAAAATTAATTCCAGGTTAGCGATTTCTACATTTATATTTATTTAATTGGCAGTTCACACCCATTTGGTTGAAAATTGTGCAGATGGAACGAGATGATTTGCAAAAGGTTTCACTATGAAGCCGAAACGGCACACTAAAATTCAATAAAGAGAACTTCAAGACGAACAAAATTATAAACAAGAAGTCTATACTTGTGACAAGTGCGGAAAGATCTAAAGGTTTTCGATAAGCAGAAAAAGCAGGACGCGAACAAAATAATCGCAAATCAAAACATGGGGGGGGGGAGACTGTACCTACCTAAATATTTACAGTTGGAAATGAAAGAATTTGCATTGGTAATGTAGCGATGGGAGAAAAAAAATCAATTTAGAAAGTTCAAAAATAAACAGTTACAACTTGTATCGTATACTTCATATACTGTCATAATATTTTATTTTAAGAAGGGGTCTAGGAACATTTTGATATCAAATCCTTCATAAACAAGGCAGCCTTCCGAACCCACCCGCGACAAGGCAAATTCATTGCAATTCATTTTCTAAACAAAAGAATTTCCAACTCGAGTGAAGAAAAAAAGTCGAAGCTTCAAGAGCAGAGGCGAAAGATTGAAGAGATCCATCAATTTGCCGACTGGGCGACAACAAGAGTCCTTCGAGTCGGAAGATAGGAAAATTCATGGGGAAAAAAAGATTTATTATCTTAAATATGCGACCTTGCGCATCCATCATTTTTATTCTTCGGCCACAAACAATTCAAAGTGATTGATCAATGCATGGTAGGAGGATGAATCCAAAAGTAATATCGTTAACCATGAGAACGATTGTTGAAAAAAAAAAATGGGGTGGTGGAACGTCACATTGTTTTATACATCACAGAAACACTCTAGGCTTCCGAGGCCCGTGAGAATCCAGAAAACGCCACCCTACTCGTCCCCACCAGTGTGTGTGTGTGTGTGTGTGTGTGTGTGTGTGTGTGTGTGTGTGTGTGTGTGTGTGTGTGTGTGTGTGTGTGTGTGTGTGTGTGTGTGTGTGTGTGTGTGTGTGTGTGTGTGTGTGTGTGTGTGTGTGTGTGTGTGTGTGTGTGTGTGTGTGTGTGTGTGTGTGTGTGTGTGTGTGTGTGTGTGTGTGTGTGTGTGTGTGTGTGTGTGTGTGTGTGTGTGTGTGTGTGTGTGTGTGTGTGTGTGTGTGTGTGTGTGTGTGTGTGTGTGTGTGTGTGTGTGTGTGTGTGTGTGTGTGTGTGTGTGTGTGTGTGTGTGTGTGTGTGTGTGTGTGTGTGTGTGTGTGTGTGTGTGTGTGTGTGTGTGTGTGTGTGTGTGTGTGTGTGTGTGTGTGTGTGTGTGTGTGTGTGTGTGTGTGTGTGTGTGTGTGTGTGTGTGTGTGTGTGTGTGTGTGTGTGTGTGTGTGTGTGTGTGTGTGTGTGTGTGTGTGTGTGTGTGTGTGTGTGTGTGTGTGTGTGTGTGTGTGTGTGTGTGTGTGTGTGTGTGTGTGTGTGTGTGTGTGTGTGTGTGTGTGTGTGTGTGTGTGTGTGTGTGTGTGTGTGTGTGTGTGTGTGTGTGTGTGTGTGTGTGTGTGTGTGTGTGTGTGTGTGTGTGTGTGTGTGTGTGTGTGTGTGTGTGTGTGTGTGTGTGTGTGTGTGTGTGTGTGTGTGTGTGTGTGTGTGTGTGTGTGTGTGTGTGTGTGTGTGTGTGTGTGTGTGTGTGTGTGTGTGTGTGTGTGTGTGTGTGTGTGTGTGTGTGTGTGTGTGTGTGTGTGTGTGTGTGTGTGTGTGTGTGTGTGTGTGTGTGTGTGTGTGTGTGTGTGTGTGTGTGTGTGTGTGTGTGTGTGTGTGTGTGTGTGTGTGTGTGTGTGTGTGTGTGTGTGTGTGTGTGTGTGTGTGTGTGTGTGTGTGTGTGTGTGTGTGTGTGTGTGTGTGTGTGTGTGTGTGTGTGTGTGTGTGTGTGTGTGTGTGTGTGTGTGTGTGTGTGTGTGTGTGTGTGTGTGTGTGTGTGTGTGTGTGTGTGTGTGTGTGTGTGTGTGTGTGTGTGTGTGTGTGTGTGTGTGTGTGTGTGTGTGTGTGTGTGTGTGTGTGTGTGTGTGTGTGTGTGTGTGTGTGTGTGTGTGTGTGTGTGTGTGTGTGTGTGTGTGTGTGTGTGTGTGTGTGTGTGTGTGTGTGTGTGTGTGTGTGTGTGTGTGTGTGTGTGTGTGTGTGTGTGTGTGTGTGTGTGTGTGTGTGTGTGTGTGTGTGTGTGTGTGTGTGTGTGTGTGTGTGTGTGTGTGTGTGTGTGTGTGTGTGTGTGTGTGTGTGTGTGTGTGTGTGTGTGTGTGTGTGTGTGTGTGTGTGTGTGTGTGTGTGTGTGTGTGTGTGTGTGTGTGTGTGTGTGTGTGTGTGTGTGTGTGTGTGTGTGTGTGTGTGTGTGTGTGTGTGTGTGTGTGTGTGTGTGTGTGTGTGTGTGTGTGTGTGTGTGTGTGTGTGTGTGTGTGTGTGTGTGTGTGTGTGTGTGTGTGTGTGTGTGTGTGTGTGTGTGTGTGTGTGTGTGTGTGTGTGTGTGTGTGTGTGTGTGTGTGTGTGTGTGTGTGTGTGTGTGTGTGTGTGTGTGTGTGTGTGTGTGTGTGTGTGTGTGTGTGTGTGTGTGTGTGTGTGTGTGTGTGTGTGTGTGTGTGTGTGTGTGTGTGTGTGTGTGTGTGTGTGTGTGTGTGTGTGTGTGTGTGTGTGTGTGTGTGTGTGTGTGTGTGTGTGTGTGTGTGTGTGTGTGTGTGTGTGTGTGTGTGTGTGTGTGTGTGTGTGTGTGTGTGTGTGTGTGTGTGTGTGTGTGTGTGTGTGTGTGTGTGTGTGTGTGTGTGTGTGTGTGTGTGTGTGTGTGTGTGTGTGTGTGTGTGTGTGTGTGTGTGTGTGTGTGTGTGTGTGTGTGTGTGTGTGTGTGTGTGTGTGTGTGTGTGTGTGTGTGTGTGTGTGTGTGTGTGTGTGTGTGTGTGTGTGTGTGTGTGTGTGTGTGTGTGTGTGTGTGTGTGTGTGTGTGTGTGTGTGTGTGTGTGTGTGTGTGTGTGTGTGTGTGTGTGTGTGTGTGTGTGTGTGTGTGTGTGTGTGTGTGTGTGTGTGTGTGTGTGTGTGTGTGTGTGTGTGTGTCCTGTCTCTACTTGTTTATATGTCCGTTCGTTTATTTTATTTATTTTTAAAAACGTTTAACAAATGTCTAAAAAACGTGTGACTGTGAGGATTAAATTACATTCCATAAAATCAATGGTCCTAGAACATTTTTAGATGCGAGTACGTCTTTAAAATCGGTCCGGTACAGTGGCCATCGGCAAAAACTTGCACGACAAAAAAAAAATGATGATATTTTAAAGTCCCATTATGCCAGGAGGTATCATGCTATGGAGAAATAAATTACTTACCATGCTCTTGGCGGCAGTAGTTGATACTAAATGAGTTGCTAACTGTTGCTAACAATAATTAATAAAATAATTTGCTAGATTTTGTACTGTTAATTTAATTAACGTAAGGGAATAAAGAACACAAAACTACACACAAAAAAAACTTATATAAATAAATACTAAAGTACATCAAAGAATGAATGTTAACGAATTATAAATTAAATGTGAAATCTTTTATCTCCAATATTTTTGATTAAAGTAAAGAATAAGGAGGACATTCCCGCGAAGTGGTCAAAAATAAATCGCAAAATATGATTTCAATTCAAATTGGAAACCATTCCCAATATTTGCGCATTGTGTATTAAAACGGATGCGTATAAATAATGTCTATCATTGACTTCATTTACAGCAATTGGCTCCACCTACTTCGTAACATCGCACACTTATACAAAAAAAAATTTACATATGTTTTACAAACATGAGCAAATATTTGAATAATAAGTTTAAAACGCATGCGCCAAGTTGAAACGACATCTCAATTCCATTAGTTTTCTTTCGCAATTTTGTTATTGGTTTCATAATTCAATGCAAGATTTTCATACATGTCTTTCATTAGTTTAATTTACAGCGATTTGCTCCACCCGCTTATTTACGTGACATCAATATATGGGAAGTAGTTTCCATTCTTAACACCAGATGGAGACACTAATCAAGAGGAAGAAACCAGTGCCCCCTTCGTGTCCATGGTACTAGGCATGAATGTAAAATGTAGAGAGATTGAGTGTCGATGAAGGTAGATTGCGATTCACGTATGTGCAAAATAAAAACGTAATTAGAAGTAATATCTCTTTGCCCCTTTATTGCCAAAATGGCACTCTTATTCCACAGGTATCTCGGCGCTGGCAATGACACCCATAGATAGATCTTCCGCGCCAAGTTCGTTTACGAAAATTGGATTGGCGGACTGGCCCCCTTGTTCTTAAAATTGAACAGAATATCCAAAAATATAATGAATAATAATTATACACGATTCTTATTTTGTTCTACGAATTAATCACTTATCTAACCAAAAATCTCTAACAATTTTAAAAGAAGTTTTGAGGTTACTAATGACGCCGTTCAAATTCAGTAACCGTAAGACAAGTCACCGAAGGTCCAGTTTGTGTACACTGTACAGATGAGTGCTATAAATCGTTTTCAACTCCGATTTCGCGACAACACGAATATACGCAACTTTTTAATTAAGTGGCATCAGTCAAAACCACAAACAAAAATACATTCAAATAAATGTTCGTACTGAGTTCAATGATTTATTTAAGAAATATCACTTTTTGATTATAATAACTTTGATTATCTATGTCATTTCATCTCATAAACAATTTCATCGTAGTCGATGACATAAATCCAGATGTTTCGAATGTCTTCAAAGATGATCGTGCTTGCCAATGGTAATTTTATTTTTATTCCTAGGAGATTTGAAGTTAGATTATGTAGAAAATAGTGCAATTTCCCAAAATTTAATAATTGAAAACTTTCACTAATATTTAATCAGTATATCGTAACTAATTTTTAAAAAGATAGAAACTTTTATTTTCAAAGATTCCGCCAAATGTAGAAGGATTGTAAATGGGTCTTTATAAATGGGTAAACTCTAAATACCATTGCGCTGTGGGAAAAGCATGAAGATAAATAATTGCTTAAAACTCATTTAAAGTGGCTGATTAATTAGGACTAGGAAATAGTTACATACTTTTCTACATCCCATGCATGATTACAGTTTACACCAAGTCCTTTTGTCATTAAAATTTGGCGATCAAAAATTGCCTTGTCAGAATGACTCATTACAAAAGTTTTAGCATTAACTGAACGAACGAACATACATTAAATTTATTCGCAATTTAATCTTGAGGCAAAACTTATGAATATGTGAGCACTTCGTCAAAATCAATTTTAATAACCAAAAATTGAATGTTAATTAAGTCGTATTTGGCGATATTGATTTAGACACTTTGGCACAGTATGCCTTTCACGCCATAGTTGTCGATGAAAATTGATTTGGTGGAGTGTCACCTTATTCTTAACTTTCAATAATAATTGTCAGAATAGCTCATAAAGGCAAATTGAGGGTCGGTGTCTGTAGGATACTTCTCTCAAATGTTTTCCATTATTTGTATATTTAGAAAATACAATCCTCACAATTTATCACAAGTTGACGATCAAATATAGCTTTGGCGGTAGATGGCTAAAAGCACAACCATTTTTTGTCCAAATGAAGTATTGGTAGCAATGTAAAAGTGGGAGTCTAGATTTTATTTACTCCTGCACAAACATTTTATGTCCTCCGAATAATAATTTTGTGATGCAAGTCTTTTAAAAAAGTCTTTAAGAAGTTTTCTCCTAAGCTAGAAAACTACTTTTTTCATTTTCCGAAAGTTTGCGAAAATGGAAATACAATTATTGTGCTTTAAGTCATCAATGTGTACGATATTGATATCACAAATAAGATACTGAACAAAATCTGGAAAAGTACACAAGCGAAGCCTGGTTTACTTAAGAGAAATCTTGTAAATACTAGCCCAGTTTTGTGTACAGGAGAAATTCCGCCAAAGCTTCTATATCACTGTCGCCAAAAACGATTTCAGTTCAAATATTCAACCCTACGTAAATTGCCACTTTTTGAGAAAATACAGTTACATGCATTTAAATACATCATCGCTAATTTACGATGCAGTTACACTTTAGATACTCATTTTAAGTATCTTTTTTACAGTGCAGCCTTCTCTTGACTTTTTACATCTCAAAGGGCTCGATTAAACATTCCCAAATCGCGAAACCGCAATTTAAAAGTTTCTTTAAAGATGAATGATATGGTTTTCAATAGTCATTAAATTATATTACATACTAAAGCAAACTTTTTTTTTTCGTGAATTATCCATTATATGGATATTCAATTACCCGGATGGGATGTGGTCCAGATTATGAGAGTTCTACTGTATAGTTAAAATATAATAAACAATTAAAACAGTAAATTTTACATGCATGTTTATTTATAGTCTGCGATTGGTTAAAGCTAGCAAATAATTGAAATCACTGGTTTTATAAATTATTACGCCAGACCTTTTGTTAATAATTTCGCAATCAAAACCAGCTTTGACGGACTGCTCTGTATTTTTAAGTGTTATCATTAAGATTTCAAAATGGAGGAGATTGTGTCTATTTTAATCACTTAAATGCATTTAAAACTGTTAATTGATTTACAAGATTTTAAAAATGGCATAATAAGAACACTAATTAGGTTCGAACTAAAAATATTAGTAATACACAGAATAGATCAAATTGATAACCTTCTTCTTGGTGGTAAAAATTATCATTCGAACTTTATTAAAAACAACTAATATTACCGTGGCAGCATTCTGTTGAAATTTAAGTCATAAACAATCGCCAAGTGGTAGCTGGAGCTTTTAATACATGAAGTTTTACTTTCTAAGTGGGTGATCTTGGCTGCTAAGTGGCTAAGACACAAAAAACCGGAAATGAAATAACACCATACTAAGCAGATATCAAGTCATTTGGCCAAGTGATAGGGCTCCAAATGTAATAGGTTACCCAATAATGGGTTGAATGTCATTCCACTCAATATTATAAGCTAGGGCGAATTTCAAACTTTAAGCACTCTTATATCAGAAATGTTTTTGGACTTGAACCAGCCAACCAAATTATTAACACTACTATCCTGCAGTTGGCGATGTTGGTATCCCTACGCCACACTGATCCAGCCGGAAGGCGACTCCGAAAAGCTGTCCTGTCTGTCCACGCGTCTTGAGGAGGCCATGGAGTGCCGAGATCCGGTCATCGTGGTCCGGTCGCCTTACGTCGGGGAGCTAGTCAAAGCCTGGATGCGAACCGGGGACTCCGTGCATGGAATGGCCAGCGCGCTCTCACTCGCCTCGCTAGTCATCAGCCCTTGGACGCTGCAGGAACGCAAGAGGTACCCTTTGGCTCTGGCGGGAGCCGGACTCTGTCTGCAGGTCAGTGGCTCGATTATTCGACATGTATTATAGCCGGTTGATTGAATTTCAAGAACGGTGTTTAGTAAAGCCTCTAACAATGTTAAATATGAATGCACATTTATGAAGAAATTTTCGTCATTTTTGACGAAACAGGCGCCTGCAAAATGCTTCAATTAAATATTTTGTCAAACTTCACTGTTTTTTCACGAATTTATTTCGTCAAAAATTAGGAGGATTTTTAATAAAAATCGACTGCTCGCTTGGTCCGAATACACACGCGTTATCGACCAGGTCAGAAAAGCTCATTTAAATTGTGGCTATTGAAAATTTGAAGATTCTTGTTTCGTCAAAATAAAGTGATTCAATGGCAAAACGATTGTCAAAATTAACGAAAGTAGCACTAACGATTGTAGAATACTAAAAAATTAAGAGTTATATTTGAGAGTAAACTTCTTGGGCTACAGCATCGAGTCAGAACTCGCGGTAAAAAAATTTCGCCAAAGTAAATAAAACAAGCCAGACTCGTGATCTTAGATAGACCTGCTCTCACTGTTCAAATGGCAAACCTAAATTTCGACTAATATTAATGTAATAGACTATCTACAATCCCCAATGTCTCATAATTTACTCATTTTTTCGGAGGGCGGCGGTTTATTTGCATAAGGGAGAGGACATTTGGGATAGAGCGTCACTTTGAGCGTACAGCCGAATCGTGAAATGGCGGAAATCAGAATTAACCTTATGGTGTGTCGACCCTTTGGTCCATACATCTCCATTAGATTAAGCCTAGTAAACGTTTTCAGAGTGGAGGAAGGGAGGGAATGCTTCTGCCCCTATGGCCTGAAAAGTATTTGTATTACATGGTAAAACTGTAAATTTTAGATGAAATGTTTCGTAGTTTAACTGAAATTATTAAAAAGACAAGCTGATTTGAGCTAATACCATCAAAATTCATCATACGTCAGGGGAGTGAGTCCCAGTAAGTGCATGACGTAACAAAACTTTGTAAACAAAATGCTTAATTTATTTCACGAACTTTGATATGGATAACTTTTAATGAAAATCAGAATCTTTCTAATGCTATGTTTGTTAAAATAGATAGAACTGTCTTTTAAATTCAAAAATATATCGTGTTCTGACACGGGGAAGGGGTTAATTATAGAACGTACAGCGTCCTTCAGAAATAACGTAGCGGACTGCCAGAAGGAGTGAAGGACTCGCCTTTACGACTGACTATATAAAGGTTTTTACTTCCTTCTTGGCGGAAGGTAGTACCAGATAATCCCACGTTGGCGCAAAAAAAAAATTAAAAATTCGAACTATCACATTTTTTTTAGAGAATTCGAAAATTCGCGTTTACTTTATGACCAAACAAAAGTAAACAGAGCTTCTAAAAACCATTTTGTGTGCGTCAGCTCTGGCGTTTTCGACAACCTCGCTTTTTAATTTACGTTTCCAAGCACAAAATGAATGCGAAACGAATGTCTTACCGGCAGAAGGCAGCGATTAGTAGAAGGCCATGTACAAAATTACATCAGGAAGGTCCTGCTGGTAGGTCTTTGGCCTGTACTTTCTACCTTTAAGAGTAACGTTACAGTGCGTGACATAAGGAGAAGTTTAAAGAAGTTCATTACAAAAATGAACCCTTATTTGCCTCAATAGGTTGTCCACATCTGGGTGTGGGGCAACGAGCGTCTGTCCGGATACGCCCTTCAGCCGAGCAAGGATGGAGAGCGGAACGAGCAGGAGGTGGTGTTGGTGAGGAAACCGAAGGAAGGGAGCTCCTACGCGAGGACAGCAGTTACAGTCGCAGCTATAGGCGTGTGCGTGTATGCATGGTTTAAAGGTCGCAGCTTTTTTGCATAATAAAAAGAATTTTTGGGTTTCATTGAAGTGTCTCGATGTGGTTTCTTTTTAGAGTTGCTTTATAGATCTCGGAGGATTGGGGCGTCCTAAGCTTATTTAGATTTATAGCATTAGGCATCTGAAAATTATTTGAAAATATTACATTTTTTTAAAATAACATGAAACTGAAATAAGCTTTACAAGAAATTAGGTTTGTAGAGAAATTGTTTTTCTATACCAGGGTGTCCACAGGGGGAAAAAAATCTGAAATTCCCTGATATTTCCCTAACACTTAACTTTATCTAGTTTTTTCAGATTGGCGTAAATTAAGCATGATAACAGAAATGTTTCTTATATACTATGTGCTACTACATATTATATTTTACAAGTTTTCAATGTTAACAATTTGATATTTCTTTAAAAAAATTTGAAGACATATTAAAAATGTTTGTGAATTTAAAAAAAAAATCTTTCCATCTCTCTACACTGCCAATATGCAAAGACCAATGCCCATAAAGTCTCATCATCAATAACCATTATACAAAAATTTAATGTATACCAAGTTTAAAATTTCAGAGAACTTGCAAATATCAAAATGCAACTTAAAAAAAGTCCAAGTAAGTACAATGTGCTTTATAGATTAAAAGTTATCGTACTGTAAGATCAAACACTAAAATAACCTCAATATTTGAGAAGGAAAAAAAAAGTAGAAACCCCCAACGTATCTCCCTAAAAATAAAACTAATTTATCCAAAAAATAAAAAATCCATAACTTAAAATACACAGTCAGTCTAATACACTCAAGATTTCAAATGTAATGTACCCAAAGAATAAAAGAGCCTATTGCAGTTGACAGTAGTTTTGGCACACGAAAAAAATTTGGCACACAAAAAAAAGTGTTTTAACAATGCTCAAGAGAAATTATAATTTCACTAGGAATTTAGCAATTTTTAAACATTTAAAACACCAATTTTTAAATTGATTGAGTGCTTAAGTATCTACTTATAGACAAGCCATTATTTGGCCAAGTTTTGGAAACATCAAACTTTTCGGAGAGATTTCTACGACCTTGAAAAAGAAAGTTTAAAGCACACAATTTATAATCAAACATTTTCTCTTTTTTGATTGAATTAATTTAGAAAGTATTTAGATACAATATGCAGTCAATCAATTATGTTTCATAGCCAGAAATCAACTTGGCAATTTTTTTTTACTTCCCAAAATCCCTGATAATTCCCCGATTTTTCCAGAATGGCCCAATTTCCTGATATTTCCCAGTTTTTCCTGTATACATATGAGTGGTCACAAAATATTAGGCAAGTCTTTTCCGCACTATTCCAATTGAATTTAAAAAGTTTCGCATTTTTTCACTCTACTAGGTAGTCAGTCACAAATTGTTGGTGGATGGTCTTTGTTTACCTGTTTAGCTTCACATAATAAACCTTTATTTTTGCTATGCTTCAACTACTTTGCTTGTTTAAAATGTAAAACAAATAAGTAGGGCAAAATGTTTTATGTCAACACAGCTAAATGGGACACAACCAAACGATGACCATCGCCCAATAATGTCTAAACTACCGTGGTACAAATTACTTCTTAGGCATATCGGTCAAAGATCAATTTTTCAAATAAAATATATTCATATTTTTTATTTCAGCATAATGAATCCTCAAACGATACGTTTAAAAATGGAAAAAAATTACTCCAGACGTATCTAAAATGTTTGTAATTTATATATATAATTTTACCAAATTTTTATACTAATTATTCACTCTTCACACATTTTTGTTCATTCATAGTTGTATGGAAATTGAACCTAAGCAGTTATGAATCTTCATAACAGAGAGATAGACCAAAAAATTTATTAACGCTGCAACTCCGTTTTAAACATCTGCCAAAAAAAAATGTTTTACATTGTTAAAGAGTATCAATGTTTAAATTGTCTATGGCAAGTTTACTCCACCAATTTTTTCAAAAGAATTTCAATAAAAAGGCTTATATCCCTTTTACCCTTTAGCCTATTAAAAACTTATATTTAAAACAAATTAAAATGGGTCACCTCACTTTTTAAAGCAATTAGCACATGAATGCCAATAATTGTTAAATGCAAATAAGAATGCCTGTAACTGCATGTGTTTTAACCTTTGCACTTCGAGCTATTTTTGCTGTTAGCTGCCAGCTACTCCAGAAGTATTCACAATGGTACAATTATGACGCAATCAACTGCTGTGGACGGTAAACATTGAAATGTATAAAGATTTGACGCATTTTCGCACATTTGACGTTAAAGTCCGTTTAGCGAAAGATAACCCCGATACATCTACCTGTATTTTTTTTTAACATTTCTAGATGTTGCCATAGCGGCGACAACGGAGTTACCAGCTCATATCATCAGCGGCGATAGCCGAGTTGTCAACTTATCCTGCATTATTACCACAGCGGCGTGCAAATGCTTAAATATTAAATTTAGCATTTAAATTTTAAAAATTCTAAGCATTAAGAAATTTCAGTGTTATTGTTTAACTATTTTTTTTTACAAAAATGCATGTTGAAAAATCAGTGGTTCTCAGCCAGAAGGCCTCACGAAAAACTGCACAAGAAATTTGATGTGGTTGTGGTAATGTCACTGCCATACAACCAAAAGGCGATATGTTTCTACGACAGACACAGCCAGTTAAAATATAAACTATTTCAATGAAACTTGATAGGAGAATTACAACTACAATTTCTAACATTAGCGACTGGATTAAAACCCCTTTTCGACTCAACTAACAACTCTCGATCAATAAAATTACGACCAACTTTTTTTTAATATACCAACTTAATTCTCGTCTAGACGGCGAGTCGCAGAAAAAAGTGTAAATAACGTTTATTACTTGCAAAATAATTTTGCAATAGATAATTACAAAAAACTCATTTCGGACGCCATTTTTCCAAGTTGACGGCCAACACCGAGGAGGTGCAGGGGTAGAAAATACAGAACAATTTTTAGAATAGATTAAAATTGTTTCAATCTTTCCTGGATTTTTTTTCTTTCCAGAATTGAACCCTTTTTCTTTATGCTTTGCGGACTGGACTAGAACCGCAGTCCACTTTTTTAACGTTTATCAACCAATATTTTTCATATAACTTCGGAAATATTAAAATTAAGCTCCGAATATTTTTCATATATGTTTGGAAACGTCGTAGAAGTATTTGTGCTAATAAAAAAAATGCGATGTATATCATTTTGCCTTAATCTGTAATGCAGACCTAAAATTTTCATTAAACGAATTAAGACACCGACAACCTGGGGTCTTGTCCATTTTGGATGGAAAGGTACCTTACAGAATGGTATGGAAAGGTAAATGGGTGATTGTCGCATTTTGATATCCCAACTTACAATATCCTTCGATCTGGATGAGATGTTACATTACAATTATTTTTAAATGAATTTTGACAGCCATTTAGTTATGTCTTTTGCAGATAAAGCTAAATTTTCAGGACTATGAGAAAAAAAAACATATTTAGGTAAAATAAAACAATATTTTATTTACAATTTTTAATATATACAAATTTATATGCAATTTAAAAATACAAGTTGGATTCACTTTCACTAAAGCTAAATATTTACAATGTTTAAGTATATACAAAATTATTAACACTTCAAATATACATTTTTTATCAATTTATGTTTTAACTTGACTTGCTTTCACAAAGGCAACTTAGTTCGTATTAGTATTCAAACATACCGTATTCCTAATTTTTGGATTATCCGTAATTATCTAATTCTTAGAGTAGGTCGCAATTACTTTGGCCAGGTATACATTTTTACGAAGTCCTATTATCCGACTCGAACTGTTTAGCAGGATCCCTGGGTTCAGTTGAAGTATGAAAACAGAGCAAAAAGGGAAGCAAGAAGGAAATCAAATTTGAGATGGCACTTCTTAATATTTGGCGTTATAAAGCTGATTTTGGCAGTTTATTTATGCATTGCAATTTGACAAAAAAAAATTCAAGTTAGGTTTTTTTTTTGTAACATTTCCAAAAAGTATTTTTTTATTCTGGTATTTTGGAAGTTGAAACAGCATTTACAACATTTATGTAAAAAAAAAATTCCTTTTCAGTGTAAACTCAAGCACATTTTATTAAAATCAGCATAACAGTCGGTTTTAAAGAGTTTTCCCAAAGTTATAAATTATTTCTAAACTTAAAAAAAAAATTATACATTTAATTACATTTCTCTGCATAATTTTTCAAAAGAATGAAGGGTTTTTTTTTGTATAAAAAACGGTTTTATTAGATGAATGGGTTTTGGACCATTTTCAAGTTTCTTAAATGTTAAAATTTAAATACATGGAAGGATAAAAAAAAATCTGTACTCAATACTTCAACAAAAATGAATCGATATAAAAAGTTATTTAAATATATAGTTTTTAACATATATCCACAATCAAAAGCATGGAAGTCATGCACGATGGTTATATAGCTTAGACAGACAAGAATCTCGCCCTACACTTGGCAAAGAAATTTTCAACCACTTTGAATAGCAACCCTTGACATACCTGTGTTTACAACAAGCTTTGAAATGGACTCTCCCACCAAATGAGAGAAGCCAGACAATAGCACGATTTATTACAATGAAGTGTGCAAAACACGAGCTAAAATAGTAATTAATAAATGGATTGGTATCTTAAGAAATAGTTTTATATTAAGAAATAGGATAATTGACGAAAAGACATTTAAATACTAAAGACCATTCAGAATTAAGATAAGTTTCAAATCCAGACGTTGGGAAATGATTTGTAGCACATTACAAGAAATTTGAAAAAACTAAGAGCAACCTACATTTGTTTAAATTTTTTAAAGATTGTATAACTTTTTATTTATTTTGTTTTTATATTTTTTTTATATATCAGATATTGTTTAAATATCAGATATTGTTTATATATATATATTTAACAAATACAATACGTTTGTTTCCTGTGGCGTGAGTTTATTTTAGTTTAGCTGTTTGCAGTGGAGCTTTAACTATTTATGTTCCCTGTCATCAGGGCAATCCTATTTGAACATTGGAACCTATCGAACGATTTAAAAACGTTGCTTAGATTATAAATCAATTGGAACTTTCAACAGTAGTCGCTATCGTACTCAAATACATTCAACTATAACAATGAGTAGAACTTTAAAAAAAAAAAAAAAAAAAAAAAAATTTACAGTTTATTATGTATACCAAGCACCGAATTTTGAACAGAACCAAATTAATTTAAATTATACAGTAATCGCAACTCGTCGATTTAAATCGGATGTTTATTGTTTAAAAAATGCATGCCATTTAAAAATATCTTCTTTGATCCATTACTCAAATCCATCCAATGTCGCTATCTATAAATCAACCCATTGCATTTATATTTGCGAATTTAGAAATATTTCAGTTTCATAAATGTCTATTTAAATTAAGGTGCTTATTGTTCAAGACAGTTGCCATTTGAAACCATCTTATTTGATCCATTAATTCTCATGAACAATTGTTGAAAGTTAGCCACTTTTTGGAATCGTCCATTTAAGAAGCTGAGCATTTCATCATCAGCTTTAATTTAAAAGGCTGAAAACTTATACATGTACTATTATCGGCACTCGAGGCTCAAGATTTGAAAAGTTACATTTAAATTTATTGAATGATTTAATAATTTTAGCATCTTTAAAAAATATTTTCGTTCTAGAACGGTTCTTTTGTAGCTTAGCCGATAGAGTGCTGGACTTTGGAATAACAGAACACAAGTTCGAGTCCCAACCGAGGCCACTCGTCTTAACGGGTCTCCAGCAACGCGGGACCCAAAAGCTAGTCTTAAATATAAATTTGATAAATACAAATTTCCTCTTCGAAAGCTCTTCTCGAGAGAAGTCCAGTGGTCATACATTGCAATGATCAAAGAACCTACAACGCGGAGGCTAGCAACTCCGGTTGCACTCGATCCGATTTCCGAAAAATGGAAACCTGTACTTATATGTTTTTTATTCATTTGAGGTGTAGGTTTTGTACTATTTTAAATTATTTATTCTTTCTCGAAAACACAATAATAAATTTAGGAAAATTTCTATTTTTTAAATTCTAACAACTTATCAAATTCAAACATTATCAATTCTCAAAGTCCAACTCTCGTTTTACTGTAGACACTTGACATGTGCCCTAAACATCATTTAGTCTAATTTTGATCGAACAAGATGCATTAAAAAGATTCGAATGTATATTTCTGCGATATAGATCCATTTTATGCCTCTGACACACATATATGCAAAGTATCACAAGGAAGAATTTTTAGGAGCGGAGACGAACCGTATGTCCATCTCATAAATATAAACTTTTTTTTAATGCATTTAATAGAATTAATGCATAAGGAAATATCTTTAAAAAAAATTCCAGAACACTAAAATGGCCAAAAAGCTAGTACAATGTTGCACAAAAATATTCGACAAATCTATTTCACGTTTGCAGTATTATCAATTTTGATTTTGCTAAATATAATCAAAGTTTGGCATTTTTCTAAAGCAATTTCATCTTATTTTAGATAATAGAAATATTCTCGAATATAGTTTAGGACAGTGATTTTCTGTCAATGTTTGTTTCTACCGATGATTTTTGTATAGACCGATTTTAGATGTATAAGGACGTAATCATGGATTTAAGAATTTTTTTTGGAGCCCTTCGAATACTGAATAATAAGCTTCAATACATTAGTTTTTGCAATACCCCAAATCAAATTTAAAACCAAGGTTTTATTTGTATAGTCTTCTCTTGTCAAACTAGATTTGGCAAAATTTGCCGTTTGGCTACTTTGCTTAAATAAACTACGTCAAACTAAACCCCCGACAGCAACATCAAACATGGAGAGAGAGAGATTTCACGAAGTGATAGAGTACCCGGGGCCGAAGGCCCCATTACCTCTAATCGGAGTGCAATGAATTGCTTTGATAACACCTGAGGTTAACTTGACGTTCCATTATATTGAGGAAGCAAACATGGAGAGTAGCGTCTCTTGCTGTTTATATACTGCTGTGCAATAAACAATTTTTTTTTTACTTTCAAAAACGTCCTCGATAAATCTAAATTAAGCCAGATTAACAGCAAATGCACTGTATAGCATTGAGTAAACAAATAACAAAAGGGCAGTTTACGTGTAAGTTAATCAGTTCAGCCAAATTTGACAAAAATATATCAGCAGATAAGACGAGAAATGAAATTCAAATCATTGAAAATTGGTGACCATGTTTTATTTGGATTGATTGAGCATGTATCTGTTTATCAAAGGCCAATCAGTGAGGCTAGTTTTCAAAATATTGACATTTTTGTGAGACATCCACGACCCTCAAAAATATTTCAACTTTCAATATATTTAACAAGTCTACCCTGCCCGATATCGTTGCATGTAACAAGTTATAGTAAGGTATATTTGTATTTTTACAATTCCCCGATTTCTATGCTGCTAGACACCCTTGTTGATTACCTTAGTTACCTTAGTTGATGGTAGTACTTGCTGCAAGACACCACCAGTTAATTGTACTTATTTTATATTAATATTATATATAACAAGTTAGAGAAAGGTTATTTAATAATTAATATTTAAAAAATATATAAAGAAAGAGTGGACTAATTCGTAAACAGGGGAAGAAAATGTCATTTTGGGCGGCAGGACAAAGAGTTCTTGAAGCATTATAGAAGGACAACTTGCCTTACAATAAGAGGCGTGACAGACTGATCCATTAACAATTCTTCTTCAAACCAGGTACGTTTGCAAGATGGAGTAAGGTCACTTGAGGGATTGAAAAATTGAAAAGCCAAGCTGAAGATCTGCAGAAACCATTAATCAAGCATTAAATGTATGAAACTATGTAATTACTTGTTCTGCTGCTAACGGCATACTTCAGACCTGGCATGCTTTAAATTATCCCCCACCAACGGTCAAAATTGTCCCAAGCCCTTCGCTAGACCTGTAAAATATATGGGACAGATGCAGTCCCAGTCCACACATAAAGGTGAAAATGGGGAAAAAAAAAATGGGAATGACTGCGATAGTGAATCCCCTTAAATAAGTATACAGGGGACGACAAACATGTGGCTCGCATTGATACAACTGCAATTATAAACCCCTCTAACTGGATCATTTGCTTTTTAGACACATTTCAAAATGTGTGCAGAATACAAGGGTCAGAGAATTTTAGGATGTCACTTACTTCCAGATCTGTCTGCAGATCGGCAGGGCCGGTTTAAGGTCCAAAAGGGGCGACAAACTAAGAAGGGCAGCAAATTGTAGTAGAAAATGGTTTTTCTGAAGATTACTAGAGAAAATATGCATATATACTAAATGATCAGAGCACTACTAAGCATCAGAGCATGGCCTCGGAACATTTGCTAAGGTACATTAAATGGCATAGTTCTACTTTTAACTGAAAATCAATTAATCGTGGCAAATTATTAATGAACCTTCACCATATATATAGATCATTTTACAGCTCATATGCCAGGGTTGCCAATCAACATGAAGATGAAAATTCCCGGACTATCCAAGGTTTTCCAGAACAATTTTTAAAAATTCTAGAATGAGAATGAAAAGTAACACATTTTTTTAAAGGTTAGTGTAAAGATCCATAAAGACCCAGTGCCTGAATACTAAAAACCAGCAAAGGGTAAAAACATTGAGAAATTATAATTTTTACAAATTTATATTTTCAAAATGCAAAAAAAATTGACACTTATGCAGAAATGTTGAGAAATTGTTAATTTTCCCTGACTTTAGGTCATTTTCCCCGACAGTTCCAGGTCCATGGGAACCATGCTACACACAAAGAATCTTAACATGAAAGGTATCAAAAGAAAACTTTCTGGATCAGTGACGAATCAAATTTTTTCAAAATGATGTAACCTCAGAATATTGCAAAAAATATTTTAAGGGAAAAAAACTGATGGGCAACAACTTTTAATCTTTAAAAACTTAACATTCTCTGTTGTCATAGGAATTTCTTTGGGTATTTGAAAATATTAAATTGAAAGTGACCACCACATTTTTTTGAATGAACTATGTGCATGTGATAAACAATTTTAGAGAGCATATTTTTTATGAATGCCAAGAGAAATAGCAATCTTGGCAGTGAAATCCTCCTACATTTTTTTTAATTGTACTAATGAAAAGGTAGATTATTGAAAACTGCAAATGAATTACCAGCTTTTCATCCAGGGAACAGATTTTCCTGGAAGATTTTATTTCATTACGTTAACCAAACGTACATAGATGTTTAAACATGTATATGCGACGAGTTTAGGTATCTTGGCGATTAAAAGTTTAAAACTTGGTACTCTTTTAAACATTATCTACGAATAAAGCACGTCATTTCCCATTACCTTAAAAATCAGAAGTTATTTAATTCAATATCACGAAAAGAGTTCAACCTACTTCGTAAACATTTTCATATCAAAGTGTTTGCAAAAGTCTCATTAGAAAAAAAACGTCAAACTTAAAAAAATAACTCCACAGAAAAGTAAAGGTAGAGCAGCAACATATACAGGGTTCCCACTCATTTTTCTAATGACAAAAACAAGTTTTTAAGGACTTTTTTATCGCGCTGTTTCTGAAGTAAGAAAAATTAAACAAATTATGACAACAATCAACTTTCATATTAACTTAAAAATAACTTTTTAAATGCAATGCTATGTTTAAAATGTATCTTAACAGAACCTCATTGTTTGACTTCAAGTTATTACATTTTTCATTTGTTCATATTCTTGTTTGATTTCTTCACCAACTGTTAAATATCCAATAATAATAGAAGAAGTAAGAAATAATAATAAAGAATAATAAATGAAATACACTAATTTATTAATGAAGCGAAAAAATAAATAACATTCGAGCATCTCGTGTAAAAAACAGCCACAAGTAATAGATTGCCAAAGTAAGTGAAATTAACTGAGAGCAAGAAATTTTAAAGGAACTACTAAAAAACAATTAAAGTTTCTTTGGCAGGAGAAAAAATAAGGAGTTTCTAAGGACTCTTTGTGAAAATTAAAGTATTTAAAGGGCTCTTAAAAATGCAAACCAAAAATAAGGAGTTCTTAATGGCTTTTAAGGACCAGTGGGAACCCTGATATAATTGAAGAAACTAACTTAATTTGTTGTTCAGACGGGTGCAACTCGTTTCTTGCACGTAACATGCCTTAAAGGGTTTTCTAGCAAAGCAGGACCAAACAGTTAGTTAAATATCTCTACAATATCTATATCTAAATAAAAAAAAAATTTCGAAAATAGGTTTTTGGTTTTCTTTTAGTTTGGTTAATTAACTGAATAAGAATAGGAAGCCAGTCAGAATTATTTAACTGGCCTTTCTACAGGTTCATAATGAGGCTTTAGAAATGTGATCATTAACTTGTTATTGCTCAGAAGATGCTGCAAGTTCCTTGCACAAAATGTGCATCCAAAGCTCAGTTTTTGTAAAATGTGTTGTTTTTTCAGTAGTTTTTAACAGTTTTAATAGTTTTTAACAATTGCATAAAGAAACTTCTTGTAGATGCATTTAAAAAAATATACAAGATTAGAACGTGCCTTTGTAGCCTAGTCGGTAGAGTTATTTCAAAACTATGCAGTAATGCAACCTTGAAGGGTTAACTATGAAAAAAAAATCCTTGCACAATTCTTGGAATTTTTCACTGCTATTTACAAATTAATCAAAGAAGTTTGCTAAGCACTAACAGATAGAGCAAGTGGTTAACATGGAAACCGAATCTCATCCCACAAATTGTAAATAGATTATTTTAGAGTGGGACCATTGTAAGTACTATAAAAAGCATCATTCATATATCTCCACATCAAATATAAATCAGAATAACTGTTTTTCTGAATAAAATACTTCCAAAAGATTGGAGTCAATTCTTTAACTGGCCGCAGAATCTTTCAGTGATAACATTAAAATTCCTCCTTTTCCAAGTGCTAAAAGATGTTCCGCAGTTGTCAATCCATCGAGAGGCGTACAATGCGATAAAATGTAATCGATCATTGCACTGAGGGAATTTAGATGCTAGCAGTCCGAAATGAACGGCGATACTCTCGATTGAATGACTAACTGAACAACTCTTTTGATGCAAAACTTGGAAGGTTTGGATTCAGAATCATGGAGAGGATGCTGTTTTTAATTAATATAGTAAACATTATGGACAAATGCTGTTAAAAATCCATGCTCATTTTTGAAGAAACTTTTGTCCGCGACTAATCACACATTTACTAAAACCTCCGATTAAATATTTTGTCAAACTATGGAAATTTATGGTCCCATTTTTTGTGCAAAATTTATTGTCAAAATGAAGACAAAACAATGTCAAATAAATATAGATGGGGCTTGACAAACTACTGACCTCTTGGTCCCAAGTCATGCGTTCTACCGACCATGCCACAAAAGCTCTTGAATTATTACAAGAATAAAAATTAAATCAATACCACCGGAAAAAAAAATCGGTAAAAAACTTTTGCCAAAAAAATTTGAAGATGCATGTTTTATCAAAAGTAAAGTGATTCGATGACAAAATGATTAATAGCCTGAACCATCATTGAATGCTAAAAAAAAAAAAAAAATAGTGCATGTTCACAATAAGCCCTGCGTCCAATAAGTTATAGGAAAAATCCACAATCATGGTAAACCCAACAATTTCATCACTTATATATAGATTAAAATTCTGTGACTTTAGTCAGTTTTTGCAGAAGGTTATAAAAAAGAATCCCAGACTGAGAATTTCAATTAGAAACGAGTTTTTCCTCATTGAAGCCTACAAATGTTTTAATTAATAATTTAGTTATATAGAGAAAAAAAATTAAGAATTTGGCAATTTTACAAATTTATATTTTTACAATGACATGCAATTGTTTTCAGTTGAGCAACAACCCTGTCCACTTCTCACACTGTTCTCTCCACTTTTGTTTCAAGGTGTAGTGCTAGTTATGTTCCATTGCATTTAGAAGTTAGGGGAGATTCGATTCAACTGTACAAATTTATTAAACAGGGGAGGTGTCAAGGGTTTACATTCTATTAAGAGTGATAGAATGAGGAAATATTAAGTTAACGGACAGATTTATATTAAACAAATATTTTAATAGGGAAGGGAATAAGAACTATTTGTAACAGGGTGATCGACAAATGGCACAAGTTGCGCATGAATATTGTTTGATTCTACAAGATTAATTAGCATAGAAAATGGATATTTATTGGGAACCCTTAGTTAGAACAATTGTCGAGCCTTAATTTTCAGACCAAAAAGATTGGATGGAAGACTAAGACTAAGACTCGTCCAGAGACTTGGAGATGGCTTTGAGCCTGTTGTTGGTGTATACAATATTTGTATTTGCGAGTTTAAATTTTTCACTCTGGCAAGAGTGGCTGGGATACATTGACCATACCTATAATCCCTATAATTTATTTTAGTTTGGAGCTTTGCACATCGGCAACCAGTGCATATTTCTCTTTTCTCTCGTGCTTAAAAATGTTTGATTTTAAAATTTAGCAAGCTTGGTCCGGAGCGAGGTGCGATAATTAAGCTTCCCCTGCTCTGTTTTCCTAAGCTTGGTTTGTAAATAGCAATATATTTCTTTTTTAATTTGCATCGTACATTTTTAGGTTAAAATATCCTGGCCAAAGTACCTGCCGAAATAAACTTCTAAACCAGATAAGATTTAACTTCATAAATTTTACAGGAGATGCCATAATGATTAACAGCCACATACGTTTGGATTTAAAGCCATCACTTTAAATGAATTTAGTGCATTGAGAACTTGTGAAAACTATTTTGAAAGAAAATTATTGAGAAATATTTCGATCTATCTGGTTTTGAAAATAGACACCTCAAATACTGATTGTAGTTTGAGTGCATTAGTGCTTAAAATATTAATTAAAATTCAATTTATTTTAATGAAACTAGAAATTTAAATAAAAGTAGAAATTTAAATGAATATTTAAACTGAATATAAAATTTAAAAACGGAATTAAAAATTTAAATGAAATTTATTTAAATAAAATTAAACTTTAATAAAAAAAAAGTATAAATTTCGATGTGTAGATTGAACAGAACGAGTTAAAACATATGCATAACTTATTGAAGCACATAAATAACATTTTTAAAAAATAATTTTCAGTATGCTTAAAAATAAAGGGTAAATTAAATATTGAAAAAAAAATTAGTTTTCAATACTAAACTGTGAATACTAGATATAAATAATACAAGACGTTCCGTCACAAAGAAACGTTAATAGAGGATAATTTAACATCAGAACCTCCCAGAGGTTTGGGGGAAATGGCTATTTCCCTTGACCGTTTATCCAGATGAGTAGAAACCCTGTTTTGGTAGCACATCAGAGATTTCAAATTCTCTGTACACCACAGCACTCACTGTACTTGATCAATAAAAGTCTTGAAGGCATGGCGTAGTTGGACTTGATAAAGCAGAGATGACACAAGAGACTGGAACCCTATAAAAACAAATTCATTTAGAGTACATACATTTGAAGCCCAGAATGATTATTCCTCGTTTCGGTTGCAGGATCAGGGATGTTTCAAAGCCATGTCAATTTTTCAATGTTAAATTTTTTTTTTCAAAAAAGCTCTGACATTTTCTAATGTTTCAGAATTGCCAAGTTTCACTAATGTAACTTGAAACAGGGAATGATGGGGGGGGGAAGGGAATGTATACTATTTGCACTGTGAGAACCATAATTAATGACATAAATAAATTTAAGGATTCTTTTTTTAATAACAACATAGTGGCAACAAAATCCTAGAGAAAAACAGTTCCTTGATATTTCTATGATGGTGTCGCAAAAAATTTCCCTGATTTTACAATTACATTAAGAAATGTTGCAATACATGCTTTGTATAGAAACAAAGTATCAATATACATGCTTTGTATAGAAACAAAGTATCAATGATCCAATACATATATTACATTATAAATGAAAAATTATAAGCAATACTAATTGACAGTTAAAATAATAATTTATGGATACAACATAAATTATACAATTGCGACAATCATAATAGTAATTAAACATGTTCTCTGGAAGCAGAAAATGAAAAAAAGCAAGTTTTTTCAAATCATTTCTTTTGTATATAATTTTAAATATTTTATGTGCCTCATATTTCCTATTCTAATCGTCAATAAATCACATATTCATTAGCCCCTCACATGTTGCTTACAATTCAAGATCCAATGCACTTTGACTATAATGCCATTTTAATGATCCAAATTTGAAAATTCTTGATTTTTTGCAAAATTTTGAAAAATTCACTTTTTCTTGATATTTTGAGAATTAAACATTTCTATGAAAATTCCCTGATTTCCCGGTTTTCTAGGTTATGTTATCACCCTGATGAAAAGTAAAGGATTTTTTAAGAATAACGTTGGTATTCATAAAAATGAAAAAGTGTCTACAAACATACAAGTGTGTGATAGTGTAAAAAAAATTACAATTCTTTTATAATGTAAAGAAAATTTCATTGATGACACGGATATGAATACGATACAGCCATTTTTTTATTTTCACTGACAATTACCGGCTTTTCCTGGTGCGTTTCTATATGTAATCAAGATTTAGATCAGACCATATTTTTTAAAATTGCGTAAAAAAACTTTGATTTTTAAAAAATCCAAAATATATTTGTAAAAAGTTTAAATTAACTGAAAACGAGTCAAATTGTAGATAATTTTAAAGTAGGAATCGGTGGAAACACTAAATATGCTGATGCCTTGACTAGAAGAATAGTCTAAATGCTAACATATTAGAAAGTAAAAGGGAAAAAAAAAATCCTTGGATCTTACTTGTCAAAGGGTAAAAACACAAGTCTTTAAATCCACCATCTTCATGCGTATCTGCCAAGGTTCACATCAATGAGTTCGGCTGACAGAGGGATCAGCGGTATTGGAATCTGATCCGGAGAATGACTTGCGATACGCATTTTTGGCATCCTGAAAAAGATTAGGTTTTGTTAAATAAATGCAGGACCATTAAGAGTTTGCTATAAACAAGTTCTTACAAAGCCTAGTATGTTAAACAACACAGCTAGTCGTCAACTTGTACTTAAGTAAAAGGATAACTTCAAATGTTAGTAATTTATTTTAAACATATAACGAAAGTATATTAATTTGATTGAAATATATCAAAAATATCATTTATATAACAATTAGGGATGAACCGGATAGTGGTTTTGCCGGATATCCGGTGCACATTACAAACCGGATATCCGAACTGTATTTTGCCGGATCTTTGATCGGATATCCGGCAGTTTCTTTTTTGTGAAAATATCTTCTCATACACACTAGAAAAAACGGATATCGGTTAAAAATTACAAAATATTTTTTTATTCTATAATATTCCCCAATTCCTTATCTTTAATAAACTTTTTAAAGGGTCATAACATAAGGAAAGAAACTTGAGTAATTTCCGACAAAAATTATGCTGAATTACAACTTGCATAATCATGTTTTTAAAAAAACATGACAATTAGTATTTGACTTCATTCATGTTTTTTTTTATAATGAATCATCATGATTTTTAAAGTGTTTTCATACATGAAAAAACTAAGTTTTAAATTTATAATTTAAAAAAAACATTTCAAGTATTCAATGTAATGTTCAAAATGTTCAATGTAAGTACGTACACCTTAACAATTCTTTAATATACTGTTTATATTTATACTGATTTTGAAATCGCCAGATCTGTACTGTACAATGCGTTTGAAAATGTAATTTTGAAATATTTACAAATTGCTGATCAAAATTGCGTCATATTTAAATGTTAAAACTAGCTTTTAGACTGGAGAATATAACAATTTATAATATACAATGAACAGAGATGTAGCTATGCATTCTACACACCACCACCTATGTGAATTGTTCAAACTCTAAGATACTTCATGATATCTATAGTGGCGTGTTCCAAATGTCTGCAGCATATCGTCGGTGTAATCGATTCTCTGTGACCCACCGGGGCTGAAACACTCCTTACCCACCTGAATAGCCCGAGAAAAATTAAAGGCAGAATCTGCACACTGCGAATATATTGGTAGAATTTTCAGGAAAATACTTAAAACAAGTACAAAGATAATTGGCCGGCACAAAAAAAAATCTTCAATGTTTTATTCATCCGGATATCCGGCATGGTAAATCGGATATCCAGCACTTTACTTCCAGATATCGGATAGGTACCGTATATTTAAAAAGTAGTCGGATAGGCCGGATACCGGACAGTTACCGGATATACATTTCATCCCTAATAAAAATAATAATTTTAATGCATTTATGTTCTGGATTTTGCATGTTAGAATAAAAAAATACATGTTCGAATTTTAATACCACGAGAATGTAAATACAATTTCTACGCAATAGTAAATATAATTTTAAATATTTTGTCTGTTGATAAATTTGTTATGCAGTCATGACCAAACACCTTGTTTGATTTGCATTCAATTTGGAATGAATGTTCCTTGAAGTCATTAAAAATGTATTTTTCCTATTTCAAGATAGTGTCCGTTTAATTATTTCATTCTGTTTCAAAATGGGAGTTTTAGTTCCGCCATTTCATGCAAAATTAAGCTATCATAGGCTGCGACGTCCACAGTTTTCAGAACTACTATTCAATAGATTTAAATTATTTGATTAGATGAATTTATGTAAAACATTTAAATTATTATAAGTCGCATAACTTTGCAGAGAACTTGACTAATGACTCTGGAAAACTTGACTAATCTCCAACGCGAATAAAAGAGCAAAATTTAAACTACCTGCAGCATTTGTTTCTTCGACCAGTTCCTCTTCCACCCTGTAGTAGCAGAAGCTGTTATCAGAGAACTCATCAGGGTCCTACAGGTCAATCTCATGGCTGAACACATCCGTGTGGTTAGTTGCAACATCTAGTATAAGAGTTATATATTTTTAGTCATAGCAGTTAAATATATGACTACTTTTAACAGTTTATAAATAATTTAGAGCATCTTTAAATAATAATTGCTTAACACTTTGTTTATGCACTCTTTTTTTTTTTGTGGAAAGTTTTGTGGCAACCCGAGGCAATGCTCATCACATACTGTTCTTTAAATATTTCCTTCCTATTTTTTAAATGTAATCTGTCTTGATTTTTAACAGATTAAACTGCAATCTATACTAAAGCTGGTCAATCTACTAAACATTTTTAACAAGACAAAATAATTTCGAAGTTTTTGCTTTCTTACAGTGGTGCGCTAGAGAGTCGCCTCTCGAATTGATAGTGGTGCCCCAAGAACCCACCTTTCATTGGCAAAGGACTAAGCTTTGACATTTTCAGACCTTCCGTTATAACTTTTTGTAAAATTCTTCTTGCTACTACTTGAACTAGCTACTTTAGGCGTTACTTAAAGAAAAAATTGCAATAAATTTTTTTTTCAATAATGTTTAATTTAATGAAAATAAGATATTTAACAACTAAAGAACTTTCAAAGGTTTTATTGTTTTTTTCCAAAGGTTTTATTGTATATAAAGGCTTTTCCGTTTGTACGGCTATTCAACTTCAGGGTAAGTTTAATTACCAAGAACTATAAAAAATAGGGAAGTTTTAAACAAAAATTCTTGCTTGTCATTTACTTACTTTACTTATTCCTGTGGAGGCAGCCAGAGGGCACTTTTCTGTGGAGGAGCCATAGGGCACTTTTCTGTGGTGGGTGCCATAGGGCACTTTATTGTGGCAGGTGCCATAGGGCACTTTTCTGTGGAGGCAGCCATAGGGCACTTTTCTGTGGTGGGTGCCATAGGGCACTTTTCTGTTGAGGCAGCCCAGAGGGCACTTTTCTGTTGAGGCAGCCCAGAGGGCACTTTTCTGTTGAGGCAGCCCAGATGGCACTTTTCTGTTGAGGCAGCCCAGATGGCACTTTTCTGTTGAGGCAGCCCAGATGGCACTTTTCTGTTGAGGCAGCCCAGATGGCACTTTTCTGTTGAGGCAGCCATAGGGCACTTTTCTGTTGAGGCAGCCATAGGGCACTTTTCTGTGGAGGCAGCCATAGGGCACTTTTCTGTGGAGGCAGATATAGGGCACTTATCTGTGGAAACAGACAGACGGCACTTTTCTGCGAAGGCAGCCAGAGGGCACTTTCCTGTGAATGCAGCCAGAGGGCACTTTCCCGTGAATGCAGCCAGAGGGCACTCTCCTGTTGGGTTAGCCAGAGACCACTTTCGGTATGAGGCAGTCAGAGGGCACTTTTCTGTGTTTTCTATGGAGGCAGCGAGAGGGCACTTTTCTGTGGAGGCAGCAAGAGGTCACTTATGTGGAGGCAGTCATAGGGCACTTTCCTGTGGGGGCATCCAGAGACCACTTTCAGTAGGAGGCAGCAAGAGGGCACTTTCAGTAGGAGGCAGCCAGAGGGCACTTTCTGTCGCAGGCAGCTAAAGGGCGTTTTTATGTTCAGTCACCGAGAGGGCACTTTCAGTCGAAGGCAGCAAGAGTGCTGTCACAAGGCAGCCAGAGGGCACTTTTCTGTGAAGGCAGCCAGAGTGCACTTTTATGTGGAGGCGCCCAGAGTGCACTTTTCAGTGAAGGCAGCCCAGAGTGCACTTTTCAGTGGAGGCAGACATAGGGCACTTTTCTGTGGAAGCAGACATAGGGCACTTTTCTGTGGAAGCAGACATAGGGCACTTTTTTTTGGAGGCAGCCAGAGGGCACTTTCTGTAGGAGGCAGCGAGAGGGCACTTTCTGTGGAGGCAGCGAGAGGGCACTTTCCTGTGGAGGCAGCGAGAGGGTGCTTTCATGTGCAGGCAGCGAGAGGGCGCTTTCATGGGAAGCAGCGAGGGGGCACTTTCATGTGGAGGCAACCAGAGGACACTTTCATGTGGAGGCGACCAGAGGACACTTTCATGTGGAGACAGCTTGAGGATACTTTCATGTGGAGGCAGCCAGAGCACACTTTCAGTCGGAGGCAGCCAGAGGACACTTTCAGTCGGAGGCAGCTAAAGGGTGCTTTCATGTGTAGACAGCAGGAGAACACTTTCAGTTGGGGGCCGCGAGCGGGCGCTTTCATGTGCAGGCAGCAGGAGGGCCCTTTCATGATGAGGTAGCCAGAGGGCACTTTATTGAGGCAGCCAGAGGGCACTTTCCTGTGGAGGCAGTGAGAGGGTGCTTTCATGTGCAGGCAGCCAGAGGAAAGGGCACTTTTCTGTGGAGGAAGCCAGATGGCACTTTTTTGTGGAGGAAGCCAGATGGCACTTTCCTGTGAAGGCAGCCAGAGGGCATTTTCTGTAGGAGGCAGCGAGAGGGCACTTTTCTGTGGAGGAAGCGAGAGGGCACTTTCCTGTGGAGGCAGCGAGAGGGTGCTTTCATGTGCAGGCAGCGAGAGGGCACTTTCATGTAGAGGCAGCCAGAGGGCACTTTCATGTGGAGGCAGCCAAAGGACACTTTCATGTGGAGGCAGTCAGAGGACACTCATGTGGTGGGAGCCAGAGGAAGCCGGAAGCAGCTAAAGGGTTCTTTCATGTGTAGACAGCGAGAGGGCGCTTTCTTGATGAGGTAGCCAGTTCACTTCTGTGAATATAGCCATAGGGCAATTTTCTGTGGAGGCAGCCATAGAGCACATATCTGTGGAGGCAGACATGGGGCACACTGGAGACAGCCAGAGGGCACTTTTCTGTAACAGGCAGCGAGAGGGCACTTTTCTGTGGAGGCAGCGAGAGGGCACTTTCCTGTGTAGGCAGCCAGTGGGCACTTTCATGTGGAGGCGCCCAGAGGGCACTTTTCTGTTGATGCAGCCCAGAGTGCACTTTTCAGTGGAGGCAGCGAGAGGGCACTTTTCTGTGGAGGCAGCGAGAGGGCACTTTCATGTGGAGGCAGCCAGAGGGCACTTTCATGTGGAGGCAGTCAGAGGACACTCATGTGGTGGGAGCCAGAGGACACTTTAATGTGGTGGGAGCCAGAGGACACTTTAATGTGGTGGGAGCCAGAGGACACTTTAATGTGGTGGGAGCCAGAGGACACTTTAATGTGGTGGGAGCCAGAGGACACTTTAATGTGGTGGGAGCCAGAGGGCACTTTCAGTCGGAAGCAGCTAAAGGGTGCTTTCATGAGTAGACAGCGAGAGGGCGCTTTCTTGATGAGGTAGCCAGAGTTCACTTTTCTGTGAATGCAGCCATAGGGCAATTTTCTGTGGAGGCAGCGAGAGGGCACTTTTCTGTGGAGGCAGCGAGAGGGCACTTTCCTGTGGAGGCAGCGAGAGGGCACTTTCATGTGGAGGCAGCGAGAGGGCACTTTCATGTGGAGGCAACCAGAGGACATTTTCATGTGGAGGCAGCCAGAGGACACTTTCATGTGGAGGCAGCCAGAGGACACTTTCAGTCGGAGGCAGCTAAAGGGTGCTTTCATGTGTAGACAGAGAGAAGGCGCTTTCTTGATGAGGTAGCCAGAGGGCACTTTTCTGTGAATGCAGCCATAGGGCAATTTTCTTTGGAGGCAGCCATAGAGCACATTTCTGTGGAGACAGCCAGAGGGCACTTTTCTGTGGAGGCAGCCAGAGGGCACTTTTCTGTGGAGGCAGCCAGAGGGCACTTTTCTGTGGAGGCAGCCAGAGGGCACTTTTCTGTGGAGGCAGACAGAGGGCACTTTTCTGTGGAGGCAGCCAGAGGGCACTTTTCTGTAGGAGGCAGAGAGAGGGCACTTTCTGTAACAGGCAGCAAGAGGGCACTTTTCTGTGGAGGCAGCGAGAGGGCATTTTCCTGTGGAGGCAGCGAGAGGGTGCTTTCATGTGCAGGCCGCGAGAGGGCACTTTCAAGTCTTTCATGTGGAGGCAGCCAGAGGACACTTTCATGTGGTGGGAGCCAGAGGGCACTTTCAGTCGGAGGCAGCTAAAGGGTGCTTTCATGTGTAGACAGCGAGAGAACACTTTCAGTCGGTTGCAGAGAGAGGACACTTTCATGTGCAGGCAGCGAGGGCGATTTTATGATGAGGTAGCCAGAGGGCACTTTTCAGTGGAGGCAGCCATAGGGCACTTTTCTGTGGAGACAGCCCATAGGGCACATTTCTGTGGAGGCAGACATTGGGCACTTTTCTGTGGAAGCAGCCAGAGGGCACTTTTCTGTGGAAGCAGCTAGAGGGCACTTTTCTGTGGAGGCAGCCAGAGGGCACTTTCATGTGGAGGCAGCCAGAGGGAACTTTCATGTGGAGGCAGCCAGAGGGAACTTTCATGTGGAGGCAGCCAGAGGACACTTTCATGTGGAGGCAGCCAGAGGGAACTTTCATGTGGAGGCAGCCAGAGGGAACTTTCATGTGGAGGCAGCCAGAGGGCACTTTCTGTAGGAGGCAGCGAGAGGGCACTTTTCTGTGGTGGAAGCGAGAGGGCACTTTCCTGTGGAGGCAGCGAGAGGGTGCTTTCATGTGCAGGCAGCGAGGCAGCCAAAGGACACTTTCATGTGGAGGCAGTCAGAGGACACTCATGTGGTGGGAGCCAGAGGACACTTTAATGTGGTGGGGGCCAGAGGGCACTTTCAGTTGGAAGCAGCTAAAGGGTGCTTTCATGTGTAGACAGCGAGAGGGCACTTTCTTGATGAGGTAGCCAGAGTTCACTTTTCTGTGAATGCAGCCATTGGGCAATTTTCTGTGGAGGCAGCCATAGAGCACATTTCTGTGGTGGCAGACATGGGGCACTTTTCTGTAACAGGCAGCGAGAGGGCACTTTTCTGTGGAGGCAGCGAGAGGGCACTTTCCTGTGGAGGCAGCGAGAGGGTGCTTTCATGTGGAAGCAGCCAGAGGACACTTTCATGTGGAGGCAGCCAGAGGGCACTTTCATGTGGAGGCGCCCAGAGGGCACTTTTCTGTTGAGGCAGCCCAGAGTGCACTTTTCAGTGGAGGCAGCCAGAGGGCACTTTTCTGTGGATGCAGACATAGGGCACTTTTCTGTGGAAGCAGACATAGGGCACTTTTCTTTGGAGGCAGCGAGAGGACACTTTCTGTAGGAGGCAGCAAGAGGGCACTTTCTGTAGGAGGCAGCGAGAGGGCACTTTCTGTAGGAGGCAGCGAGAGGGCACTTTCATGTGGAGGCAACCAGGACACTTTCATGTGGAGGCAGCCAGAGGACACTTTCATGTGGAGGCAGCCAGTGGGCACTTTCAGTCGGAGGCAGCCAGAGGGCACTTTCAGTCGGAGGCAGCCAAAGGGTGCTTTCATGTGTAGACAGCAAGATAACACTTTCAGTCGGGAGCAGCGAGAGGGCGCTTTCATGATGAGGCAGCGAGAGGGCGCTTTCATGATGAGGCAGCGAGAGGGCGCTTTCATGATGAGGGCGCTTTCATGATGAGGCAGCGAGAGGGCGCTTTAATGATGAGGGCGCTTTCATGATGAGGCAGCGAGAGGGCATTTTCTTGGTCAGCAGAGAGCGTACTGTCATGTGTAGGCAGCGAGCGCACTGTCATGTGTAGGCAGCGAGCGCACTTTCATGTGTAGGCAGCGAGCGCACTTTCATGTGTAGGCAGCGAGAGGGCACTTTCATGTACTTTCATTTCTTACTGAAAAAGAATATCTCGAATTAGGCCAACATGAAAAGATTACAGATCATAACCCTAGTGACTGCAGCCGTATTTTGAGAAAATAATAAAGATAGGAATACAAAACACTATAGGGAAAAAAAGAGGAATCATTAAAAATTATTTTTAATTCAAAACGGAAAAACATTGGTATCTAATAAGTTAAGTCTTAATTGAAAATCCGTAACCTACTGATAATTATGAAAAACGTTTTAGCAGAGTGAACTTAGAATACTTAAACTTAATATTAAGAGTCGTAAGTAATTGAAAATCTATTGACACATTCAAGTCTTTTATAAAAGCTACGAAAAACATTTATTTCTTACGAAAAACACACAAGCTCCCAAGAGCGTCAGAACAATATTGCATCAGCATCAGAAATAAATAGAAGAACACATTTCAGGCGAATGCCTTCATCTTATCAAAAGAAAAGATTTGCATATACATCGAAAGTTACAGCAAATTCAATTATACGGGAATTTGCATATTGCACTGAAAACATACATAAAACAAATAACGCCGGAAAAATTACGTGGTTGACTGGTAATAAAGTATTTCTAAGAAAGTTAATTTAAACGAGGCCGAAAAGTAATTAATACAAAGATTGATTCGATTTGAAAAAAATACATTCCAAATCAGTTCGAAAATACTGAAAGTAAAAATGAAGCGAACTGATCGGAGGTGAGTAATGTTTACGTTTTATTTAAACCAGGCTATCTCACGATAGAAAGAGGGAAATTTAAAAAAACTGGAAATGCTGTAAGTATTAATTTTATACAGGACATTTCCTAACAGTATCCATCCTTTAAGTCATTCAAGCAGTGACAAGATCCTACATTCAGGGCTCGCAACACTTTTGACATATGTCCCTAGGGGAAAAAGGGACCAAACATCTTAAAAAAATGGACAAAAAGGGACCTACAAAAATTTAAAACCTCATTAAATTTTAAGTCATCAATACGAGAGTGACCAAGTTACAGGAAAAACGCAAGTGATTTTTTAGTCACCCAGCTGATTAAAAGTTGCAGTGCAATTATTGCTTGTGCCAGGCAAAAATTTATAATCAGAGATTTAATTACATCAGTCACAAGTCCGTGACTTTTTCTTCACCAAATCAAGAGTGTTTAATACTTATTGGTTAAATAGTGTACAGGTTATGCATTAAACATTCTATTCTCAAATCATAGTAACATAAACACCAGCTGACAACTAAAATGTATCATTTCATTTCCAGTTTTATAACATCAATTCCATTCGAAATTCTTTGAACGCTGCATATATGGAGATTGTCTTGCATTAAGTATAACTCTTCACAAGTCATTTTAAATAAATGCGTACATAATTTTTTCCACCCTGATTGAAAGCATTATAAGCTGTTTGCAGTACCGTTGCACCGATGGACGTGTTTGGGGGGAGCTCAATCTGGAAACCCTGAAGGTTGGGAATTTTAACTTCTAAAAACCCTGAGTTGGGAAAATTTATGCCTGAAGAAAATTAATATTATTGACAAATGAAAGCCAGGGAAAATTAGAAATTGTCCAACTTGTAATATTACATTTAAATTAGACCTCAGAACGGACACTGCATTGGAATATGGGTGCAACAATTCAATGCTTGCGAGAGAACTGTTTAATATTACCTAAATTATATACAAGAAAAGAACAAAAATGTCAAATTGGAACTGGGAATTTTCAGCACTGTTTCGAAAAGTTGAGTTTAGAATCGTTGGGAATTTCGAATCGTTAAGTTGTGAAATTTCTTGTTTCAACCACCCCAAAATATTTTGTGTAACGGCACTGGCTGTTTATTACTTTTGGCAGAAATAGAAATAAATCAGTGAATGAACATATAATGGGCAGCACATGCGTTTAGTTACAGCAATAAAAAAAAAATTTAAGAACAGACATTGAATCGTTTAGACTCCTTTAACTTGTTTTCTCAGTACCCTTAGTAAAAATTTGAAGGGCAAAAAAATTGAGTTTTCTATTATTTCCTCTATTCTACTATTTTAAGTAATATTCCAACCAAATTTTTGTAGAAAATTGGAGCATTAATACAAATAGTTAGTAAATTTGTGCGAAAATACCTTAATATTTTTGTAATAATCTCATTTTTTTTTGTAACTTTTTAAATTATGGTACGAATTGAAATTTAGCAGGGATGCCACCTACAGCAGAAGATGTCTATATTACAAATAAAAAGTAAAGCGAAAAGAATTTTTTCTAATTACGAGATACTGGGAATATATACAATTACAATTTACACTTGCACCTGCTATTGAACGTTCTTTCCGTGAAAAACGTCTTAATTAACATTTTGTTTTTGATACAATGTATAAACGATATCCAGTGGTCCTGGAAGGACAGAAATTGTTTACATATAGACCTACATTTACACCAATGTAATAATTTACATTTGTAAAGACAAAAGCAGCAAGCCTGCTCCTAGTTTAAGGATATTTCGAGAGTTGCAACACCCTATCAGCAGGCTCAACATAAATACGAACATGAATGCTGACTTTTGTAATGGCCATTACAAAATGCAAAAAATAAATCTTTGGTTATATAGAAAAGGAAAAGTGCCAGAAATGTGTTATATGGGCAGAAAGGGAAAAACATATTTTTGGCAAAAATAAGGGGAAAAGGGACCATATCCTGAAAAAACAGGACTTTTAATACTTCAAGTAACAAAAAGGACTTTTAGGGAGAAAAGGGACCTGTTGCAAGGCTTGTACATTTGAAAGACAATTTAAGAATTTAAATTAAAATTTGTTTTTTTTTTAATTAACCAACAGTGTTTCAATTTTGCATATGTTGTACGTACAGCCGGGGAAGAAAAAAAACGAACCATCCCTGGTTTCACGGCCACTATTTATTGTAGGGCTGAACTTAATATATCTTGTAGGGATCTTGTAGGGAATAAAGTCTACTACACATTGATATACAAAAAAAATTACATGGGGACTATCTTCAAACTCGAATCAGCCCCAACTTTAAAATTTTCAATAGTAACACCTATTGTTGGTAGCATAGAAATGTTCCCCGCCCTTAAAATAATTTAAATATAAATTTTCATTAATTTCCTACATTTATATGCAGAGATATTAGACAATATGTATCTATTTTATTTGAGGGGCTACCTCCACATTGAACAAAGTATTAATTGGACTACGAAATGAAGGACGCTGGTAGAAAATGTTTTTCCGTTCTTATGCGTGGTCAGACTCGCCTAGAATTGTTCTAATAATATGATACAGTATCTTTTATACTTAAAGATATGTTACTACTTTAATGTGATTTTATTTAGTATTTTTGATGACGTCAAATTTTATTGTTTGTATTCTTTCTTAGGATATTCTGAAATTATATAGGCAAATGACAAACTTAATAGTGTAAGAAAAATTTCAAATAGAATATATCTAGAAAAAATTATTTATTCCAGGTTTAAAATACATATACCAATGATTTACTTTAAATTTAAAATTCAGATGGAACACTTTTTTTAAATATTTTAATTAGGGTTCTACCATTATGCAGTTCGTCAGTTCTAAATTTAAATGAAATATTGTATAAATGTTATATTTACATACTCAGTTTGAATCGAGGTAATGTAATTACTTATTTTTCCCCATAAGATCGTGCTTGTCTTAGGTTATACAGGGTGTCCCAAAAGTATTTTAATACTTTTAAAACTCATTTAAAAAACAAAAATATGCACATTTGTATTTAATAAAAAAAGAATCAAGATTTTTAAGAATGTTTACAGCACTTCAATCTGTCCAACATTTTTGCACCTTTAAAAAATCCGTTTTTAAATAAAGCCATGTATGGTGTGGTCCAAAATCCTTACAATAGCCAATATTCAAGTAATAGCAAAGTAAAGCCAATTAAAGGTGATGAGCGGAAGCAAGTGCAACTCTACTTTTTGGAAATTTAAAACTAGCTCATTGTTTTCTTGGCTGGTTCATTGTTTTGTTTGGTTGAATTAACGTAGCACTAGAACTGCACAGTGGGCTATTGACGACGGTTCGGGGTCTATTTCGTAGGAAAGACCCGGGAACAATGCTTCGTATTTTTTAAACATGGTCAAATGACGGGGCCAGCACCCGAGCTGGCAACCGACGCAAACTCAATAGGCGACGGGACATTGGACTTGGGCCATATTTAACGTGCACCACTCTCATGTACCCCTCGTAAATTTATGTATGACCCCTAAAAAGATCCTCATGATCAGATATGCATATAAAACGTTTCTGATTAATTAAAACGTTTTTCTGAAAATTAAAAAATATACATACAAGTAATGAAAGTTAGTGTATTTTGTTTGGGTCGTTTAGAAGTAACACAGATAAAAATATAAGCTTAATAAAAATGTTATTTCGAGAGATATGATTAAAAGTTTAATAAATTTATTTAACATTATATCAATGTGTAGTAGACTTAATAACTTACAGAACGGTATATTAAGTTTAATCCTACAATAAATAGTGGCCGAGAAACCAGGGGTAGTTCTGTTTTATTTCCAAAGTTGTACATGAATTAAAGAGGTTGAGGAGTCAATTAAGGAGGTTGCTACTGTCTATGAGAAATTAATTTCTGTAATTTTTTCAAGAAAAATTTAGATTTATTAAAGAGTAAAACAATTTAAATAAAATACATACTTAAGATTGTTAATCTAAATCATTAAAATTTACAAAAACCATAATATAAATTTTTTCTATACTTTCAAAAAGTAATTTGTTTTTTGTAGGGGGAGGTGTGAGAAGTTGGAGTTTCAAATCGGCTGTATCGTTGCCATGACAACCTTTTGTAGTATGAATTATTAAAATTGACCGATTCGCAAGTTTTTAAAAAAAAAAAGAGGATTGATTTAATTTTCATAAAATAACCTTTTTCTATTTTTTGCATATGTTATCTTTCGTAAAATTTGAAAAGAAACTTTGATTGAGTTTGAGTAATAAATATTAAAGAATGTCAGTTTATACATGGTTGTGGAAAGTGGGAGGGAGTCTGATTTCGGCTGCACTAAAAATTTTTAACACGGGCCACCATTCAAATATTATTTAAAAAAAACTAGGAGTTCTGGGTTAGGATCTGGAAAAGTAGCACCCCTGAAAGAAACATCTAAGCTTTCTCAGAACTCTCATTACAAACTGGTTTCCGATGTGCATTCAAATACCACCTTTGAGCTTTCGGATTTTTCTTTCACTGCGCATAATTTCTTCGAAAAATTTCTCGTGCATCTCAGATTCACGACCCTGTATAAAGGTATACCGAAATTTTAATGCAGATTTACATCAATCCCAGCTGCAAATATTTTAAACTTTAGAAAATGTTTAAAATTTAAATTTTAAGTATTAAAGAAAATCCACTTTAAAAACACTGGAAATTTTAGGTTCCGAAAATTAAAAGAAAAACTTGGTATTTCAGATTAAACTTGAAGTACCACCCCTGACGCTCGAGAGATATGGAACTGACTTATCAGTGCCTTTTTGCGCACATGAAGTTCAGCATTGGTAATGGCAAAAAAGTTCGCAGTTGTTTCCTGCATGTACGTAGCTTCATAAAAATAATTACCATTCATCGGAAAAATCCGAATCTGCGCACCACTTATAACTTCGGTGAGAAATGTCTAAAAAAATAGGGAAAAAAGCAATTATGTTAAAAAATAGGTCTGCAATCCCAATAACTCCCAAATATGTTTTTCATAGAAAAAAAAAACTGCCTAAAATCTGTGTTTTTTTTTATTTAAATATGACTGGGGTTGCCCCTCAATATTAAGATTATAAATCCCGTTGATAGTAAGGAATATGACAAGCCATTTTCAGCTTAAAAAGAAAAATTTCGCTACTTTTCCAGAAAAGGTGATAAATTTCTCAGTAAAAATTCCACATTTATCTATTTTCCTAGTGTGTTGATTTAAAAGTTACAAGATTTAGGTCCAACCATATTTTTCACACTAGAAACACAAAAACTTTGAAAAATCCTCAAGTTATTTGAGAAAAAGGTTTAAATTAACTAAAGGGGGTCAAATTGTATATAATTTAAAGAATCGGTGGAACCACTAAATATACTGATTTCTTAACCAGAAGAATAGAGTCTAAATGCCGACATGATACTAGAAAGTAAAAGGTTTGGTTAATTAACGTCACACTAGAGCTGCACAGTGGGCTATTGGCGATGGTTCGGGCCTGTCTCGAAGGAAAGGCCCGGGAACGATGCCTCGTATTTTTGAACAATGGTCAGATGACGAGGACAACACCCGAGCTGGCACCCAACGCCTTCAATAGACGTCGGGACTTTGGACCCCGATCAGATTTATCGTGCACCAGTCCTGTCTACATGCCGTTAATTTTTATGGATGTTCTGGACAACTTTTCTAGTATTTTACAGCGAAGCTGGCAACCCTCCGATCACGAGATCACTACTTTTTACTTTTCTTTGTCAAGTCCATCGCCTGGCATCGAGCCACGAATCTTTGTATTCCTAGCCGACGCCTTTAACCGCTCGGCCACGGAGGCCTAGAAAGTAAAAGAAAAAAAATTCTCCCTTAAATCTTACTTGTCAAAGGACAAACATGCACGTCTTCAGATCCACCATCTTCCTGCGCATCTGTCAAGGTTTACATCAGTGAATCAGGCTGACAGAGGTATTGGAATCGGATACAGGGAATGACTTGCGATGTGCTTTTTTGGCTTGCTGAAAAAGATTCAAGTTTTGGGAAATAAATACAAGACAATTAAGACGTAGTTATAAATATGTTATCACAAATCCTAGTATGTTAAACACAGCTAGTCTTTTAAATTTGAAAACAACATGTACTTGTAAAAGGATAACTTTAAAAGTTTATATTTTAGACATATGTTCGATTGAATTTTATTGTCACGAGAAAGTAAAGGCAATTTCTACATAACAGGAAATGTAATTTTAGATTATAATCAAAAATGTGTATGAACTTTAATGAACATGTAACAGTACAATTTTAAAAAGGCTCATTCCATAATATCCAACATTAAAACAAAAATATATTTGACCCGTTTAACTCAAGCGTTCAGCATTTTGCATTTCTAAATTTGTTTCGCAGTCATGACCCAACACCTCGCCTGATTTGCATTGAATATTGATCGAAGTCATTAAAAATTTCGTTTTTCTTTTTAATATATTTCCCTTTCCAGATGGTGGCCGTTTAAATTTTTTATTTCTTTTTAAATAGTGGGAGTTTTATTGGTGCTGTTTAATGATAGGTTTTATTTGGCCGCGGTGTACCGTTCACAGAACTACAAGTCAATAGATTTAAATTATGTCATTAGATTAATTTTTGTGAAACAACTTCTTATGGTTACTTTAACTTTGCCAAGAATCATCGTCACTGGTAAACATGACTAATCTCCAACGCGAATAAAAGAGCAAAATATAAACTACCTGCAGCATTTGTATTTTTCTTCTTCCGCAATGGAGTAGCAGAAGCTGTTATCGGGGAACTCATCATGGTCCTACAGGTCAATCTCATGGCTGTATACATCTGTGTGGTTAGTTGCAACATCTAGTATAAGAGTTATATATTTTTTAGTCATAGCAGTTTAATAAATGACTACATTTAACAGTTTATAAATAATTTAGAGCTTTTTTAAATAATTTAGAGCTTCTTTATAGCTAAATAATAATTGCTTACAATATCTAATATTTTGTAATTTTTCTTCAATTTAAAAGACTTATTCCTTAATTCTATAAGAAAAGAATGCTCAATGTAACACTGTTGCTTTGTTTATACATTCTTTTTTAAAAGTTTTGTAGCAACCAGAGCCAATGCTCATCAATGCGCAAGTTCTTTAAATATTTATATTTCCCATGTTTATATTAAATGTAATTTGTCTTGATTTTTACTAGATTGAACTGCAATCTATATTAAAGCTCCAGGGCGCGCAGCACTTTTTACATATGTCCTTGAGGAAAAAGGGACCAAACACCTTAAAAAAAAGGGACAAAAAGGGACCTAAAAAAATTTTAATCCTCGTTAAATTTTAAGTCCTCAATGCGAGAGTGACAAAATTATAGGAAAAACGCAATAGAGCAAAAAGAGTTTTAAATATAAAAAAGTTATATTTTCTATGAAACAATACAGGTTAGCCACACACTGACAAATATCGGACATCCAACTGAACTATTTAGTTGCATGCAACTGAAAAATTCAAATTGTATAATGCTCAATTATCAGACATGTAACTATTGGACAAAATATCCTTTCCCTCTATAACGCGCTAACAACTTTGACAAATACTCAATACGTGGCAGCACCGAGTTGAATGCTATTAAAATAATCGCAGTTGCAGAGTGATTTTTTAGTCACTTAGCTGATTAAAAGTTGCAGTGCAATTATTGCTTGCGCCAGGCAAATATTTTATAATCAAATTTGATTACATGAGTCAGAAGACCGTGACTTTTTCCTTACCAAATTCAAGTGTTTATTAACTATTGGAGTGTACAGTACGTTATGCATTAAACATCCCTATTACCAAATTATAGTTACATAAACATCATCTGACTGCA
Organism: Troglohyphantes excavatus; assembly: GCA_963932185.1. Lineage (NCBI taxonomy): Eukaryota > Metazoa > Arthropoda > Arachnida > Araneae > Linyphiidae > Troglohyphantes > Troglohyphantes excavatus. Next base: position 61,475,199 of record OZ010677.1, read on the forward strand.
AAAATGTATCATTTTTCAGTTTTAAAACATCAATTCCATTTGAAATTCTTCGAAGGCTGCATATAACTCTTCACAAGTAGTTTTAAATAAATGCGTACATATTTCCCCCCCCCCCTCATGATTGAATGCATTATAAGCTGTTTGCAGGCCCGTTGCACTGGAGGTGTAAGGGGGTAGGGGGGAGTCGAGTTTATTCCCCCACAAAATGTATATGTAATAACATAAGGAACCGTTACAAATAAAAAAAATACTTGCATACCATTAATATTGAAAATGTAATACAAGCTTATGTAGATTCTGCAAACTGAGCATTAAAATTAAGGTTGAACTTAAGACGAAACACAATACAAAATTTGAAAATAAAACTGTTTAAAAACTATAGGTGGAATATAAAATATTCTGTAGTCCTTTAAGCTACCTTACATTAAAAACAAACACAATATATATATGGGGAACGAACTAATTTTGCCCATAGACCTCAATAGCTATACATCTATTAAAGATCATTCTCAACTCTCCATTCCTGAAAAATACAATTTTACACAAGAGGTCTGCTTTCATATCCTACTTCAATTGAAGTTTAAAGATTATATTACGCTTTGCACAGTAGGTCTTTTTCCACTCAAGCAAACTAGCAGCTCTAGAAAATAATCCGCCTTTTTCGTAAATTTTTTTTACAGTAGTGCGCTTGTGAGTCGCCTCTCGAATAATGCATCGCACCAAGTGGTGCCCGAGAATCACCTTTTGGTGTCAAAGGATTAAGCTTTCTGCTTTTTTCAACCTTCCATTATGATAAATTTGATGACATTCATTTTGCAAGCATAACTTTAAAAAATAATCCAATAAACACAAAAATTTCAATGAGCTTCAATCTAATGAAATGAGGCAATTTAACAACTAAAGAATTACTTTTCAAAGGTTTTATTGTTTTAATGTTTCTAAAAGCTTTTCCATCTGTCCGGCTATTCATCTTCAAGGTAAGTTTAATTGAAAATAAAAGAAAGGACAAATAAAAAAAAAAAGGAAAGTTTTTCTTTTGAATTTTAAAGACTCTGGAATAAAATGACAGACTTTTAACGAAAAATTCTTACTTCTCATTTACTTGATCCTAACCATTAAGGTACTAAAATTCACAGGCTTGAGCAGTGACAGGGCACTTTCATCTGGAGGCCGCAAGAGGGCACTTTCACCTGGAGGCTGCGAGAGGGAACTTTCATGTGGAGGCTGCGAGAGGGCACTTCAATGTGGAGGCTGCGAGAGGGCACTTCAATGTGGAGGTTGCGAGAGGGCACTTCAATGTGGAGGCTGCGAGAGGGCACTTCAATGTGGAGGCTGCGAGAGGGCACTTTCATCTGGAGGCCGCGAGAGGCACTTTCATGTGGAGGCTGCGAGAGGACACTTCAATGTGGAGGCTTCCAGAGGGCACTTCAATGTGGAGGCTGCGAGAGGGCACTTCAATGTGGAGGCTGCGAGAGGGTACTTCAATGTGGAGGCTGCGAGAGGACACTTCAATGTGGAGCCTGCGAGAGGGCACTTTCATCTGGAGGCCGCGAGAGGCACTTTCATGTGGAGGCTTCCAGAGGGCACTTTCATGTAGAGGCTGCCAGAGGGCACTTCCATCTAGAGGCTGTGAAGGCACTTTTATGTGGATACTGCGAGAGAGAACTTCCATGTGGGCGCTGCGGCGGGGGAAGTTCCATGTGGATGCTGCGAGAGGGAAGTTCCATGTGGACGCTGCAAGAGGGCACTTTCATGGAGGCGAGAGGGCGCTTTCATGTGGAGGCTGCGAGAGGGCACTTTCATGTGGAGGCTGCGAGAGGGCGCTTTCAGGTGGAGGCTGCGAGAGGGCACTTTCATTGAGGCGAGAGGGCACTTCCATCTGGAGGCTGTGAAGGCACTTTTATGTGGAGGCTGCCAGAGGGCACTTTCATGTGGAGGCTGCCAGAGGGCACTTTCATGTGGAGGCTGCCATAGGGCACTTTCATCTGGAGGTCGCAAGAGGGCACTTTCATCTGGAGGCTGCAAGAGGGCACTTTCATCTGGAGGCCGCAAGAGGGCACCTCCATCTAGAGGCTGTGAAGGCACTTTTATGTGGATGCTGCGAGAGAGAACTTCCATGTGGGCGCTGCGAGAGGGAAGTTCCATGTGGACACTGCGAGAGGGAAGTTCCATGTGGACACTGCGAGAGGGAAGTTCCATGTGGATTCTGCGAGAGGGCACTTTCGTGGAGGCGAGAGGGCACTTCCATCTGGAGGCTGTGAAGGCGCTTTCGATGATGCGAGAGAGAACTTCCATGTGGGCACTGCGAGTGGGAAGTTCCATGTGGGCACTGAGAGAGGAAAGTTCCATGTGGACGCTGCGAAAGGGCACTTTCATGGTGATTGCATTAAATCTCGAGTGCAGAAAAAACACTTTCATTTGAAGGCTGAAAGGTACAGCTGCCGATATCAGAGATGAATTGCATTGAACACTTTCAGTGGGAGGCTTTCAAAGGCTTGAAGGGGTCTGATTTTCAAGAATTGGATTGCAAAGAAAAGGCAGTCTAAAGGGGTAATTATAGACTGGTGACAATAACGGACTTGCACAGTGTTTTCACATCGTCATAAATAGTTTTACCGGCTCTACCTCAAATTCCCTTCAGATCTTGAAATATCTTTGAAGTGTCAATCTGGACCACTTGGAAAGCATATTATCATTGAGATGATTTGTATCAACTGTCCAACAAGTACAGACTTTCGATTTTTGGTTCATACGTTACTCATTCATGCTTTGGATTCATTTCCATTCAAGGCACCCGATTATTTACAATTATAATAGGGTTGGTTTAGTCTATAGGATAGTTGAAGGCATGGCAGCGTTCAACCCTAGAAATAACAAGGGTTTGAAGGCTTACAAATGCGTTACAAATCTTGGATTGGAACAGTTCACCATAATAAATAAAAAGCGATCAAGATTGTCAATGGAGCAGCTGTTTGTCCAATGGAAAACAAAGATCTAAACTTCTCTCCTATACATATGTATGGCTATTTCATTCAAGGTGTTTCAATTCAAATCTAGTTTCTGGGGTTACAAATTATATTATTTTTATACCCAAATTTTATTTTATTTCTAAAAAGTTATAACATTTTGAAGTTATTAAATTTTAATTAAAAAAAAGCCTTTTTATTTTTAAATATAATTAATATTAGCATCTTATTACATTATCAACATTTTGCTCTACACTATATTCTTTCAGAATATCACGTAACAACCTGTCCTTTTGGTTCCCCGTTCCTTTAAAATAAACGAAAACAGAATGACTTAGTTTTTAAAATGCAATCTGTTTTTTTAAATTGTTTTCTTGCAGATAATTATGAATTTTTCCCTCATTAAAGTTAACAAAATTGAATGATAAAGAGGAAAAACTATTATGCAGAAAGAACACAAATATCAAAGACGTTTTATGAGGGCAAAGAGTTAACATCATCGAGAGTTGTGTAATGGCATTATTGTTATGCAACATCACACAAATAATTTGGGTGCTAGCGGTCGAAACAGACAGACTCTCGATTCAGTTATTGGACTCCTAGCCTTGAGTACTCCTACCAAAGGCAAGAAAGAATCAAATTTTAACCCTTTGCCAAAATCTTTTTAACATTTTTATTCTTTCTACGGAACAATTATTCTATGTTCTGTACTTTTCTCAGAATTTATTTTTAATGTTTGGATCTAGAAGAGAAAAGTTGAAATAGATAACACTAAAACCATGCTATTCTCGTTTATTTTAAAGAACAAGTAAAATTCATTTAAGTTATATTACAGTTTTCTAAAAGGGCTACTAGAAAGTTCGATGTCAAAACTTTTTGAGTAGTAAATTTGGATTTCTTTTAATTTAAATGTTGTTTAACCTTTAATACGATAAGACATTATAAACTCAGTTCAGAATACGGAAAAGAAGCCTTACTAAATTTGAACTATACAGGAAAGGCTTGCTAGCTCAGTCAAAATCCACTTAGGCAACTAAAAATCTATTTAAAAGGGAAAAAAAAAATTTGCTTATGGCCTCCCTTTTAAAAGTCTTAAATGTTGCAGTATATGCAACACTGCATCCAAAACAATACCCTAGTTCGTATAATGATTTTGATGTGAAATATTTTGTGTGGGCCTTCTCGTTTTATAAAAGTACCAACAAGAAAAGGCATTTTAGGACAGTGAGCACAGAAAACGGTTGGTTGTGTATACTGGATGTCACTGGCTGTAGAAAAATTATCTTTTTTTTTTGTAATGAGATGTAGGTTGAAAAACCCTTTTCAAACCAGATGACAGAAGAATATACATTTTTGCAGTTAAAGAAGCCGTGAATTGACTGACAACCAACTAAATAATGAAGCTGTTTGCAAGTTTAACCACAACCAAGCAGAGTACTTGTTGGTTGATAAGGACAGAGGATGAAACATCTGTCGAAAGAGGTGATGATTAGTTAGCTAATGAGTGTTCTTCATACTTCCTAGAAGGTAAGCTTCAGTTGCTTTAAGATAGTGATAAAGTTCATCTGTCACGAATCTTGGGAACTTGTGGAAACAGCACTAGTCCTGCCCTACTTTCATGTCTGCACCACACCACTTTCTGGTTTAATTTTAAATCTTCAGGGTTCTCCCTAATAGCCTTTATGTGCCCTTTAACTCATCACTTCTTGTGCCCTCTCATTCACTTTATCACACTTTAACGTCTGCACCACACCACTTTCCGATACAATTTTAAATCTTACCGCTGCATGCATAACTCTTGCTGGCAGCAGCCACTCTCATCGCCACCAATGAACATGTTTATTCCTTACTGAAAAAGAAACATCGAATTAGGCCACAATAAAAATATTACAGGTCATAATTCTCCAAAAAAAAATTTATAGTAAAGAAACATGTTTTAAATTGTGTTTTTTTTGTTATATATGACTGGGATTGCCACTCAATATTAAGATTGAAATTCCCATTGATAACAAGGAAAAGAATACGACAAGGCATTTAAGCTGAAAAAGGAAAATTCTGACTTTTCCCGAAAGGTTGATAATTTTTTAATTTTTCCTGACTATTCCAAGTTTTACTGGTGCATTGGTTTATCTATTAGACTTTGATCTTTAAAGATATGCACAAGTTATTTGACAAAAAGGTTGAAATTAACTGAAAAGGGGCCATATTGTAGATAATTTTAAATTGAAGAATCGGTGGAAACACTAAATATACTTATGCCTTGACTAGAACAAGAGTCTAAATGCTGGCATAATACTAGACAGTAAAAGGAGAAAAAAAATCCTTTGTATCTTACTTGATCCACCATCTTCATGCGTATCTGCCAAGGTTCACATCAATGAGTTAGGCAGACAGAGGGATCAGAGGTATTGGAATCTGATCCGGAGAATGACTTGCAATACGCATTTTTGGCATCCTGAAAAAGATTAGGTTTTGTTAAATAAATGCAAGACCATTAAGAGTTTGTTATAAGCAAGTTCTCACAAAGCCTAGTATGTTAAACAACACAGCTAGTCTTCAACTTTGCAGTCAACTTGTACTTAAGTAAAAGGATAACCTTAAAAATTAGCAATGTTTTGGATATATAACTAAAGTATTTTAATTTGGTTAAAATTTAAATATATAAAAATAAATATCTTAATACATTCTTTTAATGTTCTGTATCCTAAATTTGCATGTTATAATAAAAAAGTAGATGTTTGATTGAGTTTTAATGCCAAAGAAGGCAAAGGCAATTTCTCCACATCAAGAAATATAATTTTAGATTATACTCAAAAATGTGTATGAACTTTAATGAACATGTTAGAGTAAATACAAATTTAAAAATTTCATTACCTATAGTATCGAAATAAAAATATATTTAACCTGTTTTAAACTCAAGCGTTCAGCATATTGCGTTTATAAATTTGTGTTGCAGTCACGACCTAACACCTTGTTTGATTTGCCTTGAATGTTGCTAGCAGTCATTAAAAATTACGGTCTTTTTTCAATATTTTTTTTTCCATTTCCAGATGGTGTCCGTTTAATATTTTGATTTAGTGTCAAACAATTCTTATGTTACTGTAACTTTGCCAAGTATCGTCACTGGTTAACTTGACTAATCTCTAGATAGTATAAAAGAGCAAAAAATAAACTACCTGCAGCATATGTTACTTTTTCCAGTTCCTTTTTCACATTGTAGTAGCAGAAGCTGTTATCAGAGAACTCATCAGGGTCCTACAAGTCCTCTAGCTCATGGCTGCATCCGTCGGTGTAGTTAGTTGCAACATCTAGTATAAGTGTTACATATATTTTAGTCATAGCAGTTAAATTAATGACTACATTAACAGTTTATAAATAATTTAGAGCTTCTTTAAATAATAATTGCTTACAATATATAATACATTTTAAATTTTCTTCAATTTAAAAGACTCATTCTTCTCAAGAACAGAATGTGCAATGTAACACTGTTGCTCAGTTTATACATTCTTTTAAAAGTTTTGTAGCAACCAGAGTCAATGTTCATCAATGTTTAAGTTCTTCAAATATTTCTCTGTCCTATTTTTATATTAAATGTAATTTGTCTTGATTTTTACTAGATTGAACTGCAATCTATATTAAAACTGGTCAGCCTATTAATCATTTTTAACAAGACAAAATTATAAGTTCTTGTTACTTCAATATATAGAATATGTTAATTATCCTAGTTATGGAGTACAAGTAAACAAAAAACTTTCGCCGAAAATTGTCATTAGCAACATATTTTTAAATAATAATTCTTAATGTTGTATTTTAAGTTGAAAATTAACTTACGTTTTAAAAATAAAAAACTTTTGTAAAATGAAGTTATTAAAACTTATTTTAAACAAAACATAATATTCAGACATACTTTCAAAATAACTTTTATCACCTTCTCAATCCAGTTGGAGGACAAATTCTGCTTTCTGGCACAGTACACACCTCCACAATCTGTTCCATAAAAAAACTGGTGCTCTTCCACTGCGTGTGCATTCTTTGTACCCCAACACTCGCATGGATTTTGTGCAGCAACAAAGATATCAATTCCATTGTATCATCAATGCCGAGCCATTCCTTGCTTGCAGGCCATTCAATCTCATCTGCAGAAAAATTCAAATTCTTGAGGGAAATTGTAAAATAATTCACAAGTAATATCATAAGCTCAAAGTTAAATTTTAAAAAACTACTTGCATACCATAAATATTGAAATATGTAGATTATGCAAACTAAGCATTAAAATTAAAGTTAAACTTAAGACAAAACACAATACAAAATTTGAATATAAAAGTATATGTTTAAAAACTAAAGATGGAATATCAAATATTCTGTGTATTTTTTCAAGGTATCTTTCATTAAAAATCAATCAATAGGTATAGGGGAAACATCTTTATTAACCATCAGATTACACTAACTTCTCCACTACTTACCATTAATAACACAAGAGCTCTTCTGGAGTCTTTCCAACAGGGGCGGCTCAAGGTAAATTTTGCACATGGGCAAGAAGAGATTTTGGCGCACCCCCCCCCCTCCCCCCCGGGGGGGGGGGCGCCCGCGGGGGGGGGGGGGGGGGGCTTTTATTCAAACTATTTTTTTTAATAGTATATAGATGGAAATTATCAACAATTGCATGATTTGACACAAAACATGAATAATTTAGTAAAATTGGTTTGATTAATAGAAATAATGGTCACTAAAATAAAAAATATTTTTGCTAGATAGATAGCAAATCAACATATAAATTATTTTTATTAGTAATATATAAAAAAAATGTAGTAAATGACTTATAAACAGGGAAAAGGGTAGTTATTAAAATTTCTGTGGGACCAACCACTTCTCTTGATGCATTTTTCTGAGTATGAACGACAGATCTTGAATGTTATTATGTTTCACATTTTCCGTATTTGCCAGAGACTTTTTAAAATAAAAAAAAGAAAGGGAAATGTTATTTTTTCCTTTATTGGACAGTACTTAACCGTATCACAGACCGAATACGGATTCAACACCACCCACTATGAGAAGGGGTGTAATTCCCCCCGGTTCTCCACCGACCTGATGACCTTTCCCAGTGCCATAAATTTGACACTTGATATTGTGGCTGGGGTGGGCATCAGCATTTTCTTGTTGAAAAGTCTATTTATCGTTCTTTCTGTTTGGAGTGCTCTCTAAAAGATTGATGATTTTCCTGAGAGAGAAGACCCCTTTTCGATTGATGTTTTGAATGCTTGTTATCTCTATCAAGTATTTTATTACCCCTTACCACAGGGGCGATTCAATTGCGTTTCGTATTACAACGGAGTCTGAAGAATTTACATCTACCTCTGGGCTTACGCACAAGATGTTTCTTACCCAAATCACTGCCCCCTGATCCCCTCCCAAGAAATGTCACCCGTTGTGAAGTTGGGGATTTCTTTGTTGTCATTTCTTATTTAGTGCTTTACAAAAAAAATTATAATTGCTCCCTATATATCTCCGGGGGAAAAGATTTTAAAGTATTATTTCTGAAAAGGTGACGTGCACACACACACTTCACATCCATGTAAAAATAATACAAGGCGTAATTTTCCTTTAGCACACAATTTAAATTTAATTTTCGAATTAAATAGCCCTGTTTTAACAATAATGTTTAATTTTTTTTAATCTTTTGCAATACTCTTGAACTTTTAATTCCTGAATGGGTATGCCATGGGGTGCCAAATTCATCAGAATTGTTTAGAAAATGGACACACTCAAAATCGCTCATTCACGAAGTTTTCTTGTGATACAACAAAGAACTTTGTATATGCACAAATTTCATTTATTTGTTTACAATATTAACTTACAAAAAAATGCGTAACTTTATGACAAATATGTTTTATCCCATATTTCATTAACTATTCCCGATTTACACGATCACTTCTTCATTTAGTGTTACTGATAATTCATCAATCAAGTAATCTTTCTCCTAAATTATTATTGTATTTACAGTTTAATTTTAAGGTTGTATGCCTTCTATAAAATATATATCGGAATATCGTACATTACGATATTCCAAAATACAATGTTAGTAATATTTACCATTAAATTAGAATTATATTCACATGGTCTTAAATAATAAATTCAAACAAAAACACGGGATTTATAGTGTTTGATAAATATATATTTCAATGTTTTATATAATATATTCAAGATTTTTGATTCACAATTGCTTTTAACATTAGTACTAGTAATTACTGTGAAAAGTAGTTTCGCGACCAAAAAGCAGAAAAAATCCATATGCATCGATTTTAATGACTTCATGGAACATTCAGCAAAATTTGAAAAAAAAAAATGAATAACGCGTTTGGTCGCGAGTGCGTAACAAACAAGTTTATAAACAAATGAAATGCCGGAAGTTTGAGTTAAAGCTTAGTTAAGAAATCTACCCTTGTATTTTTATACACATTAGCTTAATAAGTAGGATTTCTTCAAGATATAGACAAATTATATTTTATCTGCAAATTTTGTTAGAAAAGAAGAAAAGTGTGGGATTTGGTGTCATTTTTATTCATTAAAATTATTATGCATCGTCATATTTTAAATGCGATATTTTTGTTAATTTTATCTGTTTAAAAATATCAACGTAAATTTAACTAGCTCAGGGGGATTGTGTATAATAAATGAATATAATTTGTCAAGACAAACAAAAATTGCACAATATCTTTTAAAATTTTCTTTTTTGCCGGCATACAAATATATTTGCAAAACACTAGGCAGCGAAAATATAATATTTAAAATAGTACATTACAAAAAGAGAACTTTGATATTTTTATACAGATAAAATTGAAGCATATAATTATTCCAATCTTAGAATTTGACAAAATTAAATATTTAAAATTGGTCAAAAAATATTGCAGGAGAACTTAACCCCTCATTTTAAAGAATAAATTGCATTATACCAAGTGTCCAAGTAAAGTGTAACTAGTAAAATGCACTTGTAAAAACCAATTATTAAAAAAAGGAAAAATAAATATAATATTTTTTTCCTTTCCTTGAAAGCATGAAATTGAGTCAATTATCTCATTTTGAAATCCGAATTTATTATTGGTATAACTTTCAACAAAACATTCACTTCTCTTTTTTCCCTGTTAATATTTTTTCAAACTAATTTTTATTGCTAACAAACATGGCTCGATTTTTTTTTAATTGACAGCATCGCCAAGGGAGCCCTATTTCTAAAACAATGTCAAAAACACAAAAACCTTTTTCTCCCACGCATATTAAGAGATTACTATACAACTCAAAAATAAAATTTATTAAAGGGTTAGCATAAATATTTGCAAAAATTGCAATAACAGTAAGAAATGTCATGTATAGATTATTTTTATATAATGGCCTAGCTAAAATACAGTTGGGGTCTCTAAAACAAGAAACTTCATATACCTTATGGAAACTTCAGGTCCCGCTAAAAAGCGTGTTGCAAGTTTTCCTAGAGAAAAATCCACATCCGGCTTTGAGGACATTTATTTGGATGTGAGGGGTTGTTGTTTTCAGGGGGTTGGAAAAGGAGAGATTTATGAGTGGGGTCTTTTCGACTGCTCATTAAAACATTTGCGAACACTGTTTATCGACCACCGGACTACAGAATATATACGACAAAGTCGACCACAGGATGCAGGTGCTAAAAAAATAAAAATAAAAAATGGGGGGCAGTTTGGGGAATCGTCCCATTGATCGCCCACGTGTTTTTTTGACGTTGCTTATCTTTCAGGCTCGCATTCGCCTTTAAAAAGATTCCTTTATTTTCTTTCCTAGCCAAGAGAATCCCCGTTCCGAGGTGGTACGCGGTACGGCCATTAAAAAAGATTTATAATGGTCTGGGGATAGAAGACAAGTCACGGAGGTCAACCCCTTAATGTGACCACCCGTAGCTCGAAAAGTGGGGTGGTGAAAGCGTGTGACTGGTCTTCAAGCTTTTGAAAATGTTCAGTTACGAAATAAGTTGCAGTGAACAGCGGAATTTCGCGAATTGAACTCAGTAGCTCCGGAAGTTATTTCAAAGAGCTATGGCAGGAAAAACTAACATTTTGTTCCAAATGGCATTACATACTTTTTTCTGGAATATTTTTTAATACACGTTATTTGAATGTACGTAAGGCAACTGCCATACCGGTTCCGGCGCCAATGCAATCTTTTATTATTATTTAGTTGAAGATTACATTTCCTCGAATACACCAACAGTTATTGAAGGACACGTTCCTGTACAAAATCAATTAAATAAGAAGGGGGGGGTGTACAAAATTATATAGAGAACACGGTTGGTACTAAATTGTCGTTAGTATTATAAATAATTGAGTGACATTTGTATATTATTTATGTTAAAAAACAATTAAAATTATATTTTTAATGAAATGTACTACAGAAAAACAAAAATATTGGGTTTATTATAAAGCATTTAACAACTGTATTTTTTTAGCGTCACGGTCACGTGATATTGAGGGGGAGGGTGAAGGGAATTGGGAAAACGCTAACGCCACCCTAATATTACAAAGGCGTTGCATCAAAGAAAAAAAAATATATTTTAATATTTCTACGAAATAATTCTATTAAATAAGGGACTGAGTTCCTTTCCCTACTCGCTAACGCTCCTTCGGCCCCCTATATATTGTTACAACGGCAGTAGTTTTTATTTACATTAGAAAAAAATAAGAAGAGCAATCATTCAAAACGTATTTTGTCACATTAAGGGGATTTGTAGGTAAACGCGCAATTAAACTTTCCCTAAATGCATTGACTCGTATACGGATTCCAATGTTTACAAAGTTAATTTAAATGGAACAGTGTTGTGGACGAGTAAAAAAGCTTAGTTCGATTAAAATTCGGATGGAATTTCAGTGATATAATAATCTAATTTTTATAAATTTTGAATAAACCACATTTTGAATGTTTGCTCCTCATTTTCTGATCTGAAACTTCAATTGTTACTGTTTTTCTTATACGTAATACTGTAAAATATAATGAAACGTGATCAACTTTAATATCGATTCTACCGAGACGGCCTCCGTTTGAGTTTATGAATTAAAAATAACTTTTATCGTTATGGAAAGAACCGTTCATATATTACGTCACACACCTATAGGGAAGAATAGGTGTCTACCCCGCTTGATTGTGCGATGTGTGAATAATGTGAGAAGGGGAGGGGTGAAACAGATCATGACGTACCAAATTTTGTTTTATAAAAAAAAATGCTGAAAATATGTTTAATAAAGAGTTGTTTTGCATCGAATCCTTGGGTCTTTCTTACACACACAAAGTAGGAAAGGGTAAGAGGAGTCTAACTTAGAAGGACAAAAGTCAACAAACATTTACTCAATTAATACAATTGTCATACAATAAAACATAAAATGGGATATTTCATGACAAAACGCACATGTTCATTAGTTATCTATGCGCACAACATCTATTCATCTATGGACTTACAATTTTACATGAATCTATATTGAGTATAGGTGTATTGTTTCCCTTGTCCAAAAAAAGTGTTTTATAAAAATTAGTCTGTTTAATGTTTGTAAACGCAATATCTCAAGAACTGACTGGTTTTTGTACAAAAACCAAATTTGATAAATATATTCCAGTTGCTGCTGTTTATACAAGACAAATCATATTTATTGCTTGATATTTGAGGGGTAAATTTTTTATTTATTTGAATCCTTTTGGGTATGGGCACTCTTGCTAACTCTATCCATAGAGCGAATCACTTTACTATTCATCTGCATAATTAATCTATCCCAAGTCTAAAAAAACTAACGGATTTCCACTTTAATAAAAAAAAGTTAAATCCTTTGTTTATTTTGTAATAAGCATTTTCAAAAGGATTTTAAGAGAGTGCTAAATCCTGCTGGTTGTTTGTGATGGGAAGCTTCTTAAAAAACAACATGTGGATAGGAGGAAATCATACGAGAACTGTTGTGTTCATCGACGAGAAATATTTAAAATGGTAGAGTCTGTTTAGTTCGCGATTCTTGACTAGAGTAGGTTTTAAAAAACGTTCGGCACTCACTAGTCGGTTACAATTTTAAAACACCCCCGAAAAGTTTTTTAAATAAATTTGTTATTCATTTGTATTGATTAAAATAAAGTTAAAAAAAAAAAATATTAAAAAAAATTATTAAAAAAAAAAAAGGAACCAAATTTGGCGCCCTTCGAGGATGGCGGCGCCCTGGGCAACTGCCCAGTTTGCCCTGCCCTTAAGCCGCCCCTGCTTTCCAAAGAAGAGAACACAGAAAGACCGAACCAGAAATTAATACAAAATACATGGAATCAAACCCATGTAATGAAATTTTGTAAAACATTTCAACAATACGATGGTAATAGCCTTTATTATTATTATTATAAACGTAGGTTATGCAAAATATTGTATGTCACTGTACGTATCTGCCAACGTTTAAAATATACATTTTATTCAGTTCATTTGTTTTTGTCTTTAGGTATAGAGCAACTTTTAGTTACACTGTAGTTTTCAAACAGTACACTTGGGCGCCTTTGTATTGCGAAACATTATCGGTAGGGACAAAACCAACAACAATAAATTGAAAAAAAATCATTGGAAAGTCATCGAGTAGGTGGATTTTCCCCATACATACTGAAACTTTATTACTGTATTTATGGCTGTAAAGTGGTCCTATTCTATTTTTGAATAAATTGCGATTTTTTTTAGTATTAACATTTACCTGGAGATTTCCCAACTGGTGATATCTGCACATGTGTAGACACAGGAAGGTGCTGCATACAAGGCTTTGTGGATGTGTAAGACTCCGGCCCATGCCCTGGTCTGTTCCGGGCAAAATCAGCGATGGGCAGCAAGCCGTGGGCTCCTGCGCCGGCTCTGACCTGGGGTCTCCGTGCCCTCCCTAAAAGAAGTTTTTTTTTAAAACCTCTTTCCGGTCAATGAATATGTTTCCTAATTAAGTTCTGCTTATGGAAAAGTTACAGGGTAGCAACAAAATTCTGGGAAGAAAGTTCCGATTTCCATGATGGAGTCACAAAAACTTCCAAGATTTTGCAATTACATTAAAAAAATTTGCAATGCATGTTTTGCATAGAAACAAAGTATTCTAGCTACAATAATACTATATATCGCATTATAACTGAAAAATTATAAGCAATACTTATATACAGTTTAAATAACAATTTATGCATCATAAAATTATACAAGTGGGACAGGCAAGTAATTAAACATATTCTCTGGAAGCAGATAATGTAAAAAAAGCAAGTTTTCTCAAATTATATTTTTTGTAGATAATTTTTATGTTCCTTATTCCAATCTTTAATTAATCACATATTCGTTAGCTGCTGCCCATATATATTGTTTACAATTCAAAGTCCAATGAGCTTTGCTTTCGTTTCTTCCTCCAGCAGTGGTTTACTGAAGAGAAGTTTTAAGAACTAAAAGGAAATTTCTACAACTAAACTATGCAGAATTGACGATAATTGTAGTGATTCAAATTTGAAAAACTACTTAATTTTTGTAATTTTTTTTTTAATTTTGCCTGATATTTCCAAAATTAAAAAAATGTAATGATAATTCCCTGATTTCTCATTTTCAAGGTTAGATTATCACTCAGAGTTGCATCCCAATCTTATTCTTGTTAAAGAGGTATTTTTTTTCTGCTTAATTCAAAGAACAGGGGGGAATGAACTTTAGTGAATGTGACTTTATTTATGCGATTAAGAGTTGCATCTGGAGTGCAAAGTCTTCACATTTCAGTGTACCAAACAAATATTAGTGATTTACTACAATTGTCAATTTTTTTTAAATAAACAGGCATTGTGGGGAATTTTAAATTGGAGAAAGGATTAGATCCCTAATATACTATACTCGGCGATTCTAGATGACAAAAATATTTTCTATTAAAAGTTTGCGAAAGAATAAATTTTTTAATTCAAAAACTTTCTTTAATTTTGAGCAAAAAAAAAAAAACTTTATTTTGACGACCTAATAACGGTGACACTCGAATGCAAAGAATTAATAAAATGGGGTGATAATCAAGTGATGTTATACTTTAAACTTAAAAAGAACACCTTAAAGAAAAACATATTTTATGTTCCATAACCTACAGTTCTCTTCCATTTTAGGAACAGGAAATAGTCATTATTTTGGTGACTTGATAGCAGATATCCGATCCAAAGTGTTTGCAGCAGAATTTACATGCGAGAAAAAGATGAGCAACTTACTCGATTACCGGCACATACTTGAAGCCCAGGCGTCTTAGAGCGGCCGGAACCCTCTGCCTTGGGGCACTGTCCTCGGGCTCGCTGCCCCACCTCTCCATAGCCTTTTGTGGGCCATAGTGGAGGAAAGATCTTCCCCTGAAAACACAAACATTTCAGTTAGTTACCTTAAACCTGATTTACTTGATAGAAATTAACAAATAAACAGAACAATATGAACGTAGTGAGAATAAACTTAAGGGACTAGACTGCGGTGAAAAGGATTTAGGTTTCGCTTGGTTTTGTTTTGTTAATTAAAGTCACACTAGAGCTGCACAGTGGGCTATTGGCGACGGTTCAGGGTCAATCTCGAAGGAAAGACCCGGGGACACATACACATTCACACACACATTCATACATGCAACCTCTTTTTTAGAACCATGGTCAGATGACAAGGAAACACCTGAACTGGCACCCAACGCCTTCAATAGACGTCGGGACTTTGGACCGCGATCGGATTTATCGTGCACCAGTCCCGTATACACGCCAGCAAAATTTGTAGGATATTCTGGACGACTATCTAGTATTTTTGTAGCGAAGCTGGCAACCCTCTGATCGCAAGATCACTACTTTTTTACTTTTCTATGTCAAGTCCATTTCACGGATTCGAACCACCAATCCTCTGATTAGTAGCTGAACGCCTTACCAACTGAGCAACTGGGGCTCGGATCTAGGATCTAGGTTTGATTCCCAATAAGATTTTAATTTGATATTAATGTACACCTACTAATTGAAAATGATTTTCACAATCTTATGTATTCAGAGCCACAGTAAACTAACTTTTTATGCGTTATATCCGTTTGTGATTAGTCCTAAGCAATTGCCCACCAATGTATTTCAAAATATTAACGAGTAAATTATTGCAAAATAATCAGATTTTACAACTTTGGAATTTTTGTCTTTCCATTACCATAAAAACATTTTTGGGTCTAATATAATTTTTAAGAACTGCACTGCAATTTATAATAATTGAACTCTCCTGTAAGTGTTCTCAATTTTAGAGTATTGTTTGTGGTATACCATGCAAGTGTGGTATACCACTTCCAAAAAACGTCCATCCGTTACTAAAACTTAAATTAAAAAACAAAATTATTAATTTCCAAATTCTAGATTTTGCATTTCTTATAAAACTCAATAAAGTGTACAAAAGTCTACCCCTCAATTATTTGAAATAAAATATATTTAAATGTAATAAGAAGTTGTTGTACAAACTGGCCTTCCGATACCGCCGAAATTCACATTGTATGCTTACCCAAATCCGTCCCTCACAGTAGCAGCAGCCTCCTCTGCTTCCGCAAGGTCCTCCTTGGGGATGCCAACAGGTGCCACCTGAGTGAAACAAATTTCAATTAGTTTTGAAAGAGTCTCAAATTTCAATCTATTTTAATACTTTTAAATTGAAAAACAGGAAATAAATTGAACTCTATATTACTTTTAAAAGTTATTAAAGGAATAAACTGTTAATTGAGAAATTATTTTATTTAATGTGCAAATGAATTTTCGTTTTAAAATTTTAAATTCCAAAATTCAGAATAAAAAACACATGGATATATGGAACAAATCAAAATCGAGGAAAAAAAAAGGGAGGAAATGCTAAGTTTTTTTAAACATTGCTCCAGAAATAAAAAGCTATACAAAATTAACAGGCGGCTATTTTCCTGTAATAATAGTATACATACGAATTTTCCGACAAATTGTCGTTTGAAAGTAAAGTTGCTGGTTTTTTTAAAACAGACTATTTTTGGTTGAGTAAGAAAGGTGGTTAATTTTACTCACTTAATTAAGAGTTTGAGTCGTTTATTTTCAAAAAAAAACATTTAGATTTATTGTTGCTGCAAATGAGATTGCAAAGATCTAGTCAAAATACATTGAAAAAGGCATTTCAAAATAATCAAATCAAAATTTACTGGTAAATCTAAAAAAAATTCAGATTGTTTTGAAAGTTAAATCATTGAAGTTCACAATCCAATTTCCTAATTTGCCCATCTTTAAATACTTCTGTTCTCTGTTTTTCCTGCCTTTTTCAAATAATTTGAGTATTCCAAACTAATTTTAAAAAAAATCAAAATATTCCAGAATGAGAAATACATGATATTTTTTAAAAAAGATTAATGTAGAGACCTATAAAAATAGTGCCGGCAAATAGTAACCTATCCTAATAGTAACCTAAAGTATAAAAAATTATCATTTTTACAAATTTATATTTTAAAATATTTAAATTTAATAAATAGCAATGAACGGATAAGACAAGGCACATTTAGCTGCAATTTTGAAAAATTCCCCAACTTTGCCCAGAAAAATTACACAATTGCTCATTTTCCCTGACAATTTCCTGACTTTTAAGGTCATTTTCCCTAGACAATTCCAGGTTTTTTCCAGGTACATGGGAACCATGTATTTACAATACACATCGATCTCCAGTAATAATGACGACAGTAATTAAAATTTTATGAATTACAGTAAATATTGAAAAAAACTAAAATGTAATTAGTCATATCCCAATTAAATTGCAACATATCCATGTTAAAAAGAAATGGTTTTAAGTTCAGGCAACGGACTGCAATCGGACAAGACTTACCCGAATTGGCCAGACAGGGTGCTGCCTACGGATGTGGTTTTCAAGAGCAACAGGAGTGGAGTATGTCCTGAAGCAGAAGGGGCAGTGTTTCCCCCTTCCTTGGCAAGCCCCAATCTTGATGTGCCTCTGTGCGGAGTCCTTGCGGGAGAAGAGCCGCCTGCACTTGTTGCAGTGTTTCTCCATGTGGCGGTCCTTGTCCCCCTCGTTAACAAACACGCCGCCACAGGAGAATGTGCAGTGGTGAAATTCCTTCAAATCTGGCACAGAAACGATGTCCCCCATCCACAACCTGTACTCCTCCAGGGGTATGGGCCTCCCCACGTGCCTCAACCTCCACTTCTCTCGCTGCTCCTCCATCCTTGACCCTGAAAGGAGAAGTATTACATTTGAGCCTTATTTCAATAAAATTGAGGACACTTGCAGTGTCATAGTAATTCAAAAGAATTATAGTTTGGTTTTTTCAATTAACGTCGATCTAGAGCTGCACAGTGGGCTATTGGCGACGGTTCGGGGTCTATCTCGAAGGGAATAAACTCAGGAACACATACACATTCATACATGCACCTCGTTATTTTAGAACCATGGTCAGATGACGAGGAAACACCTCAACTGGAACCTAACGCCTTCAATAGACGTCGGGATATTGGACCCCGATCAGATTTATCATGCACCAGACCCGTATACACGCCTTTAATTTGGCTTAACTAGTTCCATATACTCAGTATATCAAAAATCAGTTATGCTAGTTAATTAACAATATGTTCTAGTTATTGCATAAGAAATTGACAATTGCTTAATTTGTTATTAATTAAAATAGAGTTAAACATATTTTTCAGAAATTTCCTTAACATTGTTCATATGCATTTTTCAAAAATAGTTTCCATTACTTTTCCAAAAACATTAAAAGTATTAACTAATTACCTTATTCGGAACTGCAAACAACTTGTTCCAACATTTATAACGAAAAGTTAGCTTTGAAGTCGCACATAGACTTCTTAGGGAAAAAATATTTAATAAATTCAAATAAGGTATACAATAGGTACAATCGGCTAAAAGACATCGGGTGCAAATAAGTCATGGGATTTTTACTCAAATACAAACTTTTATTTAATTCACATTAAGATAAAATACTTAATAGAGGTTTAATTATAGTCGTTCCAAAGACAATTTAAAAGCGCTTTGTAACTTTCAAAGTTTCCAAGGACCTTTTGCACAAAAATGAGTTTCTAGGGACTTAGGGGCCATACCAGATTTAAAAAAATTTGGATCAAGTTTTATTTAGCATATTGTAGAAATTTGTTGCTTAGTTTAGAATGTGTAGCGAGTTCGTGATCAGTAGAATTGCCAGATTACTTCCAAGCCATTTATGAAAAGTATCTAGTGTAGAGGGGAATAGTGTACATTAAATCATTTCAGTTTATTTGTATCAGTTTACAAATGTCGCAAAAGATCCACAGAAAACCAAGAACTTTTTGTCTTTTGGTTATCAAAGTACATAATTGTCAAAATGCCTTTAGTACACTTTTGCAAAAACTTAGTTATTTTAAAATTATTTTTACTCTTAACTTGCATTGTGCAATATTTTAATAATAAATTTGAATATACAAAGTTGCAAAGCACATTTCATATTAACATATAACAAAATGGGTTTGCGTTGAGACTTATAAAAAAAACGATTCCTGCAGATGCGCCAAAAGCCGTTTCGCCATTGTCAAAAAGTTAATAAATGTGCCAAGCAAAACATTAATGGTTAATGGAGTAAAGAATATCAAAGAATTTTATTGATATTTTCTGTATCCTGCAGATCCCTTTAAGATATTAATGATAGGTTCTTCTAGAAGCACTTTTGTACATAAAAAATTTTAGTTGGAATTTTATAATTGTTTTTTTTTTAACCCAACTTGGAACTTTCTGAATTTTCTGGTAGTAAGTAATACCAGCCAAAAAGAAATAAAACCTCTATATCAGTGTTTCTTAACCTGTGGTTCATGGACCCCTTGGGGGTCCATGGGTCATATTTTGGGGGTCTGCCGACTGATCCTAATTTTTAAAATGTTTGCATCAATATTTAGCCAGCAGTGGTAACCCGGACCCACTTCATCCTTAGCGCGCTCTGTATAGCAACCCTGTTTCTTTTTCCGCTCCTCCGGAGAAGAGAATTTGAGGCGCTTTTTCGCGCATGCTCATTCATTTCTCTTTTGTTTTAGCCTTTTCATTGGTCGATAATTTGTTTGAGTTTGAAATAGCGGTATAATTTTAAACTTGATTCACGATTTTATTTCCGTTGGATCTGCCCTGGAGGTAAGACGTACATTTATTTTTGTCTTTCATCTGTTTGTGAGTAGCATATTTTTTTGGTGTTTTCTTAGCTTATATTATTGCCAAATGCTTGATTTCACTATGGAATTAGCTCTTGCTGAAGTTTTGAATGCGAAAAATAAATATTCAGTTGGCTATTTTAGTGTTTTACCAGTCATGGGTAAGAAAGCGTTGTTAGAATAATGTATGAAAGAGGGAATGATTTTATCGATGTATAAATGTCCAAAATGTGGATCACAAATGAGTTTGAAGCTGAGACATAAGGGTATATCCTCCATCGATACAAGATTCCTTGCCGCTTTTTCAAGTGTTTTTTTGTGTCTTAATGTTTGTTCTTAATGTTTCATTTGATTATTTGAAATAAAACTGTTACTATTACTATTGAAATAAAAATATTAAAATAATTAAATAATAAAACAGAATATATTTTGTAATAAATTATGTTTAAGCAATTTTTTTTCACAGAAGGGTCCGTGACATATTTAAAATTTTTAAAGTGGTCCATTGTACCAAAAAGGTTAATAAACACTGATCAGATAAAGTCTATCTGATCATAAAGAAAAATTCTACAAGCAATTCTAACAGTCATTCTGGAAGGACATTGTCTTATTATTTAAATGATTTTTCTATACGAATATTTCATTTAGCTGATTTTAAGGTGTTTCATATCAAATTTATAAAAATCTCTTATTTTATATCTATAGCTAGCTTTATCTCCATCACTGGACATGCAGCACCTACTTTTTGGGGCTGGGACATTGGCATCACCGTCGGAGGAGTCGGGACGGCGGCGCTTCTCTCGGTTGACGAGCCCCCTGGAAGATGAAACAGAATTATGACACAATCGCTTAGAGTAATCACAAGAAAAGAAATGGGTTACTTAAGAAAATCTGCCAACATTTCAAAATATCAAATATACACTTTTTTCCCCATATTTCAAATCTGTATTTTGAAAATATTCCTTAATGATTTTGCACTCAGGGAATATGTTTGCTATTTAATTTCCTTTTTCTGGAAGTTGCATCCTGTTCTTTATAAGGAGGTATTCCCTTGTCTTGATATTTTTTTGTATAGGGGGGATAACTATAAAAATAAGTTATTCCTGCAGCTGAATATAAATCCAGGGTGGCAACAAAAGTCTGGAAAAAAAGTTCCGATATTTCCCTGACTTCCATGATAGTATCACAAAATTTCCCTGACTTTAAAATTACATTAAGAAACTTTGAAATATATGCTTTGTATAAAAACAAAGTATTCATGCTACAATACAATAAATTTACTGCATTATAAATAAAAATTTATAAGCAATACTTATTGTCAGTTAAAATAATAATTTATAGATACACAAATTATACAATTGTGACAGGCATAATAGTAATTAACCATGTTCTCTGTAAGCAGATAATGCAAATTTTTCCAACTATTTCTTTTGGAGATAATTTTAAATGTTTTATATGCCAATCTTCAATAAATCACATTCATTAGCCCCTCACATGTTGCTCACAATTTCAAGGTCCAATGCACTTTGCTTTTTGCTGTTCCCTCAGCAGTGGTTCACGTTTTTAAAAAAATAAAACTGAAAATATGCATAACCATACTTTTTAAAAAAAATTCTTTTTCAGAACTAAAAGGAAATATTGACAACTAAATTACCCAGAATAGAGTGCATAATGGAGGATAATTTCCATTTTAATGATCCAAATTAGAAAATTTCCCTGATTTTTTGTGAAATTTCAAAAATTTCCCTGATTTTTCCCCGATATTTCCAGAATAAAAAATTTTCATGACAATTCCCTGATTTCCCGGTTATGTTACCACCCTGAAATCTCAGTATAGCAAACATATTTAGAGGGACGCAAGAGGGGCAATACCTCTTTATAAAAAACGGGATGCAACCGTTCCATAAAAAGAAACTTAAAGAAAAATAAAACGTTATTTTGGTGACTTAGGAGACACTTGAATGGAAAGGGTTAATAAAATGTTAATACACAAATGATGTCATAATACACAAGTGATGATTTTTAATCTAACTTTAAGGAAAAAATGCCAAGTCTATTTTTTTTTATTTTAGGAACAAGTGGGGAAAAAATTTAAACTTTAAAATTAATTTTATATTGCCACTATTTGAAATTGGTGCTAATTTACAAAAACCAGTTTAAAAAATATCCGATTAATCTATATTCCCAGACAAAAATTATTAATCACAGTATACCAAACATATTTAGTGGTTGATGACATGTCAAATGTTTTGAGTTACAAGGAATATCCATCTGAAGAAAATTTTAGAAAGCATACTTAATGCTTCTATATGAACAAAATAATTTATAACAAGTCTGCTTTTATCATTTTAGATTCATGCTTATATCTTTAATAAAAAGATGTTTTATGTCATTCTTCAAAAAAAAAAAAATCCTTAGACATAAATTATTCTTTCTAGCAAGTCAAGATAATTCCGAACATTACAAGACAAAACCGTAATGAAACCAAGTTCATTTTTTCGCAATTGAGAATTAAAAAATAGATATTTTTTTCAAAAGTTCAAAAGACAAGATGGCTTCCGAACTCATGAGGATATATTTAAGAAATGTAAGATATTATATTTTGAAAGTTTAGATACCATAACAATGGAATTTGATGTCAGATTTAAAGATAGTGTACGTCTATATTTTGTTATTTTTTATTTTTTAGGGATGAACCTGATAGTGGTTTTGCCGGATACCGGATATCCGGCGCACATTACAAACCGGATATCCGAACTGGATTTTGCCGGATATCCGATCAGATATCCGGCAGTTTCTTTCTTATGAAAATATCTTCTCATACACACTAGAAAATACGGAAATCGGACAAAAATTACGAAATATTTTTTTATTCTATAATATTCCCCAATTACTTATCCTTAAGGTGATACCAAGATTGAATAAATATTCAAAAAACTTTATTTACAAAGGGTTAGTCTAGGGTGCTGCTTAGCCAATGGGCGTATGTTTTGTACACTTTAAACTCAATTTCTGAATAATTGTATTTTTACCATATGCTCTTTCATTCCAAACATAAAAACTCAAGTTTGCTTAAACTTTTGAGAAATTTATTTTTATTTTAACTTTATATTAGTTGTGAGATGTTATGACCTTCCACCATAACGATTCATCAAAAAAAAAAAACATTTAAAGTTAAAAACGAGAAAAATTCAAGGGAGAATCTGCACACTGTTAATACATTGGTAGAATTTTCAGGAAAATACTTAAATACCATATTCTTAGCAAAGATAATTGACCGCCACAAAAAAAATCTTCGATGTTTTATTCTTCCGGGTATCCGGCTTGGAAAATCGGATATCCAGCACTTTACTTCCGGATAGTTAAAAGTCAGCCGGATAGGCCGGATACCGGATAGTTACCAGATATCCGTTTCATCCCTAATTTTTTCCTTTATTTAAATTTGCAAGAACGTGACATTTATTATTTCAAGAAGTTATTAGACTATTTTGGATTTTTATAAACAGAAAGAATATAGAATTTTATAAACAGTCCTTACATTGTTGTATTTAAAAAAAAAAAACATACCTCTCCATCACTGCCCGATGTTCCTGGAGCTTAGCATACTGCTCCTGTTAAAATTAAAAATAATTTGAATAATTCATGTTACTAAACATTTAATTTTACTATATAGCATTTGGGAACAGATGTAGTATCGGACATTTGGCGCGTTTTTTTGTTGGCGACGAAAAAAGTCGCCAAAATGGGTTTTTTGATAACGCGGCTAAATAGTAGAATTTATTATGAAGTTTTATTCGACTGTTAACTATTTTGTTGTATTCTTCTGCTTTCATTCGAAATTGCCGATAAAAATAGTTCTGGCAACGCACAAAAACGATTACGCAGCACTATGGCATCACAGGGTTGCCAGATTAAAAAGTCTCCACACGAATCGAAAATACCAACAATGTCATGTCGGGTTGCCATACTATAAATTTATCAACCCTATAAAACACGCCAAAAACAACTTGCGTGAGAAATGTCCTTTACTACATCTGTACCCGAAATTTTCATATACCCCACAAAAAAAAATTGTGCAAAAAAAGACCGCACAAGAACAGGTTTGAGTGTATTAGTGCAAAATAAAATAAAAATAACAGGATTTGCATACCAGGGTGAGCTGCGTCCCTGCCGGCCTGCCATCGCTGTAAAACATACATTATTAATTTACAAAAAAAAGAGACAATTTTTACATCAACTTATAAAATTATTTTAAATTGTCATCAACAAATGCAAAAAATGACCACCTACTATACGCTCCATAGCCATTGGTTCCCAACCCGTGGGGGTCTGCGGAACTTTTGTTTAATCAAGATTCTTTTGTTTTGCTTTTATACAAATAAACAAATTGTTTGGGAATTCATTCTTTTTAATGCCAAAATAATAACTTTTTCCCAATTCCTATTGATTTCAAAAGCTACCAATTAAAAGAGAAACAAATTAAGTTAGATTTTCTTAATTAACAAATTTATTAATACATATAGTCTGAGGAAATTTAGAAAAGATCTTAATTAAATTTAAGTATCTGAATTACATGTTTAATTGAAAAATGTTTTAATATTAATTCAAAGTGATGGCAATGTAACTTTGCTCACTGTGGTCTGACCACCTAAAAGATTAGTTAGGAACAACGCTGTTCTAAACCTAGGAAGGTTAAGTCTTGTTTATTAACACGACAAGGAGCTAACCTTCCCTTTTGGGTGTATCTTTACACCAGATTTTAAAAAAATAAACATAGCTATTAGGAATAAACAAAACTTAAAATAAATCATTATAATTTTTCCTTTTTTACTAAAGATGTTTAAACCTATTGCAGTCTTATGACTAACTCAAAAACTTGCAGAAAATGAAAAATAGAAAGGCTTAGGAAAAATTATGTAAAAATCTCCAAAGGATAAAAGCTTATTTGTATAGCTAACTTGACCAAGCAACAAGGAATAATCTAGCTAAATTACTGATAAATCAAGTTGAACAATATACATTATTATAAATAATTTATCAATAATAATATAAATATATTATCAAATTAAAGCATTAATTAATTTAATAAGCCGTTTAAAAAAAATTTAGGGCGATTAGTAAAATTGTGTGAATTTAGAATATATGAAACACGTTTAATGGCAGGTTACATACCCAAATTGCGAATTACTGATTTCAGACTGCTAGTTTTATGATTAAACAAATTACTGCGTCTCTTATTCCAAACTGCAAAGTCGTGATGCTAACAAATATTTCTTATTTGTTTCTGGATTTTCTCCCCAAGTGATTTTTTTTTTTTAGCCGAGTGCATAAGTTCTTCAGCCACAATACTATTTCTACTACCACTATTGCAAAATTTACAATATACAAAATGTTTCAGAAGATCAGACAGTATTCCAATTTCAACAACATCAAGATTTTTACCAATATATAGAAATACTGCTGCACAATTTATTTTTTATTAGAAGCTGCAGAGCATTTTAGTCTCAATTGGAAAGTCATTTTTAATAACAGAATTTCCTGTGCTGATTAGGACGAAATTGATTTACGAAATACTTTTACACTCTCTGTTACAAATAAAATAGATTTATTATGTCGAGGTTAAATTGAATTAGGGTTAATTGATTTTGCGTGAATATAATTGTAAACACGGAGTAAAATTGTAAACAAACCCTCGGAGAAACCGGAGTCATAGTTGCAGTTAAAACTAAGTCCCCAACAAAACTGTATAAAAAATATTAAATTTTGAAATAAAAACAATGTAAAATTAAAACAGGAAGTAAGGGGAAAACGAAACTAAAAAGTTTAATTTTCAATTTACATATTTATTATATTCTAATCTTCATTACAAATTTTATAAACTGAGCTAAAATATCACTGGGGAGCATATTAAGTATGTGCTTTTTGTCTTGCTAGGTGATGAAAAGATAAGTCAGAAAGATTTGTACTTTTAAAATAACTAATGAGAGGGAATTTATGTTCACAAATTGGGGTATCACGGCTTAAGCAGCGAAATGTTTATATCCCATAATGGCTAATGCAACGAATAACAACTTTCCAAAAGAGAACAAAACAAAGTTACCTTTTAGCATGTTTTTTTTTTAATTCGGTTTTTCTTTTATTAAAAAGATTTTATTTTTTCCTTTTTTTAGTTTTTAATTTAGCCAGGCGGTTCGTCCCCTGCTGTTATTCACCAGGAAACTCAAATTGTCGGTCACTTTTTTTCCCATGCCCCAATTTTGAGCAGGTGATAAATTTTATTTTTCTTGTTTCCTGTAAAGTTTTATTTGGAAATAGGGCTTTTTCTTAGGAGGTATATAATACCTTGAGAAATACAATACCAAATAAGTGCAGCCCCTTTAACTTTGCAATTGTTATACTACAAAAAAAATCTAGACGGGTACTCAGATTTTGTGAATCATCGGGGCAAGATGCAGACTCACCAGCATTGTTTATTTTTATTAAATAATTTTAAAATTGTATCGTACCTCACAAAACGCGCCCTTTTGGGTGTGCGCTCCTCGTCATCACTTCCCTTTCTCTTATTCATCTGTTGGAAGAACAAAAATATACACCACGTTAAGAAAAAAAAATCAATATAGAATAAGTAGTAAAGTAAATATAAAAACATTTCGAATTGTTTATTACTTTTAAATTCGACATAACTAACGATTAAGATAACTTGAAACGGGGGGTGGGGGGGGGGGGGGGCTTAAACACTGCGGCACCAATGTGCAACTACAATCGATATTCTTTTTGATCATCCACAGGCATATAAATAAAATTTATGACCAACTTAAAACATAAGAATAAGTTTTAACATTTCAAAATTCCAATCGGTATTTTTTATCAACTACAAATTTAGGAGCATAGCATGTAGATTATGGGTAGGTTTGGAAAAAACAGCTTTAAAAAAAAAATTCCAATATATGAAATTTATTGTGTCATTTTGTTTATTAACTTTGGAAAACAGGCATATTTAAAATACAATACAACAAATTGTTCCAAAATTAATAATTGGTGAATTAACGTAGCATTAGGGCTACTGGGGACGGTTGAGGATCTACCGCAAAGGCATAACCAGAGAACACTGCCTCATAATTTGGAACTATGGTCAGATGGAGAAGACAAAATATCCTTCAAAACATTGATTTTTAAATAGTAAACAGTGCCATATATACAAAACTTGGCCTATTTAAAACTCAGTATGTCTAGAGCCGAACTAAAAACGACCATTACCGCTAGACATATCTCATTGACAAACTTAAAAGAAAACACAAGAGAAAAGAAATACAGTAAACCCGCACAAATTCCATTGTTAAAGTTGTATTATATAAAACAGATAAAAATTAAAAAAATAAAACTTACATTTTAAATGAATAAAAAGACCAGCGCAGTATTCCAATTAAGAAAAAAATCAAACACAATCGCTAACAGCGATAACCAACAACAACTTTAATAACAAAAGCAAAATACTATAAATACAGTATTTAATAAATTAAAATACAGTATCACATATCGCCCAGTAAAAGCGAGCAGAAAAAACCGTTCAAGCTATTACTGGCAAAATATAAATGATACTGGAAGCAAAATTTCGCTGAATCGCAAGATTCGAAATCGCAAAAAGATATGAGAAGGAGTAAACACAACCTCGTGGGTCAAAAATTCAATCTCATAAGAAAATAATCTAGAGGAGCCACGCTATTTACGCAGCGATGGTTGCGTAGAGATCAAACGCCTTCTTCCGGTTGTTAAAGATATCTCTATTGGTCAGATGGCTTGAACTAGCAAGACTGGTAACACCCCTTTTTTAGGTTGCCGTAGTTGATTTGGGGAAAGTCGCCAAACTGTAAATCTTGCCAAATGAAGAAAACGTTCTAAAAACGTAACCTAGGTTTTAGCCCCACTCTGTCTGACCTGTACATAATTTTAACTGTCTTCCAAAGGCATCGACTACGCTAGTTGGTTCCCCCATGTTCTATCTTATGTTAATGTGTGGGGGAAAAAATGTGTTCTAATCTTTCAGGAATTCATACAGGCACGTAGGTAAGGGGTTCGAACCCCTCCCATTGTAAGTCAAGAAGAAAAAATAAAAAAATCGAATTGCTGTAAAAATACTTTAAAAAACTAGAAAAATTTTACTTTCTCTTATTATACTTCTTGTAAAGCTGATATTTTACGGGAATCCTGCCCCGGAAAACATTTTTCAAAAAGCTTCAAAAACAAGTTTTGAGGCAATTTTTATCTCAAATCAAGCTTCAAAAGATATCGTCGAGTTCATTTTCTAGCATTTGGGTTTCGGCGACAAAGGGAAAAGATCGTCAAAAGGGCCGTGTACACAAGATGCTTCAAAACCGTATATTATTCTAAACAATGATTCTCAAAACATAAATTTGTTCTCTAAATTTATTTCATAATTAGGGAGTGGTATTTACTAATTTTAAAAATAGGCAATGGTATTGGTAACGATTTCATGAAAAATAAATGATAACTGTTGCTGTTATGGTATTTGCCTGTCAACGTATTCATGTTTACTTTTAAAAAAAATTAATAATTTAAAAAAAAAAAAAAGTGGGGAGGGTGTTGATTTAGGGAAGGATTCTCTTCAACTCTTGTTGAGGGGAGGGGGGGGGGGAGATAAGTAACCTAAAGTAATCCCTTGCTCAGTCACTGAACCCCTCCCATGGTTTTTGTTAGTTTGGTTTTTGTTAATTAACGTCGCACTAGAGCTGCACAGTGGGCTATTGGTTCGGGGTCAATCTCGAAGGAAAGACCCGGGAACACATACACATTCACACACATACATGCACCTCGTTATTTTAGAACCATGGTCAGATGACGAGGAAACACCTGAACTGGCACCCAACGCCTTCAATAGACGTCGGGACTTTGGACCCCGATCAGATGTATCGTGCACCAGTCCCGTATACACGCCAGTATAATTTGTTGGATATTCTGGACGACTTTCTAGTATTTTTGTAGCGAAGCTGGCAACCCTCCGATGGCAAGATCACTACTTTTTTACTTTTCTATGTCAAGTCCATTTCCCGGATTCGAACCACCAATCCTCTGATTAGTAGCTGAACGCCTTACCAACTGAGCAACTGGGGCTCCCCCTCCCATGAAAAATCTATATCTACGTGCCTGAATTCATACAACTCCAGTGCCGCCAAGTCCGTGTAACCTTGCCTCATGCCTGCAAGTCCTCTTTCACCAATCCCCTCATGTTAAAAACCTAATCATGTGTTGCCTTGAGCTCAAGTAATGTTTGATATATTTTGCCATATTGACATTTTCTTCGAAAAAATTTCTGATCTTGTCTTTAGATTTTTTTTTTTTATTATTTTGGATATTGCAAAAACTAATGTATTGAGGCTTATTCAGTATTCGAAGGGCACGTGGGTCTTAGAGGTCCGGTCGTTCTAAAACCATACCGAAGAAACACCCCCTTTTCTCGAAAGTGGTTCAGGTGGTGTCCAGTAGCTGTATTTAAGGTCAACCACTCTCTGATGGTTGGAATTTCCACATTCCTGAATTTCACTTTTGTAGATATTTTGGGATATCAGGGTCTTTCAGGCTCGACCCGCGTGTTCGTGTATTCAGATCTAAGTCCATTTTGTTTTAAAGTTTTGGAAGTAAAATAAAGCGATATATGTCGTACAAAGAAAAAAGGAAGAGGCTGGAAACTATGCTAAAGGGAAAAAATCACACTTGCGGAAATAATTAGAAAAAAATAAGCGAGCATTACCTAAAAAATTCATCACATGAAAAAACCGAGGAGTGTATTCGGCTTTGCTCGTCTTTCAGAAACACATGACAATAGTTTCGTCTGTACCAAAAAAGAATAAATGCGTAAACGTTTTGTAATTTATTTTTAATGCACACTTTGTGTCTGTTCTTTCATAGAGAATGCATTTCAGGTGGTAAAAGGTTGGTTTGATGTGGTTTTAATTAATGTTGCACAAGAGCTGCACAGTGAGCTATTGGCAACGGTTCGGGGCCTATCTCGAAGGAAAGACCCGGGAACGGTGCCTCGTATTTTTGAACCATGGTCAGATGACGAGGACAACACCTGAGCTGACACCCGACTCAACCTCAATAGGCGTCAGGACATTAGACCCCGATCAGATGTATCGTGCACCAGTCCCGTATACACGCCAGTATAATTTGTTGTATGTTCTGGACGACTTTCTAGTATTTTTGAAGCGAAGTTGGCAACCTTGCGATCACCAGATCACTACTTTTTACATTCCTTTGTCAAGTCCATCGCACGGATTCGAGCCACCAATCCTCGGATTAGTAGCTGAACGCCTTAACCGCTCGGCCACGGACATTAGTTTCGTCTGTACCAAAAAAGAATGAATGCGTAAACGTTTTGTAATTTATTTTTAATATGCACTTAGTGTCTGTTCTTTCATAGAAAATACATTTAATGTGGTACAAGACATTCTCGCTAGTATTATTTAACAAAAACGGCAGACCGGGTCTGATAGACCCACCGCGCGTCCTCGCGTAAGTACTTATAGCGCGCGTTCCCCCGGGTTAATATTTTTTTTTTATTTCCGTGAATATGTCTTTAAAATCGGGAGCCCCAGTTGCTCAGTTGGTAAGGCGTTCAACTACTAATCAGAGGATTGGTGGTTCGAATCCGGGAAATGGACTTGACATAGAAAAGTAAAAAAGTAGTGATCTTGCGATCGGAGGGTTGCCAGCTTCGCTACAAAAATACTAGAAAGTCGTCCAGAATATCCAACAAATTATACTGGCGTGTATACGGGACTGGTGCACGATAAATCTGATCGGGGTCCAAAGTCCCGACGTCTATTGAAGGCGTTGGGTGCCAGTTCAGGTGTTTCCTCGTCATCTGACCATGGTTCTAAAATAACGAGGTACATGTATGAATGTGTGTGTGAATGTGTTCCCGGGTCTTTCCTTCGAGATTGACCCCGAACCGTCGCCAATAGCCCACTGTGCAGCTCTAGTGCGACGTTAATTAACAAACCAACCAACCAACCAACTTTAAAATCGGTGCGGATACATAAACTTGATTATGAACGTGACCTATCATCGTGTAGAAGAAATAGACAGCGTCGACCACTAATCCACTGCCTCCTCTGATCTTTGTTTGGTGTGATGGGGGAAAATAAGTCATTTTGTGCATACACTGGCTTGTTTATCCGCTGTAACTTCGGATCAAATTGAAGGAAAATACTAGTTCTACAAATCCATTTGACTAGTTGACAAGGGGCCTCCGTGGCCGAGCGGTTAAATTTGTCACCTGGTAATACGAAGATTCGTGGTTCGATGCCAGGCGAAGGACTTGACAAAAAAAAATAAAAAAAGTAATGATCTTGTGATTGGAGGGTTGCCAGCTTCGCTACAAAATACTATAAAAGTCGTCCAGAACATCCGCAAAAATTAACGGCGTGTATACGGGACTGCTTTACGATAAATCTGATCGGGGTCCAAAGTACCGACGTCTATTGAAGGCGTTGGGTGCCAGCTCAGGTGTTGTCCTCGTCATCTGACCATGGTTCAAAAATACAAGGCATCGTTCCCGGGTTTTTCCTTCGAGACAGACCCCGAAGTAAGTAACCTGTCCACTCCCGAAGGATATACAGGTGTCTTAATGTGACTCAGTCTCAACAACGGCAACCCCCCTCAGTAACTTTGAAGCATGAAAAGATAACAACGACAACAATTGAACTAGCATACCAAGCATTTGTGAGGCGTGAGAACGTTTAGAAAGATTTTCCGTGCAGCAGAATCCACAATCTCCAATCTCCCGATTATAAGTTTGTTTTTCTAATCACTCGGCTACCAAGGGACTTGTTTTGAAAAATAAGGTCGTATTTGCTAACTTACATAGTTTTTTTTTTTACACGTATTTTAACTTACAAAACTAACCAGCATAGGTTTTCGCCTGGTCATCTGGCATCTATATGTAGATCTAGTGCGATATTTTTGCAAATTAACTAATTACAATTATTTCCTAGATACCCGTTCCCAATAGCCCATTGTATATAGCTCTGCTCTAGTGCGAAAACTAACCAACAATTCCAGATTCACCTTTGCAAAGAAAAGATTAAAAATATAACCTTTTAACAAGGCGCTAACATCCTTTCCTGTCGCGAATTACAACTGTTTTTACAAAAAAGTACCTTCTCTGCATTTTCGAAAAAATTCTTGGTCGTGAAAGTGTTAATATTGAATTGTCTATTGTGCTGTGCGGTATTGATAAGGAAAATACATAATACTTTTTATGCTGGTTTTAGAGGCAATTAGCTGAAGCACTTCCATAACCGGGTAAGATCAATAATATTTAACATTTTTTTAATTAGTGCAATATTTTCGAAAATAATGCAAAACTAAATTAAAAATATAAACAATTATTTTTTTTCACTTAACCAAATCGATAAGTAATGTCGTCAGACCCCGTACAAAACTAATGTCTATTTATAAAGATACTATTTAAAATCCAAAAGTTGATGGTTAAAAATTAATGTTTTTGCTAAAAACCAAATCGGTGTGATCTCATAATCAAACCAGTAAAAACACGAGGGAAACGCTACTGAAATTCAAAATTTGGGAATCCATGCCTAATATGGTAACCTCGGCCCAAACTCCCTTCTTCCTCTTTCAAGGAACGCACAGAAGAAGAAAAAAAACAGTATCATTATGTGAGACAACCAACCAATAAGATTCACGGAATGTCCCCATGCTTGAAACCACGGATTTATGGAGATTTCAGCAACACGTGTTCTCCAAGAGAAGCTGGGAAAAGAGTCTAGGGATGTAAAATTAACGTTCTTTTATGAAAACAGGTGTTCCTTGTTCCTGTTCTTTTTTAAAGAACTGTTCTTTAATCAGTTATTTTTGACAAAACTGTTCTTTTTTTAGTAAAACGATTTTTTTTTTATTTTAAAGCCAGTGGCGGACTGGCCATAGGGTTGACCTGGAATTTTCCCGGGTGGCCGTTAATATTTTTAAAAAGTGGCCGGGTGATTTCTTGAAAAAAAATATTTTTTAAATAATTTATTAAAGGTCAACGCCGTTTTTTTCAATAACGTATCAAATTTGAAAACAGGAGGCCATGATATCTCTAAGAAAAGCCAAATTATTGCCTCTTTTGAAACTCCGTTCCAGCTCTGATTTATGGGGCTGCGGCCACGGAGGTGACATGAAGCCAATTCCAAAAGTGTCGAGATATGAGAAAGTAAAGGAGGCCGTCCGGCCCGGCCTCCACTGTATTATTTTGACAAGTGTTTATCGGTTGAAAGAAGGAATAATTTTCTTAGAATAGGACCGTTGGTGGCTTCTTATTGAAGAAGGTTCTTCGCCGAAGGTATTAAGATTGGGAAAAGACAGCAAATGGCCGAAACGTGTACACTATCCCGTCTGTCTATAATAATTGAAGGAGACTATTTTGGAACCCCTTGTCGTTGGGAGACGTCAAAGATCAGTCGCTAAAAGCGCGGTCATTTTAGAACCCCTTTCCTCTCTCCCAATAACTTTGATAACGGCCCAGACTTTTTTTTGTTTGATGAACCTCCCAATAGCAGGGACTGGGCCTGATTACCGAATAGGCCCGGGAAGCCCCGACTTACACTTCACATTTTTGAGGGGCCCCTAAACCATACATTTTATATAAATATTTAACTGCCCTAACATAGTTTGCTACTAAATTTACCTTAATAAAGTGGCATTATTAACTTTAGCAAAAATAAAAAAAAATTGCCACTTGTGTTGCATTTGTTCGAATATTGGGGGAAAAATCAAAAACATACAGAATAATAGGAATATTCATTAATTATTAATAATTTTTTAATATAATTTATAATGTGTTTCGTTTTAATGGAATTCAGGGGCAAGGATTTGAGTGCATGTAAAAGCTCGATTTGATGTTCCAGGGCCTATTTGACAGCCATGGGGCCCCCATTTAAAGGCAGGCTTCCCTTGCTTCAATGTCTTAATCGGGCCCTGAGCAGGGGTCCAGGGAGTTTGGTTCTCCCTATTCTCTATCTTCAGGTTATAGGCCGGACGCCCCCCCCCCCCCCCCATTAAAATAAATTATCTTCAATTCTATCTAAATTTTCTTTTTATTATTATATTATTATTATAATTCAACATGTACCACACCAGCAACTTTTAAAAGCTACAATAATCTATTCCTGAGTGCATCTCCACTTTCAACAAACACATTTATATGAGCAGGGTCGCCTTTAGGGGTGTGCCACAGGTGCCGCCGCACAGATCCCCGCGCTTTATGTTGTGTCCGCGTTGACATTAAACAATTTCTTTAAAAACAATTATAAAATCGGTTTTTAACGTGAAACCTCTTTAAATCATTTACATGGGAAATCAGGATAGAAGCATCATGATATGGTGTCTATTTCGACAAGTGATGAATAGCACAATTTACATATATTTGGCTTCGTTTAATAGGAAAGTAGGCGCTCATGCGTATAAAATCACGATATAAAGCAAAGCACATACGGGGCGTGGGTGGGGGAGATGTTGTGTTAGACGAAAAGCTTGTTTATCTTTCTTCTTTTGGAGACCAATCTCTATCAATGCAATCTGCTGTAATGACACACTTGCTCTGACTTATTTCCTCTTCGGTTTTTTATGCGTAATTTAATTTTATTTAAATTAGAATGCTTTGTTAAGGATTTTTAACTAAATATATATATAGTAGATAACTATTAAAAAATTAATTAAAAAAAAAATTCTCCTATTGCTACAGATAATTTATACAATGTGCTTTTTTCATCAACTTATGCGCTATTTTCATGTAAGAATGGTGCAAAACTTGTTTTGCTATAAAAAAAATTCTTAAAATCTGGTTAAAGGGGCTGCGTGGCTTCCTTTGCATAGGGCATCGCATCTGCTAAGGGCGGCTCTGTATATGAGACTACAAAGACCCCTTCACCTCATCTCCATTTTTTTCTCCTTTCCTAGCAGTTGGACGCTGTAAGAGTTGGACAGTTGTTTTGGGTGGCTTCTGGCGCTGTCCCCCCCCCCCTCTCCCCAACCTAGTCTATTGGTCACCACTCAACAGGACATATCCGAAGGGACGAGCGACTTATAATAGGGGGACAACTTTGGCGACAGCAGACAAATTACCCACATTCATCTTTCTCTGAAACCAAAACACGCCGATTTTCAACAACATACTCGTTCTAGGAAATGTAAATTAAGTAGCCCCAACAACCCTACCCTAAACAAACGCAATCCTTCTCTGTAGTTCATTTCACACCCGCTGTGATAATCAGATCCCCCCTGGTGTTGTCCTGAGGTCCCCAACGTTGAATCACAGAATCAGGGCGATGCGATGCCCATAGCCTCCTGAAAACTCAAGTAATCAACAAGTCTGGAATATGACAATGAGGCAGCAAAGTGCTTTTTTTACCCGTATTTGGATTTGGGTAATAGATTTTCTAGAATGATAGTAAAGTTAGTTGTAAGAGCTGATGAATTATAGTTCTAGTCAGTGGCGGCGATTGGGTGGTAAAAGTGGGGGGGCAAGATCAAGATGAAACAAGGTGTATGGGGCGGGGGGGTAGGGAATAATAAAAATATTGACCACCAAAACAATGAATATTTATATTTACTCTTTGTTTTGAGTTATTTAAAGAAAGGACACTATCGTAAAATAGGTACAAGACGCCCAGGTCGATTATTACCCCATTTCCGATTATTCCCCCCCCCCCTTTTTTTTTAAAGGATACGGACTGTTGCAAAGAATCTAATTAATATACTTATTGACCGACCTCCAAAGGGATAGCCAAAATACTAGAATGTCGTCTAGAACATCCACAAATAATTAACTGCGTGTATAAGGGACTGGTGCACGTTAAATCTGATCGGGGTCGAAAGTCCCGACGTCTATTGAAAGCGTTGGATGCCAGCTCTGGTGTTGCCTCGTCATCTGACCATGGTTCAAAAATACGAGAAGTCGTTCCCGGGTCTTTTCTTCGAGATAGGCAAGAACCGTCGCCAATAGCCCACAGTACAGCTCTAGTGCGACGTTAATTAACCAAAACCCAAAAGGATAGGTATC
Source organism: Troglohyphantes excavatus (assembly GCA_963932185.1). Taxonomy (NCBI): domain Eukaryota; kingdom Metazoa; phylum Arthropoda; class Arachnida; order Araneae; family Linyphiidae; genus Troglohyphantes; species Troglohyphantes excavatus. Next base: position 61,511,403 of record OZ010677.1, read on the forward strand.
CTTTCCATTTGTGTCAGTGTTGAAAAAAAAATGAAGAAAATTTTATCTTCTCACCCTTCTATTTCCCAGTGAATTTCCTGCAGCATTTACAATTCTACATTTGTGGTGCAAATTTTGCCAGATCAGGTGTTGTCTTCGTTATCTGACCATTGTTCTCGGGTTTTTCCTTCAAGATGGGTCCCGAACCATAGGCAATAGCCCAATATGAAGTTCTGGTGCGCCGTTATTTAACCAAATACGACTTAACGATCGAAATTCCCAACTCAACAGTGCTAAAAATTCCCAGTTCCAATTTATTGACATTTTCAACTTTTTATAAATTAGGTAATATTAAACAGTTCTCTCAAAAGTATTGATTTGTTGTACGCATGTTCCAATGCAGTGTCCGTTCAGAGGTCTAATTTAAATGTAATCTTACAAGTTGGGCAATTTCTAATCTTCCCTCGCTTCTATTTTCTAATAGTATATTAACAGGCACGTAGGTATAGATTGGATTTTTTATGAGCTTAGAGGGGGGGGGGGGAAGGGACCAGCGACTGAGCAACGGATTCCTTTAGGTACCTTATCCCCCCCAGCCCCCACCCCCAAGGGGTGGAAGGTACCGTTACCTTAAGAAATCCGTTCCTTTTTTAAGGGTCTCCCTTAGAGGGGGAATTACAGAACAAATTTAAAGTTTGAGAATATTTATAATATATGTGTGATAATTATTAGTTATATAATTTATAGTTATGTTAATTTAAAGATCTAATACGCGTTTTAGTTGACTAAAAAAGTAAAGAATATAAAGGCTACATGAGCTAAAGTATTGTGGGAGTCACAAGACTCGACATTGCATGGTATTCTGCAACACAATCGACACTGCTAATTTTAAATTAAACATTAAATATACTTAATTGAATTCAAAGGAAATTATTTACTTATTACCAATAAATATTAACTTCCATTAGTTAAATTTAAATTGTAAAGGTCATTTTAATACAAAGATCTAAAAGAAACAAGTAATTTACCAACTTAACGGCGCCAGGTGTTATCCTCGTTATCTGACCATGGTTCAAAAATATGACGCGTTGTTCCCGGGTTTTTAATTCAAAATAGGCCCGAACCGTCGCCAATAGTCCAATATTCAGCTGTAGTGCGGCGACGTTCAATACAGTGTGCGTTCAGAGGTCTAATTTAATATTACAGGTTGGGGTATCTACTAAAAGGATTCCAGACTATTGGGGGGGGGGGGGGGGGGGGGAGAGAGGTCGACCCGAATAAAACCGCAAATCACACAAATCACAAACAGTAATAAAACATATTTATTATCGTTGTAATGTAAAAAAACTCAGACGTTCGGCGCCTATAGATTGCGCAATACTACGTATTTCTGCTCCTGGTTTAAATCAAAGAGGCAATTACAAAAAAAAAAAAAAAAGAGAAAGTTAAATAATAAAAGAAGAGCAGGTGCTGGGCCAATAAATTTAAAATTATTATAGAAAATATGGGAGATGGTTTTGCTTTAGAATAAACTGGCAACTTATAATAAAGTATTTTAAGGCTAACGAAATTATGTGGTCACTTTCACATAGCATGTTTTGGGGCATCTTGGCTATACGACCTGATGATCTTTTCCCTTTTGTCATCTTTATTTTTATTTAAAATTAAACCTAACATGACGTCATCGGGTTTCTGTTTCAATACTCCAAGCTTACAGAATACCTCCCCCCCCCCCCAATAAAAATATATATATATGTATGATTTTTACAGAAATTCGTTTTTTTTTTATTTGACTTACAATGGGAGGTGTTTGAACCTCCTGGACTCCCCCCCCCCCCCCCCCCCCCTACTTACGTGCCTGTGGTAATGGGAGGAAGTTGGGGTTCAAAATATTTACTTTGTTCGGCAATGTAGTAAAACCATTGACTTGTTAATTATTTTAAAAAAGTGCAATATTAAAAAAGTGCAGGGGCAACATCCGAAAAAAGTGCGGGGGCAACATCCGAAAAAAGTGCGGGGGCAACCGCCCCCCCTTGCCCCCCCGAATCGCCGCCACTGGTTCTAGTAGAAAGGAGCGGACCTTGTTTTTGTATAATTTTGTTAAAGATATATTTGAGATGAAAAGGTCACAACTTGTTGAAAACAAATTAAAGTAAGAATCTTTTCATTTACATTACACTTTTTAATGCTTCTAGTTGGTGGCTAACTGAAGAAATTAACTATTTAAAATCTTTTATACTAACATTGTTAAATCATATATGTTAATTGTTGTCCTATATATTATTTTTTTATTTCAGGAAAAATATTTTCATGATGTCAATTTATATTTATTATAATATTAATTAAAGTACTTTAATTATATTTTGCATGAAATGATCTTGTGAATATTTTAAGTGACTGACAAAACAATAAAACAGACTATTTTGAAGTGACACTCGCGCTTTTGGAGAAATTCAAATATTATTTTTAAAATTTATTTCATATGATACATTTAATTGAATAAAAAAATCGGTTATTACGCGGTTATATATCGTTTTATTGCTGCAAAAATAGAGGAAGGGGAAAAAATTCTCGGCAATTTGAAATGTTTTATAGGAATTCAATTATTTAAAGTATATATATATATATATATATATATATATATATATATATATATATATATATATATATATATATATATATATATATATATATATATATATATATATATATATATATATATATATATATATATATATATATACATATATATATTTACTATAATAGTTAGATTTAACCCATAATTTCAGTATTGATTTGAACTTGCTACTTTGACGGGTTTTAGAAATAAAATTTTTAAATATAATTTAGAATAATTAAAATTTAATCTTATACATAGTTTTATGAGGAACTACGAAAATAAATAACAAACTATTTTCTTTCTGTTGCCCATGCTCACCCTTGAAATATTTTTGCCTCTCCTGGAAATATTTTCTAACTACAAACCTGTCTTGAGGTTGAAGTTGAACATGTTGTAGCCTTTTTGAACACTTGAAGACAATTTAGTTCCCCCAAAAAATATGCAAATGCCTTTAGTTGAAAGTTAAAATTTTGAAGCCTCCAATATCTTTGATAACTTTACGTCTATACAGTGCATTCAACACTTTAAAGATTGTACAGACAGCTGTAAATATGCTGTTAACGTGATCTATTCTGCAAATTTTGTTATCAATAAATGTGAATTTAAAATTTTATTTTACTTAGTTATAGTAGAACTAGCTATATACAGTAACATCTGTACTGTGTATTTTTTTTTATTTAAAAAAAATATTTTGATTAATTACTTCATAAAATTTAACATATATTCAGTTAATAAAAATATGAGTTCAGCTTCGAAATAAGAGTATGTATGCACAAAAAGAAGTGTTTTAAGAGTGTTATTTATACTATTTTAATAAAATCAAAAATACTACTAAAATAAATTTAAATTATTTAATTTTTTTTTACAAAAAATTATTAAATCAAGAACATTTAATAAATAAAAAAAAAAATCAAGAACATTTAATAAATAAAAAAAATTCTTAATAATTCTTTTTAAATATTAATACATGTTTTCTAAATAGTTAAATATTTATATTATTCATTATTTGGTTTTCAAAATATTTGTTCGTTATTTCGATAGCATCATCAATTTAAAAAAAAAAAGTGGTGGCCGGAATTTAATACTTTCCCGGGCCGTTTTTGAGTGCCAGTCCGCCCCTGTTTAAAGCCGAACACAATAAAAATTAACTAAATTCGAAAAACTTTATCCATAATTACAAATAGGGCCCGGTAGCCAGTGGATAAAGGCATTCAGCTGGTAATCAGAGGATTGTTAGTTCGAATTCGCGCGAAGAACTTTACAAAGAAAAGTAAAAAAGTAGCGATCTTATGATCAGATTTATCGTGCATCAGTCCCGTATACACGCCGTTAATATTTGCGGATGTTCTGGACGACTTTTCTAGTATGTTGTAGCGAAGCTGGCAACCCTCCGATTTCAAGCTCACTACTTTTTTTTTACTTTTCTTTGTCAAGTCCATCGCACGTGGTCGAACTAGCAATCCTCTGATTACCAGCTGAATGCCTTCATCCACTGGGCAACTGGAATCCCCTTCATTCAACTAGAGTCCAGGGGTCGGCAACCAATTGAAACGAAAGAGCCAAAGGTTACAATTTACAAAATTTCCCAGTTTTTAAAGAGCCACTAAAAATTTTCGTTTCAATATTATAGTATTTGCTTATATATTTGATTTTTGATTTAAAATAAACGACTTTAAATACGTAATAATATTTATTCATATAAAAACACAAATATAGATAGTTACATCAATTTGAGCATTGGCTTTGCATACCATTTGAAAGTTTGATTAAATCTGGCTAATAACTTGTTGTTTTAAGTTTTAAGCACGACTCTAGATTTTATTTGCTAGTTGACTTCTAACTTTACTTTTTATTATATTCACGCAAGAGAACGCTTGCTCGCACGAATATGTCGACGCGAAGATCGTCAGCACTCCATATGCCAATTTCTTCACCTCACGGTAGCATTCTGGAAGACTATTCCATGCGTCGAATATGAGGGCCTCAACTCGCGGAATTTCTTTTAGAGCTGTCCACTTGTGCTGCGCGATGTGCATGCATTTCTGGACCTCCAACTCTTCCAACTTACTCTTGAGTTCTGTGAACTTGCCACTCCACAAGTCTTTGGTTTTCAAATCCAGCAATTGCATTTGGAGCGACCCAGTATCAATTCCAAATGTCTCAAGGTTGATCTGAGAGGATTTACTATGAACGCGAGAGTACTTTTGTTTGTTTTGAATTGCTCGAATCTCTCAGCGAATCCATCCTTCATGTTTTTCAAAGCTATGCTGAAGTAATTCGTTTCAATAGTTGCATTGGTCTCATCGCGATAATGCTTCAGATTTTTAAAATGAAGTAATTTACCGCTCTCTATTGTCTTTAACAAAAAGAAGTAATTTTGTTTCGAAACAAACTACTTCTTCAAGCAAGGCGTAGGCTGTCACGGAGTCTCATCTCTAAGAACAAATCAATAGTTCAAATTTATCTCATTACGGTCATGTTAAGCGTAAACGATTTGTAATTAACGATTACGAAAATAGAAGCAATTGAGAAATTAGGTACTTAAAATATATTTTCTTATTTTTTAAGGGTTTTGATAATAAATTATAAAATTTTTCGTATGGAACTGGAGAGCCACAACTTTACATCAAAAGAGCCGCATGCGGCTCGCGAGCCACAGGTTGCCGACCCCTGAACAAGACGGATACCCTCTTTTAAGTTGCATTGAGCTGTCTTACAGAAAGGCCGGAATCATATGTGTTAACTGCTGATCGAATCCAGTACGGTACGCAGAAAAATTATAAATTAGGGTTATGGGCACTGAACTGCTGGACTGTTACTGCTGGAATGCTCAAACCTTGTTTCCTCTATGTTTTCTCTTGTTTCCTCTATTGAAAGCAGCCATGCTGTGCCCAAATATTTTTTTTTTAGTGATTTAGTGGAGTTTTTTATTACCATAGCATTGTAGAAATATTAAATGTATATATATATATATTTTCTTCTTATAGAATTAACTTTTATATTGCCAAACAAATAGTTTTTGCTCTTGCTTTTTATCTACTTCGATTTTGACTTGCAAATGACCTTCTATTTTAATAGCAGATTGCAATTAAAATGGGTTTAAAAAGAAAATAGAAAAAAAACCAGCCAAAAGCAATACACGTCGGTTTAATTTAACATGAAAAATTTACGAAATATTGCGGTAGCAAAGAAAGTGGGGCACATCATGGCTACCTCCACAACCTTCAAGTCAGCAAAATGTCTGGCCCTATCCAGAAGTTACAGTTAGAGATCAGTGGTTATGGGGCCTTATAAATCATATTATTATATAACCGCTTCTTATCTACACTTCTAAAAATGCAAGCTCATTTTTGAAGAAACTTTCGTCATTTTTGACCTAAACAGACGCCTGCTAAATGCTACGTCTAAATATTTCAATCGTTGAAAATTTAAAAAAAAATTCTAAAAATTCGTTTTGTCGTTTTTTTTAAACAAAATTTATTTTGTCAAAAATTAGGTTTGGTTTGGTTTTCTTAATTAACGTCGCACTAGAGCTGCACAGTGGGCTATTGGCGACGGTTCGGGGTCAATCTCGAAGGAAAGTCCCGGGAACACATACACACACACATTCATACATACACCTCGTTATTTTAGAACCATGGTCAGATGACGAGGAAACACCTGAACTGGCACCCAACGCCTTCAATAGACGTCGGGACTTTAGACCCCGATCAGATTTATCGTGCACCAGTCCCGTATACACGCCGATAATTTTTGTGGATGTTCTGGACGACTTTTCTGGTATTTTGTAGCGAAGCTGGCAACCCTTTGATCACAAGATCGCTATTTTTTTTACTTTTCTTTGTCAAGTCCGTCGCACAGGATCGAACTAGCAATCCTCTGATTCTTAGCTGACGCCTTTATCCACTGGGCCGCGGAGGCCCCTGGTATCACCGGAAGAGAATCGAAGTAAATTACTTTCATTTGAGGATTCTTGTTTTGCCAAACGTCACGTGATTCAAACACGAAACTGTTTCCCAAATGGAGGAGAGCCCCAGTTGCTCAGTTGGTAAGGGCGTTCAGCTACTAATCAGAGGATTGGTGGTTCGAATCCGGGAAATGGACTTGACATAGAAAAGTAAAAAAGTAGTGATCTTTCGATCGGAGGGTTGCCAGCTTCACTACAAAAAATACTAGAAAGTCGTCCAGAATATCCAACAAATTATACTGGCGTGTATACGGGACTGGTGCACGATGCATCTGATCGGGGTCCAAAGTCCCGACGTCTATTGAAGGCGTTGGGTGCCAGTTCAGGTGTTTCCTCGTTATCTGACCATGGTTCTAAAATAACGAGGTGCATGTATGAATATGTGTGTGAATGTGTATGTGTTCCCGGGTCTTTCCTTCGAGATTGACCCCGAACCGTCGCCAATAGCCCCCTGTGCAGCTCTAGTGCGACGTTATTTAACAAAACCAACCAAATGGACGAAAGTAGCCTTGACGATCACATAATGCTATAAAATGAGCGGTATTTCTGATAGTGCAATATAAACTAAAACTTTGGCATTTAGAGACCAATGCCGGTTAGGGTTCCAATCAATCCCAAACCCACATTGCGCACGCCACTGGTTGCATGCATTGAAAGTTTTTTTTGGGGGGGTTTTGGTTAATAAAGTCGCACTAGAGCTGCACAGTGGGCTATTGGCGACGGTTCGGGGTCTAGCTCGAAGGAAAGAGCCGGGAACACATACACATTCACACACACACATTCATAAATGCACTTCGTTATTTTAGAACCATGACCATGGTCAAATGACGAGGAAACACCTGAACTGACATCCAACGCCTTGCATTGAAAGGAGCGTATCGAGTGAAATGCATGTACTACCACATTTTGACGACATTCGTATCGATCGATTGGTTACAAAAGGGGGTTCAAACATTATTTTAAAAAAATTTACATTTTCATCGATTTTGGAGTAATGGGTTCCTTTAATTTTTTCGCCCGTCCTAATTTACACATCTAAAATCAGGTGCGTAGTATAACCAACAACGGGGGCCATTCAACCATCTGCCATATCCGGTGTGGAGTGGTCAGTGAACACCCCCTTTCCCCCATCAGTCTGGCACGGTTACCACCCACCACGAGAAAAATTCCATGTCATTCATGCTTCCTTTTATGGCAGCTTCTGATCCCCTTTGTTTATGGGCGCTCTTCGGTGACAAAGCAGCAAAAAACAGAAGAGTGGAGGCGACGAACTTGACTCCTTCTTTTGACCCGCCCCGGGCACAGGCAGATGAATTTATGACACCGAGGGACAAGTGAAGCGGTATCCCTTATCTCTGCGACTTTCGGGGTTTCATCCCCCTGTGGGTCTTGCATCGAATTGCAACTCTCCTTGTGATCAGTCCGACAAAGACCGCTGGAGGGGAAGGGGGGATGGGGGCGCAGACCTAGTGGCTAGGGATGTGAAAAAAAAGAACACCCTGTTCTTTTTCACCTATTCTTTAAAAAGAACAGGAACAGCCTGTTCTTCAAATTTAAGAAACCCTGTTCTTTTTTCTGATCTGTTCTTTACGAATATATTCTTTCATAACTTGATGTCCCTCTAATCCTAAACATCTTTTGTCTAAACTGGGAAGTTATATATTTTTTAAGCACTTCAAGTGACAGACAATGCTTTCGGTGTTTTAAATAATTGAGTGTTAAAAGGTCACGCTAATTTTTTAATGATAATGCACTTTTAACATTTAATAAAACTCATGTTTATTGCTGGGTCTCAATAATTATTATCGATTGAACACTTTTATTGCAAAATTTACAATTAATTTAAAACTTAGTTTATTTAATACTTTATACGGGACGATTGGGTTGCTTAATAGTTGTGTTTGTGAAATCTGTGTAATAAAAGTGGTATAAAATGCATCAAAGACTAATTTAATGCGATAACCGAAAAAAAAAATCAGCATTAAAAAAAAAGCTTAAATAATTTATTGCTAAACTTATTTAGTTGCACTATTATATGTATATTTTGGTGTGAAAAGCCAGATTTGCTATGTTTTGGATATTCCTAGATAATTTTTATTTACATATCATGTTAGGAAATTCAATGTACAACTTATCTTTAAGAAATATTAATTATGAAAGAAAATTTTCTATTTACGGGGATTTTTAATGTCATGAAAAACAAATTATTAAAACAAATGTTCATCATATTAAAAAACGTTATAACACATATTCTTTGTACGAAATAGCACAAAGAATTTTCCTAAGCTATCCTAGTATTTTTTTTATTAAAGAAAAAAATTATATAAATAAAAAAGCCTAAAATCCATCATATTTAAAAATTTATTTTTTATTTTTAGCACAAAATAAAGTGATATTACGTTTAGAATATATTTTAAATTGTATAAAATGACCTTTCTTTGACAAAAAAAATATTATTAGAGTATATATAGCTTTTAATCTTTTTTAATGAAACAAATAAAAAAATTAATTAAAATTCGAACATTTTAGTTTTTATGAATATGCTTTTCACTCTTACAAAATTAATGATAAATAAATATTCATATAAGCCAATTTTCTTTATTATAATGTTATAAAATTTCTTTACTATACTGTGTCAAGCCACTTTTCTATTTACGGGGATTTTTAATGTCATGAAAAACAAATTAGAGAACATCCTTGGCATTCCCGGGTCCGAATGCGAACTTCACCGCGGGGACTCTTTTAAAGTATAAACATAATGCAAACTTTCAACAGAAATTTGAATTATGATGAATAATAAATTTGCAGAAGGAAATCATAATGAATTAATTTGTCTATTATGCCCTTTCTTTTAGGGTAAAAAAAAATTCTTTGGACGCCAGATAACTTATAATTAGCGAGAGAATATTTTCTTTAAATAAATAAAAACAAATTTTAAAAATATTAATTGTAGTTCAGGAATTCATTTAATTCCATAATATTTAATTTTATAATTTTTTTCCTAGTCGCGAGGCCTTAATAAAAAGAATGGCGACATCGCACACCCCTGGGGGCCGCCATACCCAGAGCTTTCGTACAGTTCTGCAAGAATATTTTACTCTGATATGCTTTCTACTCAGAATGCAGCTAAAAGAACCCCTCTATTCTGTAAATGAACAGGGTGTTCTTTAAGTGAACAGGGTGTTCTTTAAATGAACAGGGTGTTCATTAAGTGAACAGGGTGTCCTTTAAATGAACAGGGTGTTCTTTTAGTGAACAGGGTGTTCTTTAACTGAACAGGGTGTTCTTTAAGTGAACAGGGTGTTCTTTAAGTGAACAGGGTGTTCTTTAAATGAACAGGGTGTTCTTTTTCGGAATAAAGGTGTTTATTTTTTGGGACAGCATTGTAATTGTTTAAAATGTTTTTACAAGACATACTTATCTGCTCTATGTTAATTGGCTACTAAACTGCTTGTGTCATTTAGTTTGTGGTGATTTCTTATGACTTTTAGGGAATGTTGACAAATAATCTAAAATTGCTTTACATTTTATATAATTTCATTTCAAAGATAAATTTCTTTATATTAATTGATATATTGAAATAGGATATTTTGTATAAGAAATTATACATTCTTCGAGTTGTTTTAGAATTTTTTTATAAATTTGAATATTTCTTGTAGTGTTTGTTAATTGTCTGTGTTCTAAAAAAAATATGCAAATGATTTTGATCCAAATTTTTTTTATATACCTATAACAAAAGTTAGCAAAAAATTATAAATTTATATAAATTAAAAAAAAAAAAACATTTACCCGTAAGAAATGTTCTATTTATACCTTTATGTTTTAATTTGTATTTTTAACATGCACTAAATTAAAGAGTTAAAGTAAAGGATTTGCAAATTTATAGCACAATTAAGAATATATTAATAACTATTATATTAGATTATTGATCATGCAGTTATAAATATGTCGTGTTTCAAAACTTTATAACTCAATATAATCCTCTAATTTTATTAATTTTTTAAATTAACTTTTCACGTAGACATTTTCAATCTTTTGGAGGTATTTTTTATTAATTTTTATGAATAGTTACAAAGATTTTGGGATGTATAGCAATTGCGCCGGAACCGGAATGGCAGGTATGGTTGCTGCATACATATTTTCATCCGAAAAATGTGTTTAAAAATATTCTACAAAAAATGCTTTCAATTGTCAAATAGTAAAAACGTAATTTTTCCCCCTGCTATATTTGACACTTCGTGATAACTTTTTGCCACTTTCCGTATTAGGGATTTGGATACAAAGATGGTTGTGTTTTTTTTCCGTTACGGAATCTCAAAACACGAACGCAAAGGGGAGGGGGTGATTTATATTACTAAAAGGGAGGTAGAGATGAGGGGTGTTGATGCGATTGCGTAAATAACACTCTTGTCGGTGTTTTTTGTGAGTGTTTCGGTCTCGGTTCTTTGTCTCATTGATGGGGGTGAAGTTAGAAAAGGAATGCGATCTGTTGGGATTTAGAGAGCCGGTGGCATTTCATTTTTAGCTGACCTGCATATAAGACGCATTTTCTCTGTTCCTTACTTGCTGATCTGTAGACTATGCGATATGAACATTCAAAAGTAGTTACTATTTATTTTTAAATTAAGTAGGAATACAATGTTAATTTTCTTGAACATAGATAAAAGGTCTTAACCTGTATGCAAGTATTTTAACGTAACTGATTCCATTAAATCTATATCAGTATGTAATATGTGTAAGTGTTATCGTTCTTGCAAAAAAAAAAAATTAATTATGGTTCGGATATTTGGGTGAAACAGCAAAGTATTTTCTGTTGTTTTGTATATTTGTACTTTAATGGTGTATAGACATTTTAGTGTATTACGTTATTTACCGTTCTTGAAAGCGATGAATGTAATTTTTTATTACTATAACTTGTATTGTATCGTAAACATTGGAGACACTCAGAAATTTGTTGAAATGAGCTTTCGGATGGCTATACTTTCGGATTTCATTTTTGAAATCTTAACAAATGAATGGCTATTATATTTTTATTTTTATTTGACCTTCATTTCCTTTCAATCTACAAACTAGCAAGCAAATTATTACAAATTTGCAATGCTTATTGATTTAGGTTGGTTGGCTTGGTTTGGTTAATTAACGTCGCACTAGAGCTGCACTGTGGGCTATTGGCGACGGTTCGGGGTCTATCTCGAAGGAAAGACCCGGGAACACATACACATTCACACACACATTCATACATGCACCTCGTTATTTTAGAACCATGGTCAGATATTGATATAGGAATAAAATGTATTATATTAACATTTAAATATATGAAAAATGCTTACGTCTTAGAGATCCCGTCAAGGAACTTATACTTTTCTTTACGATCTATATATATTTACTGCTCTAAATTATTAGAATTGTGCGTTATTGAAACTAAGAATTTGCTATATTAAAACTTTTATCACCATTACATCTGATTTTGGAAGATAGCTTTAGAATTTTTCATTTTTCTGTTTTTCCTGTCATAATCTGTTTTTTTTCGGTAAAATGTTTGTAGAATTATTTTCTGAAATGTCGATATAAATTTAAACTAATTATTAATAGTTTTCTTATTTTGAAAATTATAGATCCTCTGTTTATTTTTAATTATTTACTATATAAAATAAAATTAATCGGCATTTGTTAATTTTTATGGTTTTAAGTTTAAAAATACCACACACAAAAAAATTCTAAAAAAAATAACAGTTTTCTGAAAAGAACAGGTTAAAGAACAGTTCTTTTAAAAAGAACAGGAACAGGGAACAGCTGTTCTTTAAAAAGAACACACATTTCACATCCCTACCAGTGGCAGGCCAGACATGAAGACATAAACATGAAGACAGCAGAGGAAAAAGAACAGGGTTCGAAATTAGGTGATCAAAATTGGGAGCCATTGGCACGTAGCAATTTATTTTTAGTTGCCAAAATGTTCTGTTTAGGCGTAATTTTAAAATAATTCAAATTGCTTAAGCAGAGCTGCCAACTGTTCCGATATTTTTGTAATCGTTAAAACTTCTTTTGCATAATATTAGAAGCATGTTTCCATTTGTGCTCTAAAAATATAATCGTTTTACTGGCTGACAAAATTACTAAAAAGTATGAGAGCCATTATTGAAAATCAACCTTAGACGTAAGAAATGGCGACTAGGTTGAAAATTATGGTCGTTAAACTGAAATTTTTAGGTGAAAACGACTAACAACCGCTAATTTCAAACTCTGGAACCGCAACCATGGATCTCTCTCTGTACGGGCTCAACTTTAGAACATCTTTCAATTCCACACACAAACTTATAAGTAGGTTTTGATAGAGTAAAAAAGGAAAGTGGCGATCGGGATTTTCCAGAAGACGCGGTGAAAGAAACTTGAGAAGAAACGTTATAGTCACAAGAAAACTTGATTTCGGCGCCCCCTCCCTTAAATTTTTCGCAAGTTGCATTATAGATAAGATATAAAGCGTACTTTTGTTTGATATCTTCGTATTTCAAATATTCACAAGTTATTCGAAAAATTATATAAAACACACAAATAATAATTATTTTAAATAAAAAAAATTAAATAAAAAAAAAAAACAGTAATTATTCAAAACATGCATGTTTTTATAAAATGGAAAAGATGATTTTATTACAAAAGGTTAGGTAATCATAATTTAAAAATAATAATTAACAATGTTTCATTTGTTATTTTTAATTGTGGTCATTGTGCTTTTGCCATCGATGTAGCGATTTTGCATCTCGGCTACTCCATTAATTGTTTCTGGACTAACGAGTTCCTGTGTATCGCTGATTTGAAAAGTGAAAACACGATATTCTTTTCCAAAATTAACAAAAATGTATTTAAATAAAAAATGGGGAAAATCGCCTGAAAATTGTCCGAGATATTTAAAAAAATTACCAAACTCAAAAATCCCATCGCCAGACGACCCGAAACATCGCCAGACATAGCAGGCCTGAACGGGTCCCACAAAAATGCTATCTTTTGCAAAAGAGATGCACGTGCAGCACCCAATTAACTACACAAAAGCCTTAAAGAAAACACAGGAGCAGCTGCAACCAGATGGAGGAGACAACAAACCTCGCTATGAATTACAACCCTTTGCGACAGTCACCGAGATTTACGACAGTGTTTACTCTTTTCCTTTCTTTCTGCAGACTAAACAACTTCGCCTGCAGCACACCCTGTCTTCCTCCACATCTTTCCGCCCCGTATCGTGTGAAATCTCTTGTCAGCATGAAATAGGCGATGACGCATCTATGTAAAAATGCAACGTTTGAACCCCTCAAAGAGTGGAGCTACAGAAAGCGATGTCCAATGAAAGGACTGCAAAAAGTAAATTCCACAACTTTGAACGCTTTTTATGAGTTGGAGAAAGTTGTTTATTTCAGAAGAGGGGTAGTGGGGGGGGGGGGGGGGGGGGGAGAGAAGTGACATGTGTGGGACAGTTGCAGATCATAGGGCATTAAGGGGTACCCACTCCGAGATTTTTGAACTTGCAGTTTACAATGCTTAAAGTGGATATTTTCCCTTTAAAAAAATATGATAATTTATCATACAATCTTTATTGTAACAAACTTACGTTTTAAAGAACATTTTGAAATACTGTCTAATAATTTAAAATTACGGGCAAATGACAAAAGCAATGCTTGAGACCAATAAATGTATACCAAATTCGGTAAAAATTCCACACCAAAAGCAACGTGAGAACAAATAACTTCAATAGATTAAGAGGCCCCCGTGGCCGAGTGGTTAAAGACGTCAGCTGGGAATCGAAGGATTCCTGGTTCGATCCTAAGCGATGGACTTGACAAAGAAAAGTAAAAAGTAGTGATTTTGTGATCGGAGGGTTGCCAGCTTCGCTATAAAATACCAGAAAAGTCGTCCAGAACATCCGCAAAAATTAACGGCGTATATACGGGACTGGTGCACGATAAATATGATCGGGGTCCAAAGTCCCGACGTCTATTGAAGGCGTTGGGTGCCAGTTCAGGTGTTTTCTCGTTCGTTCTAAAATAACGAGGTGCATGTATGAATGTGTATGTATTCCCGGGTCTTTCCTTCGAGATAAACCCCGAACCGTCGCCAATTGCCCACTGTGCAGCTCTAGTGCGACGTTTATTAACCAAACCAAATCAATAGATTAAACATGCAACGACGCCCACTTTACACAGTAATAAATAATTCGTAAAAAAAAACTTTGTTCCACTCTCCTGTTTTGTTCTATACTGAATAGCTCACTACTGTGTGCAGGCCCGTCGCACCGGAGAAGGGTTTGGGGGTTTGGTTTTGTTAAATATCGTCGCACTAGAGCTGCACAGTGGGCTATTGGCGACGGTTCGGGGTCAATCTCGAAGGAAAGACCCGGGAATACATACACATTCATACATGCACCTCGTTATTTTAGACCATGGTCAGATGACGAGGAAACACCTGAACTGGCACCCAACGCCTTCAATAGACATCGGGACTTTGAACCCAAATCAGATTTATCGTGCACCAGTCCCGTATACACGCCGTTAATTTTTTGCAGATGTTCATTCTGGACGACATTCTTCTATTTTGGTAGCGAAGTTGGCAACCCTCCGATCGCAATATCATTATTTTTTTACTATTCTTAGTCTAGTCCGTCGCACAGATTCGAACCAGGAACCCTCTGATTCTCAGCTGACGCCTTAATCCACTCGGCCACGGAGGCCTCACAACAGTGTTTCGGAGACTTTCCTTTGATTTGTTTCATTAATAAACGTTGCACTACTGCTACACAGTGGGCTATTGATAGACTTCCCGACTCGAAGGAAAAACCCGGAATCAATGACTCGTATTTTTGAACCATGGTCATATGACGAGGACAACACCTGAGCTAGTACCCGACGCAACCTCAATAGGTGTCAGGACATTGGACCCCGATCAGATTTATCGTGCACTAGTCCCGTATACACAGCAGTATAATTTGTTGGATGTTCTGGTACACTCCTTATCTAGGCCAAATGATGTTTGTTAAATTAAGGTAGTTAATAAGTTTAATTAATATTATTTATTATGAATCATTAAAACATATTAATATTTGAAGACAGGTTAATATAAAAATAGAGATAACTTTAAAATTATAATTATTTTTCGTAAAATTTACTTGGCTCCAGGCCATTCTCAAATAAATAAAACATTGGCTATACCACGTTAGATATCTTAAAAACTGAACTCAATACCGAACTTTGATACATATTATTAGAGAAAACCGTCAACGGTTGAAGTGGAAAGTAATAGATCTGAAAAATTCGCAAAAAAAAACTAACAAAATGAAACGTTTTGCACATTTAAATATAGGATAATTTACAGCAGGCCGCCCTTAGGGGTGTGCGACGCGTGCAACCTCACAGGCTCCCGCGCTTCTGGAGGGGCCCGGCACGGCAATCATCAAAGAAAAACTTACAAAATAAGAATGTTACAGATATTTTTGTTTCTTGTTTTGACACGAAACGTCTTAAAAATCAGCTACATGAAATATCATATTAATGATAAAACAATGTCCTTCCGAAAGTTCGGAGAGTACTGCAAATTGGACGCATCGTTACGATCATTTTCTTTCTTCTGGCAGGACGGCAGGTACTTGTTGAAAGTTAAGAGTTGGCAGAAAAAAAATCAGTTTAAAAATTCCAACTGTAAATTGTGTTATGTACAAAAGTGCTTCCGGAAGGATTTTGGCCTGTACCTAATCTCTTAGAGGGATCCATTCCGTGATAAATATCACGACTGACATAAATTTGGTCTCGTTCGATGAAGAATTAGTCTTATATAGATAAAAAAAGAATTTGTTTTTTAAATTAATTATATAAACTTTACATGTAACGAAGTTCTCAAATGAATATTCATTTAAAATTATATGTAGCTTGCATCAAATATTTATAGTTAATAAAAAAATCCGATTGGCTTTTAAAAAATCTGAAAACTTATTCATAAATTTGTATGAATGCTAAAAAGGGCCCAAACTAAGTTCGCGCCGGGCCCCGCGTCTGCTAAGGGCGGCCCTGATTTAAAGTTCTATGATGACTATTAGAATTTTAAATTAATAAGCAAGTCAAAATCACTCTTCTTTCCTAAGTTCATTTAAATTTTAAAGATTAAAATTCCTCAACAATGTACTTTTTGCGCTCGAAAAATGAAAACAGGTTCAAGGTTGAGTTGAGACGCTGCTCTTGCAAAAATAAACCAAGAAATAAAGTACGATAATGGAAATTCAAAGCCTAAATTCGCTTTTCAGTTGTGGGCAATCTCGATTATTGTTTATGAATTCTGCAGCTGTGCTGATCGTCTTGTTTTATTGTGTTAAGCTGACTTCAGCAAAAAAATCGTTTTCCATTTTCAACTGAGCCGATCTATTGCATATTAATGACTCGACAGCTGAAGCAACACTTTTGTTCCCACTCAAAAGATGGAACAAAGTAATGAAAAAGTTCGCCAAATTCAAACTTTCTTTTTTTAATTCAAAAAGTTTTAGGGTTTAGCCAACCCATGGTCTTTTATTTGAAAGAACCCATAGTGGAACGTTTCACGAATCTAGTGGGTCATAAATATTATTTTTATTAGATTTTGAACTTTCTGTAAGAGCAGTAATGTTTCCCGCATAAAAACAGAAATGTTAATATTGTTGACGAATTGAAATATAAATTTTAAATTTTAAAAGGCCTGATAGGCGATTAATAAAGGCTAGGCTGATATTTTGGCATGAAACTTCACAGAAATACTTAATACATCTTATTTATAAGCAATGGAGAGTCTCATTCAGTTTTAATTAGTGCTATTTGAACATTTAAACTCGTCAAGTTTTAAGAAAAATAGGCCTTTTAGAAACACACTCGCATATTCATTTAATTAAACTTATAAATTATTATTTTGTGTGTGTGTTTTTTAACATTTTATACGTATACTTTTTAAAGTGCAAACTCACATTGCACACTGATATATATTTTATAAACTTATCCTATAATTTAACTACAACATTTAATAATAGTAACCTGGGACATTAGGGTATTTAAACGTTTATTTACCAAACTTAACTTCCTCAAATATACACAACAAAAAAAATAATGGATTAATAAATTTAAAATGTAACTAAGCTTTTTTCGTAGTATTTAATAGAACATTTGGCTTGGAAACATCTTATGTTTATGGCAACAATATAATTCTATTGGGTATTTAGAAATTGAATTTTAAATTACACAATGTTAAACTTATGTTTTGATCTAATTTTTTTTAAAATTCACTTCGGTTAATGGAGTACATTTTCGTGGCCAGTTTGTTTGAATAAAAATGTGGGAAGAAAGAAAACTTCAGCTAGAAGAAAATAAATTGCTCTCTTTTTTTTCATGAGGTACAAAGGATAACTCTGTCAAATTTCATCTTCCAAGGAATACGAGAAGTAGTTTAATTTATAAAAAGTGATTTTAATTCTGTGTGCAGAAAGGGTATGTCAGCTAGAAGTTTGCGAATAGCTTTTTTTCCTATTTAAGGATTAGGAACGATTCTACCAAATTTCATATACATAACACATTATAGCAGTGGCGGATCTAGGGTCATCCAAAGGGGGGGGGGGGGCTATTTTTTCTTTTTTTTGTGTGGGGGGAGGGTATATGTATATACAAATTTCTATTTTCGACGATTGCCGTTAACGGTATGTGTAAATTCAGCCTATAAAATGTTATTTTGATGCCTTAGCGAGATAAATGCCTCCAATGTAAAGAAGCAACTTTGTTGTGTTTTATTCTGGTGCAATGTACTTTTTTTGTATAAGAATAATTTTTGTCTCAACGCCTTCTGATAATAAAAAAGGGAAATTTTTGGCCCACCACGCTGCTCATAAACGACTGGTTCACCCTTGGGGCAGTTGTTTGGGGTATTCCCACCAAGCTAGAGCCGGATTTAGAGTTAGTGGACCCCTAGGCCAAATATGTGGTGCGGGCCCTCGGTGGTATGGAATACTCCTTCGTAAATCGAAATAGGGAGGGGAGATCGGAAATTTTTTGAAATACAAGAATTGAAAATTTGCAAACTAACTAATTTTTCAGTTTTAATAATTTTGGGATGCACTGTTTTTTTGTAAATTTCCAATACTAAGTTGAATATTTCAACAATTTCAAAGAATTTCAATGTGCGATGTAATTTTGGAATTTTTGAAAATTACAATAAAATATTGCACTCGTCTCCGTATCATCATGAACAGAATTACGGTGTAGAATAAAATTAACTGATTTCCAAAAATAGTAACACAATGCCATTTTAAATAATCACAAATTAAACACATATTTTAAAAGAATATAAAAGTGTTGTTATATTTGCATTGTACAAATCCATTAAGAAAAATAGAACTTTTCGCATCATAAAAATTTTGTAGAATATTATTTTCATTAAGATTTAGTTTGATTTATTAGTTATTTAGAAACTTGTTTGGTATACTTATAATTTTTTTTGTCTAAGTGATTTATTTTCAAACATGTCGTTGTCATAATTTCAAAGTATTGAGACACCCATTTTTTCAGTAATCTATATTATTATTGATTAGTTGGACTGTAGCCTATGCCTAAATCCTGCCCTGAATCGAGCAGTCAATTTTGTCCTCTCAACTCCCTTTTGCGTAGTCGTTTTGGGATTCTCGTATCATAACAAAATTTTCAAATGAATGTAACCTAAATTTAAAAAAAAAACTTGCTCTGATTTCGCAAATAATAAAAAAAAATCCATATTTTATAACTTTATATACACGGTTAAACAATGTATTTTTCTTAGTATTTGCATCACAACAACTTACAGGGTTGCCAAAGTTGACTTAGTAATCTTTTGCCTACAATATATATTGCGTGAAAGAACAGATAATGCTTGCAGGTGAATTTACCTATCGATTTAGAAAAACGTAAAAATGTGGGCCGAAAATTCCTTATATGGATTAATTGAGAATATTTTTATTTCGTAAGCAAACGTAAGATACAATATACAACATAAAAAAAAGCACACCAAAAATAGTTTCATGTACACGAAGAAAATAACAAATATTGAAAAATTTTGACTAACGTTTAAATATAAATTGAATTTTGTGTTTTAAAATATAAAATTAAATGTTACAAAAATTATTGTTTAAGTCTAATTTGATCTTATTTGAATCTTAAGAGGCCGTTTATTTATTACGACTCACACCCTTGAAGAAGGGGGTCCATCATACGTGACTGTGGTGTGACATGAGGGAAAAAGGTCTCGGTGATTGTGTGACGTAGCAAAAGTTCCTGAAACATTCCTTTCACAAACTTTGAGATAAGAAATTTTTTATAGAAATCACTATATCTTTCTAATTAGTTGAAATGTTTTGTAAAATACACAGAATGAAAGTTTTAATTACTATTTTTTAACTGCATAAATTTAAAATGAAGTATCATAGGGAGGAGGGGGGTGTACAAAAAGGTGAAAAATATTATGACATAAAAAAATGCTCTTTAACAGTGCAATCAATTATTTTTATTTGAATTTTAATATAATAGAGATTTTAATTTCGGAAATATATATTAATTAATTTGTTCCAGTTTTTTTTTGTCCAGCCCATATGACTTTTACTTTAATTATAATTGGCTTCGGCTGCATTTAAAATTATACATATGTAGCTATCTTCGCCACTGATGAGTAATACTTCTATCAATGAAAGTATGGTTGTGGAAATCATGTAAATATAAATATTCATGGGTTAATTGACAGAGCAAAAGACAAACAATATCTCACAAAATCTCTCTCGAAGAATATTAAATTTCGTATATTACGAAAATTTAAGTACAATGGTGATATGTGAAATATCCTCATTGTACATAAATTTTGATAAGAACTGAAATAGTTAGGTAGATTGGTCAAAATAATAAATTACGTTAAACTATGCAAGTTAAGACTTTACGCTTTTAATAAGAATACCAACTAGCAGTTACTAGTACTTGCTTCAATCCCCACAAACTCAGACAAATGATTGATACACGAATAGAAAAAATTCAAAACGTGTTTTGTCACTTGAAACGAATATTGGGTAAATTAAAATTAATTTTTCTAATTCGCGTAGACAGATTTCAATTTTGCAAGTTAATTTCAAATGTTACAACACGTATTTTGGACAAATAAAATACCTTTGTTAGATAGAAAATTCGGTGGCGAAATCAGGTGATGTAAATTTTTTTTTAGCAAAATAAGTTTTGATTGTTTGCTTTTCATATATGGTACAGTATTTCTTATGTAAATGCCAAACTAAAGTTTAAAAATATCATCATTAAGCATTTTCAGTTCTTTGAATTATATTTTCAATTTACGTAAAATTGATGTTTTAAAAAAAATACGATTCAAAGATATTTGGTTCGGTTTTCCTAATTTAAACAGAGCAACTTTCATATAAAAGGTTAAGAATTGATTGTCAAGGATAATGTGATTCCGGTATCACTACTTCATTCAAAGACTTGAATAAAACCCAATAGTATTTACGACTGCAGTCTCGCTTTTTGCATTGCTTAAAATACATAAAATTACACGAATAAAACACAAGAGAAAGAAAAATTACCTGACTAACCCAGCTATTAATGAAGCAATAGCATAGAATTCGCCTTTTCCGATGTTTTCGCTAATCAAACCTAACCATAGCGACACGAATTTTTATTTCCCTCTTTACACTCAGATCCACTGACCTCTACAGAAAATCTCCCGCCTCCCATAAAACGTTTAACGAATGACCGTACTCGGGTGATACAACAAAAAATTTCAGTTTTGCTGTTTCTGGTCATTTGCAGTGTCAAGGCAAGGGTCAAGGTCATCTGATAAGACGAAAAGACCCTACTCTAAGGAAAAGACGCGTAGCCCCCACCCCCAAAGAGAAAGAGAGAGTCATAAAACTCGATCTACCCCTAAGACTCCCTGCCAGGCAATGTGTTTCTGGGCCGTTGCATTGTCCAAGGTCCAAGGTCATCTTAGTGCGACAAGACGCGTAGCCCCCCCCCCCCCCTCTTCCCATCCCAATGAGAACCATAATAAAACTTGGTCCTCTTCTCACTCCCTGAACACTTTAACTATATGAGGGGCTATAGCCCCTTAAGAAAAAAAAATCTTAATTAAAAAAAAAAATTTTTTGGCTATAGCCCAAGGGGGGGCGGCTATAGCCCCCTTTAGCCCCTATGTAAATCCGCCACTGCATTATAGCACCTCGATTGTAAAACTGTAATATAAAAAAAAATTACGAATTTTGTTCAATTTCTTTCATTTCTATAAACTTTAATTACAATGGGCGATCGGAAAATGTTAACCAATTTTTTACCTTGTATTTCGTCTTGTTATGGGAGACAACTTTTTTTTGCACTAAAGCATTTCGAAAAGCCGAAATTATTGTCTGTACGACAATGGTCACCAAGTTGAGAAAGAATTTATCAGAAACATATTATAACAGGGTTTCTTAAAATTCAAGAACAGACTGTTCTTGTTCTTTTTAAAGAACAGGTGAAAAGGATTAGGTTGTTCTTCCGATGAAACGCCACCTGCAAGAAGAGTGGGATGTATTTATGGGGGCGATAAAAGAGCGACGATTGCTGGAATGATGTCATTCTTCGTATGTCAAATGGCAACCCTTTGCGAGGAGTTGAAGGATGAGGGGAGAGGGGGGGGGGGGGGTGGAGTTGGGTGTCTCCGTTTTTCAGAGTCAAAACACCAAAGACAAAGAACCTGGAGCTGTCAATCAGAGACCGGGACGTTCTGTTACTTTGGACCACATTTTTGTGGTTTCGTTAACCATGCGTCTCTTTTTTTTCCCCTTGCAGGAAAAAAATGAAGGTTTTATTTCATCACCTGCATTTTCTATTAAAGCGAATTTTTGCTTTAATGATGAAGGGAAAGTTAATGTTTCTGAAACACAAGGGGAGCTTTTTTTTCACAGTATCAATAGTTGGATTTATTTGAATAGGAATTTTTCATTTACTTAATAATCTTGGTGACGATTTTTTTTAAAAAATAGTTTCAAAATTTATAGGAGGCACGTACAGTGCCGTTACACAAAACATATTATTTTGGGGGGGAAGTGGGTTGAAACAAGAAATTTCCCAACTTAACAATTCGAAATTCTCAACTCAATTATTCGAAATTCCCAACTCAACAGTGCTGAAAATTCCCAGTTCCAACTCATCGACATTTTTTATCTTTTTTTATATATATTTTAGGTAATATTAAATAATTCTCTCACAAGGATTGATTTGTTGCACCCATATTCCAATACAGTGTCCGTTCTTAGGTCTAATTTCAGGCACGTAGGTAGGGGGGGGGGGGGGGGGGGGTGTTCAAACCCCTCCCATTGTAAGTAAAATAAAAAAAAATTAAATACCGAATTACTGTAAAAATCATAAAAGTAGAGATTTTTTGGCGGAGGGGGTTTAAGTATTTCCCCTCTAAGGGGGACCCTCCCTCCAAAAAAGAAACGAATTTCCTTAGGTACCTTATCCCCCCCCCCCCCCTCCCCTCGGGAAGGGGGGGAGGATAAGTAAGGGGACTGGTGTACGTTAAATATGTCGTGTCCAAATGACCTTTCATCAAAGTCAAGTCTTAACGCTTTCTTGTTGCATTGAAGCATCACTTATTTAAAACTGTTATATCTTCTTAAGTTAACTATTTTGAGGGGATTTTTAATAAACAATTCTGACAAAACTTTATTTAGTGTGCTTTTAGGTTAGTGCTTCTTAACCTTTTGCACTCGTAATTTTGCTTTAGAAAGTTAGCAAATAACTCGGGATTTTTTTTCATGTTCAATCAAGATGAATTTTTTTTATGGAAATGTGTTCCAATTTAACTAGAAGGTTTACCTTCCTTAAATCAATTTTTTTTTAAATATAACCCCTGAATACACCCCTTAACCAAGGATGGAAATGTAGCCACATAATATTTTATTTTTCAACGTGTCAAAATAATTTATTGAAACTACTAAGAATACTTAAGTATAATACACTACACCGCATTAAAAATCTAATAAATGTAATAATATAAACAAACTATATAAACAATATTTAGGGGCGGAACGTAATGCCTGCACCTCCACCATAGCAAATCAACTTAGAAATACTTCGAACAGAAATGTTTTGGTTAAGTTATCATAGTTTGCCCAAAGTATTTCTGTTTTCTATAACTAG
This sequence comes from Troglohyphantes excavatus, assembly GCA_963932185.1. NCBI lineage: Eukaryota > Metazoa > Arthropoda > Arachnida > Araneae > Linyphiidae > Troglohyphantes > Troglohyphantes excavatus. The sequence goes on from OZ010677.1 coordinate 61,535,161, forward strand.
TAAGAAGTAAGTAACTGTAACAAAACTAACTAAAGGACAATAAAAACAACAAAGAAACTACAAACAAGAAGCAAAATAAAAAGCACAAAATAAAGAAACAATTACATTTTATAATTCTGTGTTTTTCTTATTTCTATGGCGACATACGAACGCAACGGTACAGATGCGATGTCCCCTGTACGGGTACATACGAGCGCGATGGTAAAACGAGTGATGTCCCCCATACGGGGACATACGAGTGAAAAGGGTTAATTTGTAATACTAGCGGAAAATTCAAAAGTCACTCGCACAGAGAATTTTGTAAATAAATATATTTTTGTTTTTCCTATATTATGACTTTTGTTAAAATCTGCCACTATTTGACTTTTTTTGTTGTTGATAGTAATGTAAATATGTATTGGCATTAATATGTTTACATGATTATGACATTACATGTTACATTATTACATGTTATATGACGGGTGATACAAATGGGATGCTTTAAGGATGGCTTCATGGATCTTTTGTGCGTTCCATGGATGCTTTTAATTTTATAAATAAGCTATCCAAAAATTCTGTAAAAAAAATGTATGTGTTACATTTAGAAGCCTAGAAAACGTTATTTAACAAAATAAAAAAAAATTGTTAACTACGACAAAAAAAAAAAATGCTAAACCACTGAAGAATGAAAATCGATAAAAAATTATAAAAGTCGTTACACAATAACTTTTTGCAATGTTATTAAATATTATAAAAATAAGACCCTTGTACTTTAACTTTTTTTTTTTAAATAAAGTTTATGGGTAGGTAGTTCAAAGAAAATTTTAGACACAAGCAAACCGGATTTTGACGCCCTACTCAAATTTTTAATTGCTGTAACTTCTGTTATTATCGACGGGTCTTGACGAGTGTGAGCTTAAATTAAAAAGAGCGTCGATTTCCGTAATTCTATTTGTCTAGTTCAGCTGCTCCCAATGAGCATTAAGCCACGGACCTCTAGCTAAAACTAAAATAGGACCGAGGATCCCTTTTTCCATATATGCTCCATGGAAGTCCCTGCATTCAATTTTGTTTCAATTAGTTTCAATTTTGTTTGACTTTGAAAAGGAAGAGAATGCAAATTTTAAAATTTATTTTTTTAATATCTTTTAATTTTACACAACTTTTAATTAAGGATATGGACTCATATTTACTCAACAAATACATGTTGGTTTTCGAACTGTATGGGATGAGTGAGATCTTCCACTTTGGTTCATAAACTCATCCAAGTTTAGCTGTAAGCTTGATATTTCCACACAAATCAACTTTAAAATTTAGTTTATTACGATATTTGTTTTTCATGTAACAGTAGGTATGAATTGATCTTGCCTTTGTATCTTGTTTTTGTCTCCTTATCATCGTTACGAATATCGCTTTTTCAGAAAAGTCGCAAAGGGTGATTATTCATGCATTTCAATCATTTTTTTTTATTTGTGACTCCGCGGACCCCCTGACATCGAGATTCCTAAGCAGATGCGCCGAAAGCAGTTGTGCTGTTGTCACAAAATTTAAACAGTTGTGCCGAACACAAAATTAAAGGATCTTAAAGGAGGGGAGCATGTAGAAGATTTATTGACGAAATTTCTGCTCTTAGCACTGGTTTGTTGGCGAAATCGCGCTATCCACAAATTTGGAGAAGTTTCAGAGTCAACATTCTCATCTATTTTGATTTAAGTTCCAATAATATTTTTTGATGAAAAAATATAGTTTTTATAATAAGTTATAATAAGGGTCCGTCCCTCCCAATAATCTGGAATCCCTGAAAGTTGGGAATTTCAACTTCCAAAAACCCCGAGTTGGGAAAATTTATGCCTGAAGAAAATAAATATTATTAAGAAACGAAAGCTAGGGAAGATTAGAAATTGTCCAACTTGTATGATTACATTTAAATTAGACCTCAAAACGGACACTGCATTGGAATATGGGTGCAACAAATCAATGCTTGAGAGAGAGCTGTTTAATATTACCTAAAATATATATAAAAAAAAATGAAAAATGTCGATAAGCTGGAATGTGGAATTTACTGGGATTTGTTTCAGCACTGTTGAGTTGGGAATTTCGAATCGTTAAGTTGGGAAATTTCTTGTTTCAACCCCACCAAAACATTTTTTGTGTAACGGCACTGGTTGCCAGGTCCTCTCTCAAAACATAAAATCGCCAGACTAACCCTTAAAAACCGTAAAATGTATCAGAAAATATTGAGTTTAAACAGTTATTTTCTCACATACTTAATTAAAAATTATTTGTATCATCTACAGTGTTAAAAATAGGTACTCAAAAATAAGTAAAATGTACTCATTTTTGAGTACATTCGATGCTTATCATAGTTTCGAATACATAAGTTTCATTTTGGAAAAAGACATGTACTCTAAAATGAGTAAAGAGAGTAATTGCTTCTCTACATAGGCTGCCTTCATAAATCACTTTCAATAATTACAACCTGGATTTACCGGGAATCGAACCCAATCCGTCTACCTGATGTCGTCCGCACCCTTCGAGCATGAATGGCCAGTAGTAGAGAGAATATGACGTCATAATCGTGAGGCAAACATCTCAGACCAAATCGCTACAAACACGTGACTTCTTTTCAAAATTATGAATTAAAAAGTACTCGCGATTGGCTGATGATTTGGGAAATGTGTAACAGTGAAATTTTATGAATGGAAAGACGTCATTAGTCACGTGTTTGTAGCGATACATGTTGACCTCACTTTCATGTCAGCAAGATGATATCCCGATGTTTGCTCTACTATGAGGGATCCATGCTCGAAGTCCGCACCGAAGTCCAGGGCCATATCCGTTGTACTGCGAGAGCTACGTGAAGAAGTTATAAACAGAAATGTTAAAAAGGTGTTGCAAAAGAATGGGAAGTAAGATAATTGAGTCGTAATAACTCAGTTTCCATTTAAGCAATCGACATCAAATAATGTAGAAAAACATCTTCTGAACACCTATTTTAAGTTTGTTAGGTCGCTTTATTAAGACGGCTTGAACTGAAGCTGAGATTAGCAATATTAAATCAAACTGCTCACTTTTGAGAAAGTACGATTACTTAAATTTCAGAACGCCATCGCTCATTTACGATACAATTGTATTCAAAGAAAAACGAGTACGTCCATGTACTCCTTTTGAAGCACTTTTTTCTTTTTACGGTGTAGAAGCACCCAAGTAGGTTGAACATTCAGCAGGGGTTACAAACCACTTAATATATGTTTGTCATACTGAAAATAATATAATCCCACGTAACTTTTTTATTATTTTTATAATTACCGATTCTAAACGTAAAACGAACGCGCTAAAGAATACCTATTTAAAGAGAAGAGGAACGAAATGTTCTTGTTCTTCCCAACTGTTCCCATTCCAATGAAATTCTATTTTTTTTTCTTTCTCCTTCTTAAATTTAGTTAATTCTTAAAAAGAGATGGATTTTAAATTGAAATTCATAGTGTAATATATCAGATGAAAAAAATACTATAAAATAATTATGAAAACAAAAACTGATTTTTCGCAGCGATTTAAAATGTTAACTCTTTCCAAACGGAAATTGAAGAAAAAGCAAGTGCGTTGGAGCACGGACAGATGGGTTTTACGTGAAACAGAATGTAGAAATAGTAATTGACCGTCAACAAAAGCTAAAACAATAGAAGGAATAAACAAGCTTTTCTCTGATGCCACGAGCCCACATACGTGCTTTTTATTTATTTCAATATTTTACACGCATCGTCGCCAAACTACTCATCAAACGAGACCAAATTTATATCATACGTGCCATTTGCCACGGAGTTAGTGTCTGAATAGATCCCCGTAAAACATGAAGCTCTCAAAACCTTAATTACGGTTTAGAAATAATATACGGTATAGCTCCCCGGTGTAGCTGTATTTTAAAAGATGTTTTACGTAAAAAAAAAATAGTCATAGAATAGTTTGAAGAATAAAAAGTAAACAATAATTTTGTTTTAAAATTATATTCGTGATTCTTATTGTTAAATCACAGATGAACTTATTTGTATTAAGTGTGCTAACGACACTGCCACATGAATTATTATTTTGCTAAGTGGCAACGCTGTATCGATTGGAATGTCGGTTTTGTTTATTTTTGTTAGAATTCGTTGAGATTTGAAACAGTCGGTTGGTTTTGAATAAAGTTTAAGCTTCGTATTTCTTCATAAACTTCAATGGCGTCCGTTTTATTTTATTTGTGAACAAGTTGAATTTATTAAATAATTCTACTGATTGAGGATTAAGGTGAATTCCAGAGGTAATTTACTATACTAAAAGTTCAAGAAGTTTGTAATCGGACGCTTATTATTTCCAGAAAAATTGTGACTAGATTAAATTAAATTCACACTGAAGTGAAATGCGCTCTTTCTTCTAACAAATCAAAGCGAAGAGTCAATTTAAATAAGTAAGTTGTTCAGTTGTGAATACTGTCTAAATAAGTTACGCAAAAGCAGTTATTGTATCCAAAAATTCCAAATGTGAAATTTGGTCACAATAGGTACCTCGTAACTTTGGTTTCAATTTTAAAATATAATAAAGCGCAGTAAATATTGCTATTTACTAATAAAAATTCAAGTTTAATTTTGATAGGTTTTCGCGATTCACTTACAAAAGTTAAAAGTGCGTATAGCTGCTTTGGCATCTGGGTTACACCAAATAATTGAATCAGTGAGATATTCCACTCTTTGGTCAAAATAAACTGAAATACCCAATTTGTATATCGCTGTCTTAAAAATTAAAAAACAAGATTTCAATTTGGCAATAAAAGTATTAAAAAAAGAATGTTAATTAAAAAAATAATGTTAATTAAAAAAATAATGTTAATTAAAAAAATAATGTTAATTAAAAAATAGTAATGTAAATCAAAAACTCATATAGGCTTATTGCAGATACAAATTTTTCAGCTGGTACAGTAGATTATCCGAACTCCAGTTATACGGAACAAATAAAACGGATCATCAACTTTCCGGACAAATTACAAAAAGGAACCAATTCAGCTTTTTCTTTGTCATATTCGCATTCGCGCATTTAATTAATTAGGAAATGACTATTTTCATCTCAAAATCCGATTTTTAAAAAAAAAAAAATTGTTGTAATTAAAGATCATCTACCTTATTTGGAAAGCGATTTATAGGATTTAGACTAATTAAGGGTCGTGTAGGGTTTGCTGTGGAGAAATCGCGCATCCTGGAACTTTAATTCGAGCCGTATGAATCACCATCAAACATCTGCGCACCAAGAATATGGTCTGAAATTTTAAACTCAGGAACCAAAGAAAGTCCCAAACAAAGAAGTGTTTTTCCATACCCCGCCTAATTGGGTGACCACGTGCGTGAGAAAAAGGCCACCTGGAAATTTGTTTAGAGTTCGTTTCGAACTTGAATGTTGCTGACTTCCATAGAATAGTTGAATGTTGTTTTGTCTTTCATCTGACATTTCAATTTCGCTTCCACACCCAATGTCTCTAACCTTGATGTGGCTCATATTTGAATGAAAAGGAGATTTTTGTGTTTTCAGCATTAGGTCTTGTTGCTGAAAAGAAGTTAAATAATGATGTGACAAAATTCGGTGAAACAATTTTTTCATATATAATACATATGCATAAAAAGAGAGCCTCACCAAAAAATTTTTTTAAAAATATTTCAATATTAGTTAACTACAATTAAATAATGTTTTTTTTAACAATGTAACATTTAAATAAGGGTTTTATTTAAGTAAAATTATTATTTTTTTATAATTAAAATATTTATAATTTATAATAATATTTTTCTTATTTTTTATATTTTTAATTATATTTTTTATAATTATAATTTGATCTATGATATTTTAAAAATCCGCTACATGTGGTATTAGAATAGAAACGCCGTATTACTCTTGCAAGGAATATCCATTTCGACACTTATAACTCCGTGACAAATAGCACGACATCGTCAATTATTTTCTCTACCGATAGGATTATGAGAAATGATTAAATTACGTGAAACTTTTTAAATTATATAATATTAAGAATAATTAAATTATGTAAAATTATTAATTATTAAATTATATAAAGTTATATAGCATCTTGATATAAAGGGAAGCATGCACGGAGCGTGGATGGAAGTCCACTGATCCAGACATAACAGCTTGCGTTCTTTCTGTTAGCGAGATTTTTTTTGCAGTTTTTTATGCTTCAATAACCTGATGAAATGACGTTTCAAGTAAACGTTCTTCGACAGCCACATAATTTTTATAACGACACAGCCACATATTTTTTTTCTGTTTTGTTTGTTAAAAAGAAGCTTTTCATATAATTATATATTTCATTCACCCAGCACAATTTCAAATTTTTTTTTTATGAAAAGCTGCATCCTCAATGCAAATACCGAACATATATTTTAAGTATATTCGTTAAAGTGAAATACTCCGGTTTAATGAAGCAAATTCAGTGGCGAGGCGTGACATTTTGCGATGGTCATCGCCCCGAGCGGCATGTGCCCCCACACCGAGGTAATAGCTTTGCGACCGTCAACTGTTCTTGTACCCCCCCCCCCCCCCCCGTTTTGCGGGAGAAAATTGTAAGAAATACTTTCCACGGGCATTCATATTTGTCCCTTTTCATTTAACTCACGATCTTTCTGATATTCATTATTGAGATGTTTGGTAAAAAGCAAAATCACAGGAAAATTGCTAAAAATGATAACGAACTGTATTTACGTTGAAAGTACCACAAAATGAAATAGAACTATTTAAAAAAAAATTCTAAAACAATCTTTTTTTAAAGTCTCCATGTTCCAAAGCATTCTGTTAATATTTTTTTTAATTTAGTACATAGCACTTGAAAAGAAGTCAAAGTAAATAAGGACCAAAAATACATGGCGTAATAAATGTATAAACGAACATCATCCCCCCCCCCCCCCCCCCAACTTTCAATAAAATCACTACGGGTTAGGCTATATGGCGGCGGGTTAGGTTATATGGACAGCGGGACAATTGTTTTTTTGTCAACTGATTTCATAAACCAATCAACCTTTTTCATAATTTATAATTGTCCATTTACATACTTCGATTTATTTTTATTTTAATCCTGGATTATACTGTTTAAATATTTAAAAAAAAATATTTTCAATTCAATGCAATGCCATTGTATCTATATATATAAATGCGAAAAACCCACTCATCACTCATCACTAATTCTCCAACTTCCCGTATACCTATGAAGATGAAATTTGGCAAATTTGTTCCTTATACCTTAAATAGGAAAAGTAAGCTATTTTTGTTCCGATCGAACGGATTTAAGGGGGTGTAAAACCCCTTTTTCGAAACTTCTCCATAGGATTAACATGGAGAACATGTAACAATGCAAAATATAAAATTTAAACAATGGAAATTTTTAATATTATGTAACGTACGAGGAGCATTCTGATTGGCTGATGACTAAATATCGCCAAAATGTCGCCAAATAACTAAAAACTGTCGCCAAATTAATAAACTTCGCCAAATAAATTAAAATTTCACCGAATGAATAAAACATTTCGCCAAATTAATAAAATATCGCCAAATGAACTAAAATATGATCATATATGTAAAAATAATATAAAAATGGCGAAATTAATGTCAAAAAATTATAAAATGTCAAAATGGTGAAAATATGATTGGACAACGGGATATTCCGTACTACAATTATGAAAGTTAAATTTGGCATGGAGGTACATTTTAAGTCAAAATTGCTCCCAATAACAGGATTTTCTGGTAGTAGAATTAAAAAATTCGAACTCTAACTGCCAAAAGTAAAAATCCTCGCCACTTGTCCACACTTATCACTAATTCTCTAACTTTTTGTATACCCAGGAAGATGAAATTTGACAGAGTTGTTACTTATATCTTGCATAGAAAAAAGGGGGGGGGGGGGGAAACGAAAAGAAAACGAAAAATCCCACATATCATTCATGCTACGCCCAAAAGTGCAAGCCATACGAAAAATATATTATCAAACTGAAGAGAAGTATACAGTATGAATAATATAAAGGTTCAAGACAGGAAGCCCATCGCTAAATAAAAGTTTGTAATTTAGCCTCCGTGCACTCAGTTAGTTTTGTGTTATCCATTATTTATTAGTTTACCTGCCGAGAGGCCAGTTATGTTACCACTCTACCTGTGAGTGAAGTTCTGTAATACAGTTAATAAAGGCAAAGTAGCAAATCTTTCAGTTGAGTTCAAATTTTAAAACACGTTGTCGCCCGTGGATGTTTGTTCGCACCACGGGTCGCTTGGCTTCATGGGCCCGGTGATCGCCGGCGTCCTCTCGGTTGGCCTAGGTTGCCTTCACGGCTGTCGAAGCTTCAGTTTCTGTGAAACATCTCGCTGTATGCCTTCGGGCGGGCCAGTCGTACAAAGTGGACATAGAAAAAGTAAGCTATCGGGTAGGTACCAGCCACTCTGTACCGTAATAATTGGTTCATGAATACTTTGGACCCTACGTGGTAGGAAGGTGAGAGGGAGAGTGTATAAATGGTCAATCTGGTTAACGCGGCCTACCTCTCTCTACTCCATGTTATGTCATTTATCCTCGAAGGCTGATTTCCCATAGAATTATTGGGGTGGAAGTGTATACTGCCTGTCACCAAGGGTGACATTTTCCTTCATGCGGTATAAAAATCATAGGGTAAAGGGTTAAAAACCTATCTGATCGACGCGACTCACTTTCCTATACCACGGTAGGTCATTTATCGCCCATACCATGATTCCCCGAGAAGTAACGGGAACGAAATCGTCTGCAGTTAAGGACGACATTCCCTTCACGGAGTACAAAGGTCAGCGGGCGGAATGGTTTAGTAATATGCTTGATCGATGCGGCCTACCTTTCTTTATATGATTGTATGCCTATACGAGGAGTTATGTAGCGGAATTGAAAACTATTGTTGTAGACTCCTCCTCACGTGGTACAAGTGTCAGAGGGGGAATGGGTTTGTGTCAATCGTCCGTAGCAGTGGGTAGGGGGGATAGGGTACGATTTTTTTAAAAATTGATTTGGCAATGCAGTAAAAAATATGATTTATTTTTAATTTAAAAAAGTTAAATAATTAAAAAGTGCGGGGGCAAAATCCAAAAAAAGTGCTGGGGAACCGTGCCCCTCGCTTATTGATAGGGTTTACTGTAAAAAAGAAAAAATATTAAAATCTTGAATTTGGCAAATGAACCTTTTAAAATCGTTTTCGTTTTTTCTTCTTCTTATATTCTCACCAATTTGTTTAACTTAACCATAAATGTTGACATAGGTGTCTAATAAAAGTTTTTCGGAGATAATTATTATTAACAATTATAAGAGTTGTTCCTCTTTGGGGTGTCACTTAAGGTTAAAATATGTATGTTAATCAACGGGAATAACATATATATATGTATCCACGTTATTGTATAGCCAACTTCCCCATATTATCAATCTATCCATTTCTTGCAGGACCTTGAAAATAAAATTTCATTATTAGTATTTTTAATAGTGTGGTTCCCCCTGATGGGTGACAAATTAAGAATATTGTTTATTTCGCTATAAATATTGTATTTGGATCAATTTTGTAACTTATTTCCTTCCCGTGCGTAGAACGGGTATTTCAGCTAGTTTAATTATAAGTAGCCAAATTGTTTCGTTTGAGTATGCCGATGTCTTTATATATACACATCTTTATTTGTCAAATTAATAAATAAAATAACAAAGGAAATGTGCTGTATTACTGAATAAATATTTAAAATAGCATTAGTTTACAAGTTTTTTGGACGTAGGAATAACGTTCCTTCAAAACAAAACCGTTAGTTGAGCAATGTACAACATAATTAAAAATTAACTTGCTTTTCTGTCAACCTATAAGGAACTTTTTCAAAACATTTCTTAATTTCTGAAATATTTTGTTTTTACTTACACATAATATTTTTTGAAAAAAATGTGTTAATGATTTTATTTTGGGTAATTAGTTGTTTGCAACTTTTATTATACAGAAAAACCGTTTTCCATAACGTAATAAGAATTGTTTTTAAACAAACATTTCTTTAAAATAATGAAAAGTCAGACGAAAAACCGCAAACACAAAAACAAACGAACTTAAAACGAAATGACAAATTAGACGATTTAATGAAAAAATACAGGCTAAATATGTCGAAAATAATTAAAAACAAAAAATCTCTATTGCCAAATGTGGCCTTTCAAAGCCAATCTGGCAATCATACTATGTATGAAACACGGAGTAATGAAACGACGGTCTAAGGTTGCCTTGAAGAAGCTGTAAAATCCACCGATGACCCAGCAGGCCAAAGACACTTATAAAAGCGATGCGGTCTTCGTACAGATGACTTGGCGTAGTTTTAGATGTTTTAATCGCCAGATTCTTGATTCTTGGCACGATTAGAAAGTGCGGCTTTGTTTCCGAGCGATTTTTGTTTAAATTGTTTTAATGACTTCACTTTTTGGGACGTTTTAAACGTTTAAAGAAAAGAAAAATTAGATAAAGCATACAAATGCATTAAAAAAAAATTTTTAATTGATAAAATATCGGTTTTGATTTTTTAAATTTTTTTTTTTTTTTTTTTTTAATTTTTGCCTGGTCATCGGCGAATCTACCGATGACTGGACCCTTCGCCACTGAGCAAATTATATGCGTTCTATTCTCAAGCTATAAATTGTTTTGTGTAGCTATATTTAGCGCGCTTTTTGGTTGGTGCTTCTTAATTTGTAACAATGGTGGACAATTCAAGAGTCAGTCTCACATAGAATTTTGTAAATATTTTTTTGTTGTTTTTGCTATATTGTGACCTTTGTTAAAATCTGCCAATATTTAATTTTTTTTGTTGATAGTAGTTTAAATATGTTTTGGAATGCTTTAAGGATTGCTCCATGGATCTTTTATGACGTTCCATGGATGATTTTAATTTCTAAATAAGCTATCCAAAGTTCTGTAAAAAAAAATGTATGTGTTACATGTAGAAGCTTAGAAAACATTATTTAAAATAATAAAAAAAAAGTTGTTAACTATGACAAAAAAATGGACTCCCTAACATCGAGATTCCTAAACAGATGCGCGCCGAAAGCAGTTGCGCCGTTGTCAATAAAGTTAAGCAGTTGCGCCAAACAAAAAATTAAAGTATCTTAAAGAAGGGAGCATATAGTAGATTTCTTGACGAAATTTCTGTTTTTAGCAATGTTTTTTTTTTTGGCGAAATCGCGTTATTTACAAATTTGGAGTAGTTTCAAGAGTTAACATTCACAGCTATTTTGATTTAAGTTCCAATAATATATTTTTGCAGAAAAAATATAGTTTTTAAAATAAGTGTTAATTAATTTTTCAATACTTTTTAATATATAAATAGCATATTAAATTCATAAATAAAATTGCTCCTAACGTAAGGTAATTTTTTAAAAGCAATTTTTTTATATATTTAGCTGTATAACCAGAGAGTTGTAATATTAAACAGAGAGCGCCTTCAATACCAGACTCTCGTAAGGCCGCGGTGTCAACATTGAACAGAAAAACTCACATCACGTGGTTATAGCGCTGCCACATTTGGCGTTCAGACATCTGCAGGAGTTTCAAATTTGGCGCACTTTCTTCTCTTTTGGTGATAAGGAGTTCTGTCCGTATTCAACTTTTTAACATATATGTACGTATTTACTTATTTTCAAACAATATGCGCTAAATATTTCCTCTTCATTAACGAAACGAAAATATTTTATTTGTGTTCAATACTCGAAGAAGCGAAACTCTTTATATTTCTCAGGTTTTATTGTTCATATTTTCTTATTGAAGTATACAAAATACCAATTGAAAAAACTTCGCTTATGGTACATTTTTTTACATAAAAACGTAATGCAATTATTTCAAAACTACAAAGTAAGAAAAATCTCCTTAATATATCTGTTTAAACTCCCTTAAATTGTGTTACTCGTTAAAAAAAAAACGATATTTAAATACAAAATTAAACACAAAACCATATTACAATACTTCGATCTCTTTTAGTTCTTAAAGTCGCCAAGGCCTGCCAAGTAATATTGGCGCATGAATGAATTGGCATTTCCACATATCACGTGGTTTCAATGATGGACACACGGAAATTAGCATTTTTATTCCTCTATTTTTATCATTACTCTATGGTAAGTCCTGGTTGAAATTGTTGAAATTTATTGAAAGTGATTTATGAAGTATAACATGGCAAGTGTATAACATGGCACTGATGCCGCATTTTATATTTTTATTTTTAGAAACATTCTAACAAGCCGATACATATGGGAATGTTCGATGGATTGTATTTGTCCACTAGGCTAGGTCCTAAACGCTAATTAGCATAACTGCTAATTAGCGTGTATTTTTGTTATATATTGGTAAATATTCTGGGAATGGGACTATACTCGGAGACAACCTAAGTTGAGCCTAAAGCAATTGAATATTTATACATATCATAGCTTCCGCTTCAGGTTCAACTTAGGTTGTCCCCGAGTATAGTTAAATCCCCACTATAATTTTTGAATTGCTACGCAACTGTCTTCCAACAGCAATAACAACCTAGCAGGCTATAAATTATATATGCATATACAACTGGCAGCTGAGAAATAAAGCACTAAGTTATAGATGGTATTTGAAATTTTAATCTACAACTTTATTTTTCAACTGCAACTATATCCATTCAAACTAGAAGCTGAACCTATATTTTTGCTGAAATTTATGTTGTGTTCTGTTAATTTGCAATGTTTTCTAGGCATTGTGTGTAATGTCACACTTCTTGTAACGCCTATCCTCCCCCCCCCCCCCCCCACCCAATTGCAACAAATTGTCACAGCACACAGCTTCAGGAACCCCCTCCCTCCCCAGTTCAAGCGGGACATCATTTGTGCACGTAAATGTAATAAAATTTGGAATAAAAATGTCCATATTAATTTCCAAAAAAAAAAGGAAAACAATGCCATTGTAATTATCACAATTCAACATATTTTTTTAAAAAAGAATGTCCAAGTATTTGGTTAAATTCGCATTGTACATCTGTTAAGAAAAATTGAATTTTTCTCCATCATAAAACGATAGTAGTATACCATTTTCATTAGGATTTTTTTTTGGTAGAGCTGCACAGTGGGCTATTGGTGATGGTTCGGGGTCTATCTCGAAGGAAAGACCCGGGAATACATACATATTCATACATGCACCTCGTTATTTTAGAACCATGGTCAGACGACGAGGAAACACCTGAACTGGCACCCAACGCCTTAGACGTCGGGTCTTTGGACTCCGATCAGATTTATCGTGCACCAGTCCCGTATACACGCCGTTAATTTTTGCGGACGATCTGGACGACTTTTCTAGTATTGTGTAGCGAAGCTGGCAACCCTTCGATCACAAGATCGCAACTTCTTTTACTTTTCTTTTGTCAAGTCCATCGCCTAGGATCGAACCATGAATCCTCGGATTCCCAGCTGACGCCTTTAATCGCTCGGCCACGGAGGCCTATTTTCAATGGGATGTGCGTTATCTGTTTTCTCCAATCGCTAACCTTGTTTATGAATTGTGCAGCTAGCGCCTATCGACTGCTGAGTACAGATAAAATATCGTTTTCCATTTTTAACTTGAGCCGATCTTTTGAAATATTAATGAATCGGCAGCTGAAGAAACATTCTGGTTCACAAAGAACTTGAAAAATCTCGCCAAATGTTGACTCCAGGAAAAAAGTGCTAGGTTTGGTTGGTATTTTTTTTACGGTCTTTGGAAATCAGCTACAACAGGGGGATCGGGATCTATTCAAACAATATTCCTTCACTCTGATTCAAACACTGTAACAACGCGACAAATAGCTCTATGGACATGAATTTGGTTCGTTCGAAAGGAAATTAGCTGCGTGTCAAAGCTTGAAATAAAGTTAAGAACGCACGTTCCAAGTATTATTTTATGTGAATAACACGCTGCCTTTTCTCGCTGAGTAACGCAAAAATGCACCTTAAATATCTTATGACGAAATTCGCCGAATCTCACAATTCAATACACAATTCAATTTCCCTGTACATTTTCACTTGAAGGCATTTGTAATCAGAGATAAACACAAAATGTTTGTTAAATTGAGGCAGTGGCGGATTTAAAGAAAAAGGCCCAGGCGGCAAAGCCTTCGAGGGTCCCAGTTACATATACATAGGCAGGGCCGTTCGTATATTACGTCTTATATAAGCAGGGGATCTTTCATGCGTGGTAAGGGGAAAGTTACGTGACGTAGAAAAACTTTCTAGAACAAAAATTATAAAACTTGTTGCTCAAACTTTGATATGAATCACTTTTCTCAAATTCACAAACTTTCTAAAGAGATGTTTGATAAAATAACGGAATCGAAGTTTTAAAGACGGTTATTTTAATGCAAAAATTTATCATGACAAATGCAAAATAGCGTGACGCAATGAAAATGAGCGCTCTTGTTAGGGATAACCAAAAATTTACAATTGAAGGTCCTCTCCCAAATAAGGCAGTTCAGGGAAGAGCGCAAGTTCCTTATTATAAGTATTCTTAAAATCATATATTTCTTTCTTCTTTTAAATATTTAAAATTCGTAATTAAATTGAAATTTAAGGGTAATTAGATAAATATAATGGTCTGTTAAATTATATTCTGCACTAAGATATAAACTTAGTAAAGCATTACTAAAAAAAAGGATGAAAGTAGAGTCAACTAGTGTCTCCCGGCCACTGGAGGAGCAACCCTCCAGCGGAAAAGGGAGCAGCGAACGATGCCTGTCAACTAGAGTCTCCCGGCCACTGGAGGAGCGACCCTCCAGCGGAAAAGGGAGCAGCGAACGATGCCTGTCAACTAGAGTCTCCCGGCCACTGGAGGAGCGACCCTCCAGCGGAAAAGGGAGCAGCGACCGATGCCTGTCAACTAGAGTCTCCCGGCCACTGGAGAAGCGACCCTCCAGCGGAAAAGGGAGCAGCGACCGAGGCCTGTCAACTAGAGTCTCCCGGCCACTGGAGGAGCGACCCTCCAGCGGAAAAGGGCGCAGCGAACGATGCCTGTCAACTAGAGTCTCCCGGCCACTGGAGGAGCGACCCTCCAGCGGAAAAGGGAGCAGCGAACGATGCCTGTCAACTAGAGTCTCCCGGCCACTGGAGGAGCGACCCTCCAGCGGAAAAGGGAGCAGCGAACGATGCCTGTCAACTAGAGTCTCCCGGCCACTGGAGGAGAGACCCTCCAGCGGAAAAGGGAGCAGCGAACGATGCCTGTCAACTAGAGTCTCCCGGCCACTGGAGGAGCGACCCTCCAGCGGAAAAGGGAGCAGCGAACGATGCCTGTCAACTAGAGTCTCCCGGCCACTGGAGGAGCGACCCTCCAGCGGAAAAGGGAGCAGCGAACGATGCCTGTCAACTAGAGTCTCCCGGCCACTGGAGGAGCGACCCTCCAGCGGAAAAGGGAGCAGCGACCGATGCCTGTCAACTAGAGTCTCCCGACCCACTCGAGGAGCGATCTTTTCCGGCCGCGAATGTCGAGGCGGTCTTTCTCTCTCCCGGCCACGCTCGACGAGGCGGTCTTTCTCTCTCCCGGCCACGCACGACGAGGCGGTCTTTATCTTTTCCGGCCACGCACGACGAGGCGGTCTTTCTCTATCCCAGCCACACACGACGAGGCGGTATTTCTCTCTCCCAGCCACGCACGACGAGGCGGTCTTTCTCTCTCCCGGCCACACACGACGAGGCGGTCTTTCTCTCTTCCGGCCACGCACGACGAGGCGGTCTTTCTCTCTCCCGGCCACGCACGACGAGGCGGTCTTTATCTTTTCCGGCCACGCACGACGAGGCGGTCTTTATCTTTTCCGGCCACGCACGACGAGGCGGTTTTTCTTCCGGCCCCGCACGTCGAGGCGGTTTTTCTTCTGGTTACGCACGACGAGGCGGTCTTTCTCTCTTCCCGCCACGCACGTCGTAGCGGTCTTTATCTCTCCCGGCCAAGGACTACGAGGCGGCCTTTATCTCTCCCGGCCACGCACGACATGGCGGTCTTTATCTCTCCCGGCCACGCACGACGAGGCGGTGTTTATCTCTCCCGGCCACGCACGACGAGGCGGACTTTATCTTTCCCGGCCACGCACGACAGGGCGGTCTTTATCTTTTCCCGCCACGCACGACGAGGAGGTCTTTATCTTTTCCAGCCACGCACGACGAGGCGGTCTTTATATCTCCCGGACACAGACGACGAGGCGGTATTTCTCTCTTCCCGCCACGCACGACGAGGCGGTATTTATCTTTTCCGGCCACGCACGACGAGGCGGTCTTTCTCTCTCCCGGCCACACACGACGAGGCGGTATTTATCTTTTCCGGCCACGCACGACGAGGCGGTCTTTCTCTCTCCCGGCCACACACGACGAGGCGGTCTTTCTCTCTCCCGGCCACGCACGACGAGGCGGTATTTATCTTTTCCGGCCACGCACGACGAGGCGGTCTTTCTCTCTCCCGGCCACACACGACGAAGCGGTCTTTTTCTCTCCCGGCCACGCACGACGAGGCGGTCTTTATCTTTTCCGGCCACGCACGACGAAGCGGTCTTTCTCTCTCCCGGCCACGCTCGACGAGGCGGTCTTTCTCTCTCCCGGCCACGCACGACGAGGCGGTCTTTCTCTCTCCCGGACACGCACGACGAGGCGGTCTTTCTCTATCCCAGCCACACACGACGAGGCGGTCTTTCTCTCTCCCGGCCACGCACGACGAGGCGGTCTTTATCTTTTCCGGCCACGCACGACGAGACGGTCTTTCTCTCTCCCGGCCACGCACGACGAGGCGGTATTTATCTTTTCCGGCCACGCACGACGAGGCGGTCTTTCTCTCTGCCGGCCACACACGACGAAGCGGTCTTTCTCTCTCCCGGCCACGCACGACGAGGCGGTCTTTATCTTTTCCGGCCACGCACGACGAGGCGGTCTTTCTCTCTCCCGGCCACACACGACGAGGCGGTCTTTCTCTCTCCCGGCCACTCACGACGAAAGGTCTTTCTCTCTCCCGGCCACGCACGACGAGGCGGTCTTTCTCTCTCCCGGCCACGCACGACGAGGCGGTATTTATCTTTTCCGGCCACGCACAACGAGGCGGTCTTTATCTTTTCCTGCCACGAATGTGGAGGTGGTTTTTCTTACGGCCACGCACGTCGTAGCGGTCTTTAACTCTCCCGGCCACGCTCGACGAGGTGGTTTTTTTTCTCTCCCGGCCACACACGGCGAGGCGGTCTTTCTCTCTCCCGGCCACGCACGACGAGGCGGTCTTTATCTCTCCCGGCCACGCACGATGAGGCGGTCTTTCTCTCTTTCCGCCACGTTCAACGAGGCGGTCTTTCTCTCTTCCCGCCACGAACGTCGAAGCGGTTTTACTTCTGGCCACGCACGTCCTAGAGGTCTTTATTTCTCCCGGCCTCGCACGAGGAGGCGGTCTTTATCTTTTCCGGCCACGCACGACGTGGCGGTCTTTATATATCCCGGACACGGACGACGAGGCGGTCTTTTTCTCTCCCAGCCACGAACGTAGAGGCGGTTTTTCTTCCGGCCACGCACGACGAGGCGGTCTTTATATCTCCCGGACACAGACGACGAGGCGGCCTTTCTCTCTCACGGCCACGCACGACGAGGCGGTCTTTATCTTTTCCGGCCACGCACGACGAGGCGGTCTTTATCTTTTCCGGCCACGCACGACGAAGCGGTCTTTCTCTCTCCCGGCCACGCTCGACGAGGCGGTCTTTCTCTCTCCCGGCCACGCACGACGAGGCGGTCTTTCTCTCTCCCGGACACGCACGACGAGGCGGTCTTTCTCTATCCCAGCCACACACGACGAGGCGGTCTTTCTCTCTCCCGGCCACGCACGACGAGGCGGTCTTTATCTTTTCCGGCCACGCACGACGAGACGGTCTTTCTCTCTCCCGGCCACGCACGACGAGGCGGTATTTATCTTTTCCGGCCACGCACGACGAGGCGGTCTTTCTCTCTGCCGGCCACACACGACGAAGCGGTCTTTCTCTCTCCCGGCCACGCACGACGAGGCGGTCTTTATCTTTTCCGGCCACGCACGACGAGGCGGTCTTTCTCTCTCCCGGCCACACACGACGAGGCGGTCTTTCTCTCTCCCGGCCACTCACGACGAAAGGTCTTTCTCTCTCCCGGCCACGCACGACGAGGCGGTCTTTCTCTCTCCCGGCCACGCACGACGAGGCGGTATTTATCTTTTCCGGCCACGCACAACGAGGCGGTCTTTATCTTTTCCTGCCACGAATGTGGAGGTGGTTTTTCTTACGGCCACGCACGTCGTAGCGGTCTTTAACTCTCCCGGCCACGCTCGACGAGGTGGTTTTTTTTCTCTCCCGGCCACACACGGCGAGGCGGTCTTTCTCTCTCCCGGCCACGCACGACGAGGCGGTCTTTATCTCTCCCGGCCACGCACGATGAGGCGGTCTTTCTCTCTTTCCGCCACGTTCAACGAGGCGGTCTTTCTCTCTTCCCGCCACGAACGTCGAAGCGGTTTTACTTCTGGCCACGCACGTCCTAGAGGTCTTTATTTCTCCCGGCCTCGCACGAGGAGGCGGTCTTTATCTTTTCCGGCCACGCACGACGTGGCGGTCTTTATATATCCCGGACACGGACGACGAGGCGGTCTTTTTCTCTCCCAGCCACGAACGTAGAGGCGGTTTTTCTTCCGGCCACGCACGACGAGGCGGTCTTTATATCTCCCGGACACAGACGACGAGGCGGCCTTTCTCTCTCACGGCCACGCACGACGAGGCGGTCTTTATCTTTTCCGGCCACGCACGACGAGGCGGTCTTTTTATCTCCCGGACACAGACGACAAGGCGGTCTTTCTATCTTCCCGCCACGAATGTCGAGGCGGTTTTTTTTTCTGGCCACGCACTTCGTAGCGGTCTTTATCTCTCCCGGCCACGCACGTCGTAGCGGTCTTTATCTCTCCCGGCCACAGACTACGAGGCGGCCTTTTTCTCTCCCGGGCACGCACGACGGAGCGGTCTTTATCTCTCCCGGCCACGCACGACGGGGCGGTCTTTATATCTCCCGGACACAGACGACGAGGCGGTCTTTCTCTCTTCCCGCCACGAATGTCGAGATGTTATTTCTTCCGGCCACGCACGTCGAGTCGGTTTTTCTTCTGGTCACGCACGACGAGGCGGTCTTTCTCTCTTCCCGCCACGAATGTCGAGGCGGTTTTTCTTCTCTCCACGCACGTCGTAGCGGTCTTTATCTCTCCCGGCCAAGGACTACGAGGCGGCCTTTATCTCTCCCGGCCACGCACGACGGGGCGGTCTTTATCTCTCCCGGCCACGCACGACGAGGTGGTTTTTTTTCTCTCCCGGCCACACACAGCGAGGCGGTCTTTCTCTCTCCCGGCCACGCACGACGAGGCGGTCTTTATCTCTCCCGGCCACGCACGACGAGGCGGTCTTTCTCCCCTCCCGCCACGTTCAACGAGGCGGTCTTTCTCTCTTCCCGCCACGAACGTCGAAGCGGTTTTACTTCTGGCCACGCACGTCCTAGAGGTCTTTATTTCTCCCGGCCTCGCACGAGGAGGCGGTCTTTATCTTTTCCGGCCACGCACGACGAGGCGGTCTTTTTATCTCCCGGACACAGACGACAAGGCGGTCTTTCTATCTTCCCGCCACGAATGTCGAGGCGGTTTTTTTTCTGGCCACGCACTTCGTAGCGGTCTTTATCTCTCCCGGCCACGCACGTCGTAGTGGTCTTTATCTCTCCCGGCCACAGACTACGAGGCGGCCTTTTTCTCTCCCGGGCACGCACGACGGGGCGGTCTTTATCCCTCCCGGCCACGCACGACGGGGCGGTCTTTATATCTCCCGGACACAGACGACGAGGCGGTCTTTCTCTCTTCATGCCACGAATGTCGAGATGTTATTTCTTCCGGCCACGCACGTCGAGTCGGTTTTTCTTCTGGTCACGCACGACGAGGCGGTCTTTCTCTCTCCCGTCCACACACGACGAGGCGGTCTTTCTCTCTCCCGGCCACTCACGACGAGGCGGTCTTTCTCTCTCCCGGCCGCGCACGACGAGGCGGTCTTTATCTTTTCCGCCACGAACGTCGAGGCGGTTTTTCTTCCGGCCACGCACGTCGAGGCGGTTTTTCTTCTGGTTACGCACGACGAGGCGGTCTTTCTCTCTTCATGCCACGAATGTCGAGATGTTATTTCTTCCGGCCACGCACGTCGAGTCGGTTTTTCTTCTGGTCACGCACGACGAGGCGGTCTTTCTCTCTCCCGTCCACACACGACGAGGCGGCCTTTATCTCTCCCGGCCACGCACGACGGGGCGGTCTTATTTTCTCCCGGGAACGCACGACGAGGCGGACTTTATCTTTCCCGGCCACGCACGACGGGGCGGTCTTTATCTTTACCCGCCACGCACGACGAGGCGGTCTTTATCTATTCCAGCCACGCACGACGAGGCGGTCTTTATATCTCCCGGACACAGACGACGAGGCGGTATTTCTCTCTTCCCGCCACACACGACGAGGCGGTCTTTCTCTCTCCCGGCCACACACGACGAGGCGGTCTTTCTCTCTCCCGGCCACGCACGACGAGGCGGTCTTTATCTTTTCCGGCCACGCACGACGAGGCGGTATTTCTCTCTCCCGGCCACACATGACGAGGCGGTCTTTCTCTCTCCCTGCCACGCACGACGAGGCGGTCTTTATCTTTTCCGGCCACGCACGACGAGGCGGTCTTTATATCTCCCGGACACAGACGACAAGGCGGTGTTCCTATCTTCCCGCCACGAATGTCGAGGCGGTTTTTCTTCTGGCCACGCACTTCGTAACAGTTTTTCTCTCTCCCGGCCACGCACGACGGGGCGGTCTTTATCTCTCCCGGCCACGCACGACGAGGCGGTCTTTATCTTTTCCGGCCACTGACAACTAGGCGGTCTTTCTCTCTCCCGGCCACGCACGACGAGGCGGTCTTTCTCTCTCCCGGCCACGCACGACGAGGCGGTCTTTCTCTCTCCCGGCCACGCACGACGAGGCGGTCTTTATCTTTTCCGGCCACGCACGACGAGGCGGTCTTTCTCTCTCCCGGCCACACACGACGAGGTGGACTTTCTCTCTCCCGGCCACGCACGACGAGGCGGTATTTCTCTCTCCCGGCCACACATGACGAGGCGGTCTTTCTCTCTCCCTGCCACGCACGACGAGGCGGTCTTTATCTTTTCCGGCCACGCACGACGAGGCGGTCTTTATATCTCACGGACACAGACGACAAGGCGGTGTTCCTATCTTCCCGCCACGAATGTCGAGGCGGTTTTTCTTCTGGCCACGCACTTCGTAACAGTTTTTCTCTCACCCGGCCACGCACGACGGGGCGGTCTTTATCTCTCCCGGCCACGCACGACGAGGCGGTCTTTATCTTTTCCGGCCACTGACAACTAGGCGGTCTTTCTCTCTCCCGGCCACGCACGACGGGGCGGTCTTTATCTCTCCCGGCCACGTACGACGAGGCGGTCTTTATCTTTTCCGGCCACGGACAACTAGGCGGTCTTTCTCTCTTCCTGCCACGAATGTGGAGGTAGTTTTTCTTACGGCCACGCACGTCGTAGCGGTCTTTAACTCTCCCGGCCACGCTCGACGAGGTGGTTTTTTTTCTCTCCCGGCCACACACGGCGAGGCGGTCTTTCTCTCTCCCGGCCACGCACGACGAGGCGGTCTTTATCTCTCCCGGCCACGCACGATGAGGCGGTCTTTCTCTCTTCCCGCCACGTTCAACGAGGCGGTCTTTCTCTCTTCCCGCCACGAACGTCGAAGCGGTTTTACTTCTGGCCACGCACGTCCTAGAGGTCTTTATTTCTCCCGGCCTCGCACGAGGAGGCGGTCTTTATCTTTTCCGGCCACGCACGACGTGGCGGTCTTTATATATCCCGGACACGGACGACGAGGCGGTCTTTTTCTCTCCCAGCCACGAACGTAGAGGCGGTTTTTCTTCCGGCCACGCACGACGAGGCGGTCTTTATATCTCCCGGACACAGACGACGAGGCGGCCTTTCTCTCTCACGGCCACGCACGACGAGGCGGTCTTTATCTTTTTCGGCCACGCACGACGAGGCGGTCTTTTTATCTTCCCGCCACGAATGTCGAGGCGGTTTTTTTTCTGGCCACGCACTTCGTAGCGGTCTTTATCTCTCCCGGCCACGCACGTCGTAGCGGTCTTTATCTCTCCCGGCCACAGACTACGAGGCGGCCTTTTTCTCTCCCGGGCACGCACGACGGGGCGGTCTTTATCTCTCCCGGCCACGCACGACGGGGCGGTCTTTATATCTCCCGGACACAGACGACGAGGCGGTCTTTCTCTCTTCCCGCCACGAATGTCGAGATGTTATTTCTTCCGGCCACGCACGTCGAGTCGGTTTTTCTTCTGGTCACGCACGACGAGGCGGTCTTTCTCTCTCCCGGCCACACACGACGAGGCGGTCTTTCTCTCTCCCGGCCACTCACGACGAGGCGGTCTTTCTCTCTCCCGGCCACGCACGACGAGGCGGTCTTCATCTTTTCCGCCACGAACGTCGAGGCGGTTTTTCTTCCGGCCACGCACGTCGAGGCGGTTTTTCTTCTGGTTACGCACGACGAGGCGGTCTTTCTCTCTTCCCGCCACGAATGTCGAGGCGGTTTTTCTTCTCTCCACGCACGTCGTAGCGGTCTTTATCTCTCCCGGCCAAGGACTACGAGGCGGCCTTTATCTCTCCCGGCCACGCACGACGGGGCGGTCTTTATCTCTCCCGGCCACGCACGACGAGGCGGACTTTATCTTTCCCGGCCAAGCACGACGGGGCGGTCTTTATCTTTACCCGCCACGCACAACGAGGCGGTCTTTATCTTTTCCAGCCACGCACGACGAGGCGGTCTTTATATCTCCCGGACACAGACGACGAGGCGGTATTTCTCTCTTCCTGCCACGAATGTCGAGGTGGTCTTTTTCTCTCCCAGCCACGAACGTAGAGGCGGTTTTTCTTCCGGCCACGCACGACGAGGCGGTCTTTATCTCTCCCGGCCACGCACGTCGTAGCGGTCTTTATCTCTCCCGGCCAAGGACTACGAGGCGGCCTTTATCTCTCCCGGCCACGCACGACGGGGCGGTCTTTATCTCTCCCGGCCACGCACGACGAGGCGGACTTTATCTTTCCCGGCCACGCACGACGGGGCGGTCTTTACCTTTACCCGCCACGCACGACGAGGAGGTCTTTATCTTTTCCAGCCACGCACGACGAGGCGGTCTTTATATCTCCCGGACACAGACGACGAGGCGGTCTTTCTCTCTTCCCGCCACGTTCAACGAGGCGGTCTTTCTCTCTTCCCGCCACGAACGTCGAAGCGGTTTTACTTCTGGCCACGCACGTCCTAGAGGTCTTTATTTCTCCCGGCCTCGCACGAGGAGGCGGTCTTTATATATCCCGGACACGGACGACGAGGCGGTCTTTCTCTCTTCCCGCCACGAATGTCGAGGTGGTCTTTTTCTCTCCCAGCCACGAACGCAGAGGCGGTTTTTCTTCCGGCCACGCACGACGAGGCGGTCTTTATATCTCCCGGACACAGACGACGAAGCGGCCTTTCTCTCTCCCGGCCACGCACGACGAGGCGGTCTTTATCTTTTCCGGCCACGCACGACGAGGCGGTCTTTTTATCTCCCGGACACAGACGACAAGGCGGTCTTTCTATCTTCCCGCCACGAATGTCGAGGCGGTTTTTCTTTTGGCCACGCACTTCGTAGCGGTCTTTATCTCTCCCGGCCACGCACGTCGTAGCGGTCTTTATCTCTCCCGGCCAAGGACTACGAGGCGGCCTTTATCTCTCCCGGCCACGCACGACGGGGCGGTCTTTATCTCTCCCGGCCACGCACGACGAGGCGGACTTTCTCTCTCCCGGCCACGCACGACGAGGCGGTCTTTCTCTCTCCCGGCCACACACGACGAGGCGGACTTTCTCTCTCCCGGCCACGCACGACGAGGCGGTATTTCTCTCTCCCGGCCACACATGACGAGGCGGTCTTTCTCTCTCCCTGCCACGCACGACGAGGCGGTCTTTATCTTTTCCGGCCACGCACGACGAGGCGGTCTTTATCTTTTCCGGCCACGCACGACGAGGCGGTTTTTCTTCCGGCCCCGAACGTCGAGGCGGTTTTTCTTCTGGTTACGCACGACGAGGCGGTCTTTCTCTCTTCCCGCCACGCACGTCGTAGCGGTCTTTATCTCTCCCGGCCAAGGACTACGAGTCGGCCTTTATCTCTCCCGGCCACGCACGACATGGCGGTCTTTATCTCTCCCGGCCACGCACGACGAGGCGGTGTTTATCTCTCCCGGCCACGCACGACGAGGCGGACTTTATCTTTCCCGGCCACGCACGACAGGGCGGTCTTTATCTTTTCCCGCCACGCACGACGAGGAGGTCTTTATCTTTTCCAGCCACGCACGACGAGGCGGTCATTATATCTCCCGGACACAGACGACGAGGCGGTCTTTCTCTCTTCCCGCCACGTTCAACGAGGCGGTCTTTCTCTCTTCCCGCCACGAACGTCGAAGCGGTTTTACTTCTGGCCACGCACGTCCTAGAGGTCTTTATTTCTCCCGGCCCCGCACGAGGAGGCGGTCTTTATATATCCCGGACACGGACGACGAGGCGGTCTTTCTCTCT
Organism: Troglohyphantes excavatus; assembly: GCA_963932185.1. Lineage (NCBI taxonomy): Eukaryota > Metazoa > Arthropoda > Arachnida > Araneae > Linyphiidae > Troglohyphantes > Troglohyphantes excavatus. The sequence goes on from OZ010677.1 coordinate 61,559,832, forward strand.
TCCCGCCACGAATGTCGATGTGGTCTTTTTCTCTCCCAGCCACGAACGCAGAGGCGGTTTTTCTTCCGGCCACGCACGACGAGGCGGTCTTTTTATCTCCCGGACACAGACGACAAGGCGGTCTTTCTATCTTCCCGCCACGAATGTCGAGGCGGTTTTTCTTTTGGCCACGCACTTCGTAGCGGTCTTTATCTCTCCCGGCCACGCACGTCGTAGCGGTATTTATCTCTCCCGGCCAAGGACTACGAGGCGGCCATTATCTCTCCCGGCCACGCACGACGGGTCGGTCTTTATCTCTCCCGGCCACGCACGACGAGGCGGACTTTATCTTTCCCGGCCACGCACGACGGGGCGGTCTTTACCTTTACCCGCCACGCACGACGAGGCGGTCTTTATCTTTTCCAGCCACGCACGACGAGGCGGTCTTTATATCTCCCGGACACAGACGACGAGGCGGTATTTCTCTCTTCCCGCCACACACGACGAGGCGGTCTTTCTCTCTCCCGGCCACGCACGACGAGGCGGTCTTTATCTTTTCCGGCCACGCACGACGAGGCGGTCTTTCTCTCTCCCGGCCACACACGACGAGGCGGACTTTCTCTCTCCCGGCCACGCACGACGAGGCGGTATTTCTCTCTCCCGGCCACACATGACGAGGCGGTCTTTCTCTCTCCCTGCCACGCACGACGAGGCGGTCTTTATCTTTTCCGGCCACGCACGACGAGGCGGTCTTTATATCTCCCGGACACAGACGACAAGGCGGTGTTCCTATCTTCCCGCCACGAATGTCGAGGCGGTTTTTCTTCTGGCCACGCACTTCGTAACAGTTTTTCTCTCTCCCGGCCACGCACGACGGGGCGGTCTTTATCTCTCCCGGCCACGCACGACGAGGCGGTCTTTATCTTTTCCGGCCACTGACAACTAGGCGGTCTTTCTCTCTCCCGGCCACGCACGACGAGGCGGTCTTTCTCTCTCCCGGCCACGCACGACGAGGCGGTCTTTCTCTCTCCCGGCCACGCACGACGAGGCGGTCTTTATCTTTTCCGGCCACGCACGACGAGGCGGTCTTTCTCTCTCCCGGCCACACACGACGAGGTGGACTTTCTCTCTCCCGGCCACGCACGACGAGGCGGTATTTCTCTCTCCCGGCCACACATGACGAGGCGGTCTTTCTCTCTCCCTGCCACGCACGACGAGGCGGTCTTTATCTTTTCCGGCCACGCACGACGAGGCGGTCTTTATATCTCACGGACACAGACGACAAGGCGGTGTTCCTATCTTCCCGCCACGAATGTCGAGGCGGTTTTTCTTCTGGCCACGCACTTCGTAACAGTTTTTCTCTCACCCGGCCACGCACGACGGGGCGGTCTTTATCTCTCCCGGCCACGCACGACGAGGCGGTCTTTATCTTTTCCGGCCACTGACAACTAGGCGGTCTTTCTCTCTCCCGGCCACGCACGACGGGGCGGTCTTTATCTCTCCCGGCCACGTACGACGAGGCGGTCTTTATCTTTTCCGGCCACGGACAACTAGGCGGTCTTTCTCTCTTCCTGCCACGAATGTGGAGGTAGTTTTTCTTACGGCCACGCACGTCGTAGCGGTCTTTAACTCTCCCGGCCACGCTCGACGAGGTGGTTTTTTTTCTCTCCCGGCCACACACGGCGAGGCGGTCTTTCTCTCTCCCGGCCACGCACGACGAGGCGGTCTTTATCTCTCCCGGCCACGCACGATGAGGCGGTCTTTCTCTCTTCCCGCCACGTTCAACGAGGCGGTCTTTCTCTCTTCCCGCCACGAACGTCAAAGCGGTTTTACTTCTGGCCACGCACGTCCTAGAGGTCTTTATTTCTCCCGGCCTCGCACGAGGAGGCGGTCTTTATCTTTTCCGGCCACGCACGACGTGGCGGTCTTTATATATCCCGGACACGGACGACGAGGCGGTCTTTTTCTCTCCCAGCCACGAACGTAGAAGCGGTTTTTCTTCCGGCCACGCACGACGAGGCGGTCTTTATATCTCCCGGACACAGACGACGCGGCGGCCTTTCTCTCTCACGGCCACGCACGACGAGGCGGTCTTTATCTTTTTCGGCCACGCACGACGAGGCGGTCTTTTTATCTTCCCGCCACGAATGTCGAGGCGGTTTTTTTTCTGGCCACGCACTTCGTAGCGGTCTTTATCTCTCCCGGCCACGCACGTCGTAGCGGTCTTTATCTCTCCCGGCCACAGACTACGAGGCGGCCTTTTTCTCTCCCGGGCACGCACGACGGGGCGGTCTTTATCTCTCCCGGCCACGCACGACGGGGCGGTCTTTATATCTCCCGGACACAGACGACGAGGCGGTCTTTCTCTCTTCCCGCCACGAATGTCGAGATGTTATTTCTTCCGGCCACGCACGTCGAGTCGGTTTTTCTTCTGGTCACGCACGACGAGGCGGTCTTTCTCTCTCCCGGCCACACACGACGAGGCGGTCTTTCTCTCTCCCGGCCACTCACGACGAGGCGGTCTTTCTCTCTCCCGGCCACGCACGACGAGGCGGTCTTTATCTTTTCCGCCACGAACGTCGAGGCGGTTTTTCTTCCGGCCACGCACGTCGAGGCGGTTTTTCTTCTGGTTACGCACGACGAAGCGGTCTTTCTCTCTTCCCGCCACGAATGTCGAGGCGGTTTTTCTTCTCTCCACGCACGTCGTAGCGGTCTTTATCTCTCCCGGCCAAGGACTACGAGGCGGCCTTTATCTCTCCCGGCCACGCACGACGGGGCGGTCTTTATCTCTCCCGGCCACGCACGACGAGGCGGACTTTATCTTTCCCGGCCAAGCACGACGGGGCGGTCTTTATCTTTACCCGCCACGCACAACGAGGCGGTCTTTATCTTTTCCAGCCACGCACGACGAGGCGGTCTTTATATCTCCCGGACACAGACGACGAGGCGGTATTTCTCTCTTCCTGCCACACACGACGAGGCGGCCTTTCTCTCTCCCGGCCACACACGACGAGGCGGTCTTTCTCTCTCCCGGCCACGCACGACGAGGCGGTCTTTATCTTTTTCGGCCACGCACGACGACGCGGTCTTTCTCTCTCCCGGCCACACACGACGAGGCGGACTTTCTCTCTCCCGGTCACGCACGACGAGGCGGTATTTCTCTCTCCCGGCCACAAATGTCGAGGCGGTTTTTCTTCTGGCCACGCACTTCGTAACTGTTTTTCTCTCTCCCGGCCACGCACGACGGGGCGGTCTTTATCTCTCCCGGCCACGCACGACGAGGCGGTCTTTATCTTTTCCGGCCACGGACAACTAGGCGGTCTTTCTCTCTCCCGGCCACGCACGACGGGGCGGTCTTTATCTCTCCCGGCCACGCACGACGAGGCGGTCTTTATCTTTTCCGGCCACGGACAACTAGGCGGTCTTTCTCTCTTCCTGCCACGAATGTGGAGGCGGTTTTTCTTACGGCCACGCACGTCGTAGCGGTCTTTCTCTCTCCCGGCCACGCACGACGAGGCGGTCTTTATCTCTCCCGGCCACGCACGACGATGCGGTCTTTCTCTCTTCCCGCCACGTTCAACGAGGCGGTCTTTCTCTCTTCCCGCCACGAACGTCGAAGCGGTCTTTATCTTTTCCGGCCACGCACGACGAGGCGGTCTTTATATCTCCCGGACACAGACGACAAGGCGGTGTTTCTTTCTTCCTGCCACGAATGTGGAGGCGGTTTTTCTTACGGCCACGCACGTCGTAGCGGTCTTTCTCTCTCCCGGCCACGCACGACGAGGCGGTCTTTATCTCTCCCGGCCACGCACGACGAGGCGGTCTTTCTCTCTCCCGGCCACACACGACGAGGCGGACTTTCTCTCTCCCGGCCACGCACGACGAGGCGGTCTTTATCTTTTCCGGCCACGCACGACGAGGCGGTCTTTATATCTCCCGGACACAGACGACAAGGCGGTGTTTCTTTCTTCCCGCCACGAATGTCGAGGCGGTTTTTCTTCTGGCCACGCACTTCGTAACAGTTTTTCTCTCTCCCGGCCACGCACGACGGGGCGGTCTTTATCTCTCCCGGCCACGCACGACGAGGCGGTCTTTATCTTTTCCCGCCACGGACAACTAGGCGGTCTTTCTCTCTTCCTGCCACGAATGTGGAGGTGGTTTTTCTTACGGCCACGCACGTCGTAGTGGTCTTTAACTCTCCCGGCCACGCTCGACGAGGTGGTTTTTTTTCTCTCCCGGCCACACACGGCGAGGCGGTCTTTCTCTCTCCCGGCCACGCACGACGAGGCGGTCTTTATCTCTCCCGGCCACGCACGATGAGGCGGTCTTTCTCTCTTCCCGCCACGTTCAACGAGGCGGTCTTTCTCTCTTCCCGCCACGAACGTCGAAGCGGTTTTACTTCTGGCCACGCACGTCCTAGAGGTCTTTATTTCTCCCGGCCTCGCACGAGGAGGCGGTCTTTATCTTTTCCGGCCACGCACGACGTGGCGGTCTTTATATATCCCGGACACGGACGACGAGGCGGACTTTCTCTCTTCCCGCCACGAATGTCGAGGTGGTCTTTTTCTCTCAAAGCCACGAACGTAGAGGCGGTTTTTCTTCCGGCCACGCACGACGAGGCGGTCTTTATATCTCCCGGACACAGACGACGAAGCGGCCTTTCTCTCTCCCGGCCACGCACGACGAGGCGGTCTTTATCTTTTCCGGCCACGCACGACGAGGCGGTCTTTTTATTTCCCGGACACAGACGACAAGGCGGTCTTTCTATCTTCCCGCCACGAATGTCGAGGCGGTTTTTCTTCTGGCCACGCACTTCGTAGCGGTCTTTATCTCTCCCGGCCACGCACGTCGTAGCGGTCTTTATCTCTCCCGGCGAAGGACTACGAGGCGGCCTTTATCTCTCCCGGCCACGCACGACGGGGCGGTCTTTATCTCTCCCGGCCACGCACGACGAGGCGGACTTTATCTTTCCCGGCCACGCACGACGGGGCGGTCTTTACCTTTACCCGCCACGCACGACGAGGCGGTCTTCATCTTTTCCAGCCACGCACGACGAGGCGGTCTTTATATCTCCCGGACACAGACGACAAGGCGGTATTTCTCTCCTCCCGCCACACACGACGAGGCGGTCTTTCTCTCTCCCGGCCACGCACGACGAGGCGGTCTTTATCTTTTCCGGCCACGCACGACGAGGCGGTCTTTCTCTCTCCCGGCCACACACGACGAGGCGGACTTTCTCTCTCCCGGCCACGCACGACGAGGCGGTCTTTATCTCTCCCGGCCACGCACGATGAGGCGGTCTTTCTCTCTTCCCGCCACGTTCAACGAGGCGGTCTTTCTCTCTTCCCGCCACGAACGTCGAAGCGGTTTTACTTCTGGCCACGCACGTCCTAGAGGTCTTTATTTCTCCCGGCCTCGCACGAGGAGGCGGTCTTTCTCTCTTCCCGCCACGAATGTCGAGGTGGTCTTTTTCTCTCCCAGCCACGAACGTAGAGGCGGTTTTTCTTCCGGCCACGCACGACGAGGCGGTCTTTATATCTCCCGGACACAGACGACGAAGCGGCCTTTCTCTCTCCCGGCCACGCACGACGAGGCGGTCTTTATCTTTTCCGGCCACGCACGACGAGGCGGTCTTTTTATCTCCCGGCCACGCACGACGAGGCGGACTTTATCTTTCCCGGCCACGCACGACTGGGCGGTCTTTACCTTTACCCGCCACGCACGACGAGGCGGTCTTTATCTTTTCCAGCCACGCACGACGAGGCGGTCTTTATATCTCCCGGACACAGACGACAAGGCGGTATTTCTCTCCTCCCGCCACACACGACGAGGCGGTCTTTCTCTCTCCCGGCCACGCACGACGAGGCGGTCTTTATCTTTTCCGGCCACGCACGACGAGGCGGTCTTTCTCTCTCCCGGCCACACACGACGAGGCGGACTTTCTCTCTCCCGGCCACGCACGACGAGGCGGTCTTTATCTTTTCCGGCCACGCACGACGAGGCGGTCTTTATATCTCCCGGACACAGACGACAAGGCGGTGTTTCTTTCTTCCCGCCACGAATGTCGAGGCGGTTTTTCTTCTGGCCACGCACTTCGTAACAGTTTTTCTCTCTCCCGGCCACGCACGACGGGGCGGTCTTTATCTCTCCCGGCCACGCACGACGAGGCGGTCTTTATCTTTTCCCGCCACGGACAACTAGGCGGTCTTTCTCTCTTCCTGCCAAGAATGTGGAGGTGGTTTTTCTTACGGCCACGCACGTCGTAGCGGTCTTTAACTCTCCCGGCCACGCTCGACGAGGTGGTTTTTTTTCTCTCCCGGCCACACACGGCGAGGCGGTCTTTCTCTCTCCCGGCCACGCACGACGAGGCGGTCTTTATCTCTCCCGGCCACGAACGTCGAAGCGGTCTTTATCTTTTCCGGCCACGCACGACGAGGCGGTCTTTATATCTCCCGGACACAGACGACAAGGCGGTGTTTCTTTCTTCCTGCCACGAATGTGGAGGCGGTTTTTCTTACGGCCACGCACGTCGTAGCGGTCTTTCTCTCTCCCGGCCACGCACGACGAGGCGGTCTTTATCTCTCCCGGCCACGCACGACGAGGCGGTCTTTCTCTCTCCCGGCCACACACGACGAGGCGGACTTTCTCTCTCCCGGCCACGCACGACGAGGCGGTCTTTATCTTTTCCGGCCACGCACGACGAGGCGGTCTTTATATCTCCCGGACACAGACGACAAGGCGGTGTTTCTTTCTTCCCGCCACGAATGTCGAGGCGGTTTTTCTTCTGGCCACGCACTTCGTAACAGTTTTTCTCTCTCCCGGCCACGCACGACGGGGCGGTCTTTATCTCTCCCGGCCACGCACGACGAGGCGGTCTTTATCTTTTCCCGCCACGGACAACTAGGCGGTCTTTCTCTCTTCCTGCCACGAATGTGGAGGTGGTTTTTCTTACGGCCACGCACGTCGTAGTGGTCTTTAACTCTCCCGGCCACGCTCGACGAGGTGGTTTTTTTTCTCTCCCGGCCACACACGGCGAGGCGGTCTTTCTCTCTCCCGGCCACGCACGACGAGGCGGTCTTTATCTCTCCCGGCCACGCACGATGAGGCGGTCTTTCTCTCTTCCCGCCACGTTCAACGAGGCGGTCTTTCTCTCTTCCCGCCACGAACGTCGAAGCGGTTTTACTTCTGGCCACGCACGTCCTAGAGGTCTTTATTTCTCCCGGCCTCGCACGAGGAGGCGGTCTTTATCTTTTCCGGCCACGCACGACGTGGCGGTCTTTATATATCCCGGACACGGACGACGAGGCGGACTTTCTCTCTTCCCGCCACGAATGTCGAGGTGGTCTTTTTCTCTCAAAGCCACGAACGTAGAGGCGGTTTTTCTTCCGGCCACGCACGACGAGGCGGTCTTTATATCTCCCGGACACAGACGACGAAGCGGCCTTTCTCTCTCCCGGCCACGCACGACGAGGCGGTCTTTATCTTTTCCGGCCACGCACGACGAGGCGGTCTTTTTATTTCCCGGACACAGACGACAAGGCGGTCTTTCTATCTTCCCGCCACGAATGTCGAGGCGGTTTTTCTTCTGGCCACGCACTTCGTAGCGGTCTTTATCTCTCCCGGCCACGCACGTCGTAGCGGTCTTTATCTCTCCCGGCCAAGGACTACGAGGCGGCCTTTATCTCTCCCGGCCACGCACGACGGGGCGGTCTTTATCTCTCCCGGCCACGCACGACGAGGCGGACTTTATCTTTCCCGGCCACGCACGACGGGGCGGTCTTTACCTTTACCCGCCACGCACGACGAGGCGGTCTTCATCTTTTCCAGCCACGCACGACGAGGCGGTCTTTATATCTCCCGGACACAGACGACAAGGCGGTATTTCTCTCCTCCCGCCACACACGACGAGGCGGTCTTTCTCTCTCCCGGCCACGCACGACGAGGCGGTCTTTATCTTTTCCGGCCACGCACGACGAGGCGGTCTTTCTCTCTCCCGGCCACACACGACGAGGCGGACTTTCTCTCTCCCGGCCACGCACGACGAGGCGGTCTTTATCTCTCCCGGCCACGCACGATGAGGCGGTCTTTCTCTCTTCCCGCCACGTTCAACGAGGCGGTCTTTCTCTCTTCCCGCCACGAACGTCGAAGCGGTTTTACTTCTGGCCACGCACGTCCTAGAGGTCTTTATTTCTCCCGGCCTCGCACGAGGAGGCGGTCTTTCTCTCTTCCCGCCACGAATGTCGAGGTGGTCTTTTTCTCTCCCAGCCACGAACGTAGAGGCGGTTTTTCTTCCGGCCACGCACGACGAGGCGGTCTTTATATCTCCCGGACACAGACGACGAAGCGGCCTTTCTCTCTCCCGGCCACGCACGACGAGGCGGTCTTTATCTTTTCCGGCCACGCACGACGAGGCGGTCTTTTTATCTCCCGGCCACGCACGACGAGGCGGACTTTATCTTTCCCGGCCACGCACGACTGGGCGGTCTTTACCTTTACCCGCCACGCACGACGAGGCGGTCTTTATCTTTTCCAGCCACGCACGACGAGGCGGTCTTTATATCTCCCGGACACAGACGACAAGGCGGTATTTCTCTCCTCCCGCCACACACGACGAGGCGGTCTTTCTCTCTCCCGGCCACGCACGACGAGGCGGTCTTTATCTTTTCCGGCCACGCACGACGAGGCGGTCTTTCTCTCTCCCGGCCACACACGACGAGGCGGACTTTCTCTCTCCCGGCCACGCACGACGAGGCGGTCTTTATCTTTTCCGGCCACGCACGACGAGGCGGTCTTTATATCTCCCGGACACAGACGACAAGGCGGTGTTTCTTTCTTCCCGCCACGAATGTCGAGGCGGTTTTTCTTCTGGCCACGCACTTCGTAACAGTTTTTCTCTCTCCCGGCCACGCACGACGGGGCGGTCTTTATCTCTCCCGGCCACGCACGACGAGGCGGTCTTTATCTTTTCCCGCCACGGACAACTAGGCGGTCTTTCTCTCTTCCTGCCAAGAATTTGGAGGTGGTTTTTCTTACGGCCACGCACGTCGTAGCGGTCTTTAACTCTCCCGGCCACGCTCGACGAGGTGGTTTTTTTTCTCTCCCGGCCACACACGGCGAGGCGGTCTTTCTCTCTCCCGGCCACGCACGACGAGGCGGTCTTTATCTCTCCCGGCCACGCACGATGAGGCGGTCTTTCTCTCTTCCCGCCACGTTCAACAAGGCGGTCTTTCTCTCTTCCCGCCACGAACGTCGAAGCGGTTTTACTTCTGGCCACGCACGTCCTAGAGGTCTTTATTTCTCCCGGCCTCGCACGAGGAGGCGGTCTTTATCTTTTCCGGCCACGCACGACGTGGCGGTCTTTATATATCCCGGACACGGACAACGAGGCGGTCTTTTTCTCTCCCAGCCACGAACGTAGAGGCGGTTTTTCTTCCGGCCACGCACGACGAGGCGGTCTTTATATCTCCCAGACACAGACGACGAGGCGGCCTTTCTCTCTCACGGCCACGCACGACGAGGCGGTCTTTATCTTTTCCGGCCACGCACGACGAGGCGGTCTTTTTATCTCCCGGACACAGACGACAAGGCGGTCTTTCTATCTTCCCGCCACGAATGTCGAGGCGGGTTTTTTTCTGGCCACGCACTTCGTAGCGGTCTTTATCTCTCCCGGCCACAGACTACGAGGCGGCCTTTTTCTCTCCCGGGCACGCACGACGGGGCGGTCTTTATCTCTCCCGGCCACGCACGACGGGGCGGTCTTTCTCTCTTCCCGCCACGAATGTCGAGATGTTATTTCTTCCGGCCACGCACGTCGAGTCGGTTTTTCTTTTGGTCACGCACGACGAGGCGGTCTTTCTCTCTTCCCGCCACGAATGTGGAGGGGGTTTTTCTTACGGCCACGCACGTCGTTGCGGTCTTTATCTCTCCCGGCCACGCTCGAAGAGGTGGTTTTTTTTCTCTCCCAGCCCCGGACTACGAGGCGGTCTTTCTCTCTTCCTGCCACGAATGTGGAGGCAGTTTTCTTCTGACCACGCTCGTCGTAGCGTTCTTTATCTCTCCCGGCCACGGACTACGAGGCGGCCTTTTTCTCTCCCGGCCACGCACGACGAGGCGGTCTTTATCTCTCCCGGACACAGACGACGAGGCGGTATTTCTCTCTTCCCGCCACGAACGTCCAGGCGGTTTTTCTTCTGGTCACGCACGTCGTAGCGGTCTTTATATCTGATGTGTTCTCTAGTTCTTTCTACCTACTTTAATCTAGGGCATGCGCTACAAGCGACCCTCCGTTGAGAACCGTTCATATACTTATCTTGTATTAACTTAAATGCACCAAAGGCATATTCTAAGCGACAGTCGGGGCCTAATTCGTCAGACGTACATAGAAGGTTAGATTGTAAATTTCAGGAAAGCAGTTGTGAAACCTAAAAATAGAAATTAATAAATAAAACATAGGAAATTAAAAATTATTTGAGAGGCATCAGTTCAAGACCAACAAAATAATAATAGAAAGTTAAAACTTACATGCAGGGTCGACTGATCTAGAGCTTACCAAAGACACGTAACAGAAATGGAAGCGTAGACGGAATACAAGGCTCTATTACTGTAGGCGGAAATTAGTCTATAGCGATAAATGTTGTACCATCGTGAAGAGGAATGTTGCCCTGCGCCTACCAAGCCAATTACTAATTCGAAACCATCTGTCCTGCGATTTATTACCTGTGGTAGGAAAACCTACTTTAATTTTGGAAACATCTGTCCGGTATAGCTGCTGCAACTTCAGTTCTAATCGAAAATAACTAAATTATAATAATACGCTACTACCAATATTTAAGATAAAACTATTCCATAATATTAAATCCATTATATTAAGCATCCAGACTGCAAAGAAGTTTGAGAAAATGCTTAAACTGATAAGAGTTCTTCATATTACAGAAATTAAAATTATGAAACAATAGCAGAAAATTATCTAGAATTGCATGTGCAAAGTGGGGATCTCACTTTGCATGTATATCTAAAAGATTATATAGTGGATGTTGGTGCACAAACTTGTGCAACATAAATGGTTTGACATGCAAGCCGTAGCACATGCACGCCGTAGAAAAAAGATCACGAGAAAAGCAATATTAAATAAGTTACATTCCATCTTTCAAATACTAAGAAATTTCAATAAATATCCCAAATTAGTTGTTGTTTTGTAATTAGAAGTATGCTATTATAATAACATTAAAACCGAGTAAACAAAAGAAATGCAGGAAACGCCCAATCCGATAATCACCAATAAGATGGTAATTCTTAACGATGTTTAAATGTTATAAATAAACTGTAGTATTCTTAGTAAAATATTCGAAGTAGATGGGCTCCAGAAAGCTCTTTAATGTGAATGAAAGACATTAAAAGTGATGGGTTCATAAGTGGATATGACGAGTAGTCATGTAACGAATGATTGTTATAGGTTAAATTTTATTAACATTAATTTTTTAACTACTGTTTTTAATATTCCTATTTTAACTTTTATTTGAAATGTTTAATTATAAATTGTCCCTCACCTCTTCCTCCCATTTTTTTGTTGTTGTAGATACATGTTATATTTTTAGACACACGTGTTACACTTTGGATCTTACTTAGGTTTGTTATGAAAACGCCCTTTAAAATATTGCATCAATCTCTCACTTATAAATTTTAATTTTCAAAAGTTCAAATATTTTATTTATTTAATATTAAATTGTTTAAAAAAATTACTTGAATTATTTTAGTGTTTTGATTTAAATTATTATTTCCAATTCTATATAAAACTTAAATTAACAATTTTTTTTTTAATATTCAAATATCTCTCTATTTAAAAAAAAAAGTAAGCCCTAGGGGGAATTTTCAGTTCTTTCAATGTTATTCAGATCGTATCTCAAAATGTAAATGTCCTAAAATTACGAAATTAAGTGAATTTGTTAAGAAATGTTTGATAAATAAGAAGAATATATTTTTGTTTCAATACTGTTATTAGTTAATAAGTTATTTGATATTAAAGTCGTCGTTGATAAAATTTCGCTTACAAGTAATTTTGTCCGTGGAGTTTCTGAAACACTATTAAGAGGAGAGATCCAATTTTTTTAGGGAGTGTACAAATAGGTTTGAACTGGAAATCCAAGTAAGCATCTTTTTAAATTCGAAATAGTTTTGGATTTATAATTTTTTTAAACATTTAAACACACTCCACTTTTAGAAGTTTTTTCACCCTCATTTTTGAAACGTGATTTTTAAATTGCTATTATTCATTTAAAATTACATATTCTCTTATTCAAAAAAATATATTAATGTTCGCTAAAACTTCCTCTTTCTGATGTTATAAAGATTATATTTCTATCTTTACAATTAAATTAGATATGGTCAATTAAGATAGGTATAAAAAATAGCGAAGAAGGATAAAAATGTTGGATATTTCGCGCAAATTTTAATTTGCGACTTTTTGTCTCATTGTTCAGCTTGCATCTCAAAAAGTAAATGTCCTAAAATTATGAAATTATGCCAGTTTATTAAGAAATGTTTGGGTAATAAGATGAATATTTTTGTTTTTCAATACAATCAGTATATTAGACGTTATTTTATGTTAAAGTCATGATTTTAGAAAATTTTGAAAACAATTCATACAATTTGTATACTTGTCTTCCAATTTTCAACAAAAAAATAAATAAAAATTGGGGGTATAGATTAAACTATTGGCTACAAATGATCCAGAGCGTTTGTGAAATTTCGATTTAGTTTTGTAGTTATAAATTTTTAAATAATTGACGAAATGTCTGAAATAATCGTCAATTTTACAAGTATCTTCACAAGGGATAAATTAAAACTGCTCTAAGTAGTTCAAAACTATACTTTTTTCCCGTTAAAAAAATATAGTTATATTCGTAAAATCTTCCTTTCTTGAATGGTATCAATACTGAAATTCTATCTTAAAAATTAAATTAGATGTAACTATTTATGTGAAGTACTATAATTATTATTAAAAGACCAAAAATGCCAACATGTATGTAAATCCAGTTTCCTATAGCTTAATACATATTTTAACGGCGAATTATTATTAGCGCCAATTCTCAATAATCTTACTTTGTATAAATAAAAGTTGGTGAATTAGGCTTATTTATGCTTGGCGCGTTTATGCTGTTGTTTGTTTACACATGTTTCGCTTTTCAATGAGTAGAAACAATTGCGTTGAAGCAGTTCTACAGTTGAGCTTTTCTAGTTATCAGGTCCACCACAGCGGCGGCAATGGGGGGGGGGGGGGGGGGGGGGCTATAAACTTGAAACCTTAAAAGTTGGGGATTTCAAGTTTTAAAAATCCCTGAGTTGGGAAAATTTATGCCTCAGGAAAATTAATATTATTAACAAATGAAAGCGACGGAAGACTAGAAATTGCCCAGCTTGTATTAAGATGAAACTTAAATTAGACCTCAAAACGGAACACTGCATTGGAACATGCGTTCAACAAATCATTACTTTCGAGAGAACTGTTTAATATTTACCTATAAAAAAGCTGACAAATGTCTATAAGTTGGAAATGGGAATTTGTTTAGCACTGTTGCATTGTGAATTTCGAATCGTTAAGTGTGGTCTTGTTAATTAACGTCGCCCTAGAGCTACACATTGAACTACTGGCGTAGGTTCGAGCAAAGCTTCCTTGATTGGTTATTGGTACGTATTTACTTACTACATCAAGGACGTTTTGGTTCGAGGCCTTTCTTGAAGAAAAGACCCGGGAACGATGTCTCATAATTTTAACAATGGTCAGATAACGAGGACAACACTTGAACTGGTACCCGACGTCCTTAAGTTGGGAATTTTTAATCGTTCAAGTTCGGAATTTCGGATCGTTAAGTTGGGAAATTTCTTGTCTCAACATCCCAAAATTAAATTTGTGTGACGACACTGCTAGTAATAATTTATATAACTAAAAAAAGTATTGTTGTTAAGACACACTGTCCTTGTCTACAGTGTATGAAGCCGGTATTGTTTGCGAAGCAAACTAAAGAGGATTGCGTAGCAATCCTCCGGGGGTTGGCGAAGCGTTAGCTGAGCAGCGGGCGGGGCCCCCTAGTTTTTTTAAAAAAATCTAAAACTTTATAAAAATTAATGCAAAGCCTACCTGAAGTTTCCCAAGTTCTGCTGACTTTCTGCCATTTCATGCTCCATTTGCTTCATCCTGCACTTGTTTCATGGTGCACTTGCTTCATTCTGCACTTGTTTCATGCTGCACTTGCTTCATTCTGCACTTGTTTCATGCTGCACTTAGATGACTGTTTGGTGACTTGGAAAATTAGAAGGCCAGGGTATTTTTTAATTCCGAGGACACAATGCTAAGTTCTAAAAGAAAGTTGTCCGCTGTTATAAATAGTTTGAAACACTAATATCAATTTGCTAAATAAAATATTAGGTATGCTGTGTCTAACAAGACGCTCTCTTGACTGATGTGTGTAACGTCATACTCAACAATTGTTTTCGTGTATAAATGTAGTTTATAATTTACCAAGAGATCTTCACATTAAAGTTTTAATCTATAGTCGCAAGATAAAGTATATTTTACATGGGTAATGCAGATCGTCCAACTCGGTTAACACAAATTGTATTTGTTTTCAATATCTCAACTAAAAAAAAGTGCTATCTATTAATATGTCTTTCCAATGTTAAGTTTACGTAAACGTAGAATCCCATTTTTGTTCGACCTAACCTCAACTTCTGATCAAAAGATCTTAATCAAATTTGACAAACCTAAAATTGTGGTTTAGAAATAGATTTTCCATTTTATTTTAAGTTGATTTACTAAACAGAAACTGGGGTATATTACTTTCGATTCTATTGCAAACTTTTTGTTAAAGGTAGGGAAGAGGTATTTCGCCAAAGCAAATGCACCGCTAACTTTCTAAGTAAATATTGAAAACCTACTACATTACTTCATAAGTAAGATATTTTGTTAGCAAATGGAAGTAAAATCTCTCTTGGCGAGAATGTTTCGTATCTTTAGATATCAATTAAAAAATATATAGTTTCCGTCGGTTTAGCGAAAGCTGCTTAGCGATGAACTCGCAGCAAAGGTACTCCTATCGCTTCTTGTTTAAACAGTTCCACATTTAGAAATGAATCGCTTAGTTTTTCGCCCAGCAGCTTTAGCTGCGACGGCTAAATATGTGGTTTGAACATTCTAACTACTTGTGTATTTTTCAAGAAATTGATTAACAGCATATTCATTGTTCCAAAAGGTTCAAAGATTGAGGGGAAAATATTGTAGTATAAGTAATCTTTGTAGCGAAGGTTTTCTCCTTCGGATTACTTTTGCTTCACAGAGAGCTTTTAATTCACAGTTGTTAAAACTTCCCTTTCAACTCCAAATTCCCGTCCCCTTCATCAGTTTGGTAATACGAATATTACAATCGTTGACAACCTTAGTGGAGTCTAAAGCGAATCGTGAAAATCTTTGTCTCTGATTGTACGCAAAATAATTCATCCGCTGTCTTAAAGAACTCATTTTTGGAATAGTTATGTATCAGATTCGTCATATTTGCATATATGCCGTCTTTATCGCTTTACGTCCGAATGAACAATACATTTTAATTAAAAGTGCAAGAATTTTTGTTTAATTGCATTTAAATATCAAAAGTTACAAAAAATTAAAAGTGAAAACAGTTTAATTTCTCAATGATAAGTAATAAAATTCCACATTTACTGTATGTTTTCTTCATCTTCCTATTCGATATATAATTTTCGGCTGTATGATCATAAATGCTTAGGATCAGGATCGATTTACCCGACAAAGAATGGTAGTATAGGTTTTAGGAATACGTTTTCACAATGATTTAAGTAACTAGCCTATTTGAAACGGTCATTTAATATATGCAACATTGATTAAAAGAGATGGTCATTTCTGTTTTAATCAACTAGTATATTCATACATATATTCTTACTTAGGAAAACTAATGTTGCATATGTTAAATGACCGTTCCAAATAGAAATATCAATTCACTAGATTGTCTTATAACAGTGATGCTGATATCTACTATCTTTCTCTTACCCAGTTAGAAAGTGAGATCCCTTTGCTCCTGCCGACATTTTAATCTACTAGAAGAACTATTCACCTGGAGTCGTTTTTACGGAGAGTTCACTGCCTACAAAATGGCGTCGAAGTGTTCGAATTTACAACAATTTGTAAATTCTAATTGTTAAATTAGTTAACTCATTGTTACGAGAAATCATTTAGGAACAATGAGTGTTTGTACAATAGAATGTAAATAATATAAGTAATATTTTAACAATGTCTTATTTTTTTAGTATTTCATTATTAAAAATATTTTAATTGGGATTATTTTAGTTTTTTTTTTTTTACTTTAAATAATTATTTTCAATTCTATATAAAAGATAAATTAATGAAATTTAAATAAAAAAATATTATTCAATTTTTTTTTAATTAAAACGGTTACGAATCAAGCAAAATCTACCTTCATTATAAGTGCCCCAATTTCTGCTGACTTAGAAAAGTTTGAAAGGGCCGGGCAAATTCCGATTCTGAGGACACACTGCTAGGTTCTAAACGAAAGTTGTCCTCTTTTATAAATTGTTTGGAACACTAACATAGCTATGTTAAATGATATATTAGGCAGGATGTGTCTAACAAAACGTTCTCTGGACTGATGCGTATAACGTCGTACTCAACACTTGTTTTCGTGTCTAAATGTAGTTTATAATTTACCAAGATATTTTCACATTAATGATTTAATTTATCGTCGCAAACTACAGTACATTTTACCTGGGTAATGCGTGTTCCGTTCGGATAACACAAACTGTATTTATTTTCGATATCTCAACTAGAAAAAGAATTATCTGTTAATATGTGTTTCCTTATGTTAAGTTTACATAAACGTAAAATCTGATTTTGGTTTGCGCTAATCTCAACTTCTATTGAACAGATCTTAATCAAACTTGACAAACTTAAAATAATGGTTAAGAAAAAGATCTTAAATTTTATTTTATGTTAATTTACAGAAACTGCGGTATCTTACTTCCCATTCTATAGCAAACTTTTTTTTAAAGGTAGGAAATTCGTATTTCCCCAATGCAAATTAATCGCCAACTTTCTAAGTAAATAGTGGTAATCTAAAAATGAGAACGGCTACGTAACTAAGAAAAACTATTGATTCCACATTTGCAGAATACTGTTTTTGAAAAATTGCAATATTAATGTGACCATTTTCAATTCTGTACGATTTTGTTATAAAATATCAAAGTTGTATTAAGGGGATGATAGTGATAGATACCTATTAAAACATTTTAAAGACGTTCACTTTTTCCAAATTTGTAATAAATGGTTAAAAAAGTATGTTTTATTCTTTTGGGCCAGTTTTTTTTCTAAAAATTTCGAAAAACTTGTATTATTATTTTTTGAAAAATCGTTATAAAAAGAACAAATTTGAGGAACGTAAAGCAAAACCTAACTTTTCAAAAAGTATTTTTTTAAATTTGGACTTTAAATTTTTTTACTTTGAATTTTATAAAAAAAAAAAAAAAAAAAAACTTTCTATTTCTAAAAATATCTCTTCGGTTTTAAAAATTGAAAATCTGGAGGTCGATTGTGGCTTACATCTACCAAATGTTTTTGCGGTTGCTCTGCTATTTCAGATCTGACTTACCTAATTATTTTTGATTGGGTCCTCCTCGTATGCATCTAGTTTTCCTTTTTTACTTAACAAAATAAATATAAGTCATTTTGACCATACTTAGCTACCCAACACATCATGACGTTAGATAAGACAAATAGGACCACGGAAACCGAGATCTCCATATATCTCGCATTTGGAGATTACTATGGAGATACACGTAAAATATTGCACAACGATTCTTCAATGGCGAACTAAAAATTTGAATTCCAGTAACCATAGGGGACTCTATCGATTCTCTAATATTTCACAGACAGAACCTGGTTGGAAGTTTTGGAGATACTACAACACTGTCAAATTGTTAACCATTAAGATTTACTTTTATTAGTTAAAAAAAACCTGCATAATCTGTATCTGATGTTTGGAATGATTTTTTTAAGTATAAAGGTACTTTTCGGACACTCTGTATCAATAAGTTTTACACCACACAAAAGAAAAATAGCAATTCTAAAAGCAACTTAAATTGTCTAAATAATTTGGACAGAGAAACATGCACCAAAACTGAAAAATAAAGTGCTTAAGTATCGTATTTTGTTAATAAATGGAATTAAAATAACTCTTGTCTAAAATGATTTTCATCCTTGGATATCAATTTAAAAGAAATTATAGTTTTCGTCGGCTTAGCGAAAGCTGCTTGGTGATGAACTCCAAACAAAGGTACCCCGATTGCTTCTTGTTTAAACCATTCCACATTTAGAAATGAATAGGTTGATCCATCGTCCAGCAACTTTTGCTACAGCTGATGCTAAAACTGTGGTTTGAACATTCTAACTTCATTTAACAATGACCTTATGTATTTCTTAAGATATTGATCAATAAGATATTAAAAATCCTAAATGGTTCCAAGATTGACGAAAAACGTTTTTTCTGGTATAAGTAAATTTGTAGTAAATGTTTCTCGATCGAAATACTTTTGTATGATTTTTTGAAAAAGCTTATAATGTACAGTTGTTAAAACTTCCCTTTCAACTGAAATTCCCGTACCCTACGTCAGTTTTGTAGTAAGATTACTACACTTGGAGACAATCTAAGTGGAGTCTAAAGCGAATCGCAAAAATCAATGTATCTGATTAGCCATAAAATAATTCATCCGCTGTGATAAATAATTTTTTTTAATAGTACGTATCAGAATTGTCATCTGAGAAGGATCAATACGTTTTAATTGAAGGCGCGAGAATTCTCGTTTAATTACAGTTGAATATCGAAATTAACAAAAATTTAAAAGTGAAAACAGTTTAATTTCACAATGATAGGTAAGAATCTTAAAATTCTTAAGTAAGTTTTATTCATCGTCCTATTCGTTGTCTTTTCGTTGCTTTTAATAAAACTATACTTTTCGGAAGAAAGAACATAAATCCTTAGAATCAGGATATCATGCTCCCGAAATAAAATAAAATAGTATAGGTTTTCGGAATACATTTTAACAATGATATAACCAACTAGTATATTTGGAAAGGTCATTTAATAAATGCAACATTGATTAAAACAGATGGTCATTTCTGTTTTAATCAACTAGTATATTAACACTTATTGCTTAGAAAACTAATGTTGTATATGTTAAATGACCGTTCTAAATGGTAAAATCGATCCAAGGAATTATCTTACATCTATGACGTTGAAATCTATTACACTTACCCAAGTAAAGAAGTGAGATGATCCCTTTGCTCTTGAAGACATTTTAATCCAATAGAACAACTATTCATCTGGAGTATTTTTTACG
This sequence comes from Troglohyphantes excavatus, assembly GCA_963932185.1. Lineage (NCBI taxonomy): Eukaryota > Metazoa > Arthropoda > Arachnida > Araneae > Linyphiidae > Troglohyphantes > Troglohyphantes excavatus. The sequence continues at coordinate 61,579,224 of OZ010677.1, forward strand.
GAGAGTCCACAAGCTGCAAAATGGCGTCGAAGTGTTCGAATTTACAACAAGTTGTTAAATCTGATTGTTAAATTAGTTAACTCATTGTTAGGAGGAACAATTATTGCAACAATGAGGCTTTGCTGATTGTAATTGACATCTATATATATAAAAGCGAAATCCACTGACTGACTGACTGATTGATCACGAGATCTCCAGATCCAAAAGACCTAGAGTGCTGAAATTTGGAACACAGATTCATCTTGGGCCCTAGGGGTGCACTAAGAAAGGATTTTTTTTAAAAATTCGAACTCGAACTGCCAAAATAACGATTTTTAAAAAACCTTCCCATAGGATTAACATGGGGAACATGTAACAATGCAAAATATAAAATTGAAACAATGGAATATTTTAATATTACGTAACCTATGATGAGCATCCTGATTGGCTGATGACTAAATATCGCCAAAATGTCGCCAAATAAATAAAAACGGTCGCCAAAATTAATAAAAACTTCGCCAAATAAATTAAAATTTCACCGAATGAATAAAAAAATCCGCCAAATGAATAAAATATCGCCAAATAAACTAAAATATGATCATATACCTATGTAAAAATAATATAAAAATGGCGAAATTAATATAAAAAAATTATAAAATGTCAAAATGATGAAAATATGATTGCATAACGGGATATTACATACTACAACAATTATCAAAATTAAATTTGGCATGGAGCATGCATTTTAAGCCAAAATTGATCACTAAGAAATGAATTTTATTTTCAAAAATTCGAACTCTAACTGCCAAAAGTAAAAATATTTGCCACTTATCCACTGACTCATCGCTAATTTTCTAACTTTTTGTATACCCAGGAAGATGTAATTTGACAGAGCTGTTACTTATATCTTACATAGAAAAAGTAAGCTATATTGTAGGTACAAGCCACTCTGTACCGTAATAAATGGTTCATGCATACTTTGGCCCCCACGTGGTAGGGAGATCAGAGGGAGAGTGTATAAATTGTCAATCTGGTTGACGCGGCCTACCTTCCTCTACTCCATGTTATGTCATTTATCCACGAAGGCTGATTTTGCATAGAATTATTGGGGTGGAAGTGTATACTGCCTGTCACCAAGGGTGACATTTTCCTTCATGCGGTATAAAGATCAGAGGGTAAAATGGGTTAACAAACGACCTGATCAACGCGACTTACTTTCCTATACGACGGTAGGTCATTTATCACCCATAGAACGATTCTCCGAGTAGTAATGTGAACGAAATCGTCTGCAGTTAAGGGCGACATTCCCTTCAGGTCAGCGGGCGGAATGGGTTAATAATCCGCTTGATCGATGCGGCCTACCTTTCTTCATATGATGGTATGCCTATACGAGGAGTTATGTGGCGGAATCGAAAACTGTTGTTGTAGACTCCTATCCCACGTGGTACAAGTGTCATATGGGGAATGGGTTTGTGTCCATCGTCTGTAGTAGTCGGTAGAGGATAGGGTACGATTTAAAAAAAAAAAAAAATTGGCAACACAGAAAAAAATATGACTTATTTTTTTATTTAAAAAAGTTAAATATTATAAAACAGCGAGGGCAAAATCCAAAAAAAGTGCTGGGGAACCGTACCCCCTCGCATATTGTTAGGGTTTACCGTACAAAAGAAAAAATATAAAAAACTTGAATTTTGCAAATGAACCTTTTAAAATCGTTTTCGTTTTTTTTTTTTCTTATATTCTTACCAATTTGTGAAACTTAACAACAAATGTTGACATACGTGTCTAATAAAAGTTTTTCGGATAATTATTGTTAACAATTATAAGAGTTCTTCCTCTTTAAATTACTAAAAGTTAAAATATGTATGTTAATGAACGGGAGTAACATATATATGTATCCACGTTATTGTATAGCCAACTTCCCCATATTATCCGGCTTTCCATTTCTTGCCGGACCTTGCCAATAAAATTTCGTTATTAGTACTTTTAATACTGTGGTTCCCCCTGATGGGTGACAAATTGAGGATATCAAGCGTCAAGCGACCCGGTCGGGCTCGCAACGCTAAGTCAGAAAAAAAGAAATAACGCCAACTCGTCAAAGCAGCCAACAAGAAACGAACGTCCGACCGGTAGAGCTTATATATACTCTGCACATCTTGTAATGTTAAATCGCGTCCGTAAAATATATTCCAGAAGCCGAACTACATTTCGTAAAAAAATAAAACCGGTATTGGTGGAACCGTATCTGTAAAAACTATAATTTAATACAAGAATATTTTTTTTTCATTGAAAATCAACGGAGATACGAAGTTTTTTAATTTGCGCAAAGTTAGTTGATTTGTCACTTTTTCAAATTATGAAGCCCAAATTTGTAAGTCGAGTTATACACTACATTATTGAACCGATTCTTTTGATTAATAGCTTATATGATAGCTTTATGGCATCACAAGGTCCTTTTGTTATTTTTTGTTCATAATATAATTTAATTATATGTTTAATTAGCTAAAAAAGTTATTAAATAATTTAAGCCAAATTTTTACGCCGTTAGGCGATTTTACCTAAATATGAAAAACTTTCAGTTTCAAGTCGCCAAAGAAAATTATGTTTTAGAGCGGCTTAATAAAAGTTAAAATTATCGTTAAATAATACGCTCTACAAAATAAAAATTATACCACCCGATAGATTAAAATTCCTTTTAATCGATGGACCAATTTTCATTTCACTTGGACAATTATTAATGAAGATAGAAGCATTTGAAATAATTAACAAAATTGAATATTTTCTCCTATCACTCCTTCACTCCTTCGCGGGAGAAAGAAAAAACACCTCAACTGACAACCATTTTCCAACAGTGTGAGCACTGAAAGTAGGAGTGGATGGGGAATCGAGGTCATATTTATTCTCAGCAGAGTCTTTTAATATAGTGCGTGTGTTTAATTTTTCCTTGAAATATCAGATTTAACTAATGACATGGGAAAACAAATAGTAATTTAAAAAAAGTTTAAATGGTGATATGTCTGACATCTTCCAAAAGGTGGGTTGACAAAAAGGACTGATATCCTCCAAAAAAACTTTAGAAAAGTAAAAAACGCTAAGCGCCCCCCCCCCCCCCCTAAAAAAATCTTCGAGACTGTGGCTAAAAAAGTTGTGATATAAAAAACAAACAAGCCAAGAGCTCAACCGTGCACACCCACTCACTAGCCTTTTCCCGGAAAAAAGCAAAATAAAATAAAATATTAATAAACAACGAAATAAATTTGTTGAGATAAATATTTGAAACAAAAGGCTTATAATATTTATATATTAATTATTAAATAATTGTAGTGTTTTGAATATTCTGAGTTGCAATCATGGAGAAAAGATAAGTACCAAAAAAAAAAAAACTGTAAAAATCGTACTCAAAATGTTTTCAAAACCTTTATAAATGTAACCATTTGAAGAGGTTGGGTTGTTCAAAGAAGGCAACAAATGAAAGGCAACAAATGAAATAAATAAAAAGTAAGTAATAGTGAAGGTAAAACAAAATGAAAAACCAAATGGCATTGTCTAATTGCGTATATTTACCGTTCTTTAAATCCGCCACTGAGCATTAGCAATAGTTTCATTGAAATTCTTATTGATGGCCGACTAAATAAAAGTTTTTAAAAATACTTTCGCCGCGTGGTTTTAATAAATCGCGATTGTATTTTGGCACAAAATCAATGATATGCGTGATGAAATATCGTGTTTTAATTATATGATAATATATTTCTGTAGTTTATGATTTGGAATAATATTACATTTTTTAATGGTGATATTTGAAACATGGGTTTTAGTTTGAAATTTTGGGGTTGCTTTTTATTGTAAAATATTAGCATTATATGTAGCAAATAATGTAATTGAAGTTATGATAACGATATATCTATAGTATACGTGTGGAACCCTACTTACCCTTATACATAACCTTGTGTAAAAAGGATAAAAATATAGGATTACTGTATTGTCGATAATTTAGTTTGTAAGAATAGGTTGGTTGAATTAACATTGAACTAGAGCTGCACAGTGGGGGGTTATTGGCGAAGGATCAGGGTTTATATGGAAGAAAAGACCCGAGAACACTGTTTGATCGTATTTTTGAACCACGGTCAGATGACGAGATCAACTCATCCGGTGCAATCTACCTCAAAAAGCGCCAAGACATTGGACCACAATCAGATTAACCCGGGTGCACCAGTCCCTTATACGCGGTGGATATTTTTTGGTGTCGAAAGGAACGGATTTGACAACTCTCTGATTACTGAATCACTACACACAAGCTAGAGATAAAAATTGTGCCTATCGAGCGCTTGTCCGAACTCCTAACCATTCGGCCACCACAGGCTGTCGGGATTTCGGTCTGTCGGAATTATAGTTTTGTCGGGATTGTGACCTGCTTGTCGGAATTCGCTAAGTCGGGTTTATGGCCCAGATTCATTTCATTAAAAAAGCAAATTCGACTTAACCTTTCATTAAAATTTGGTTTTAACAATTAAAATAACGCTTTCCCCCGACGAACTTCAGAATTTTGTCCGACGGGGGGGGGGGGGGGGGGGTGGCTTGGCTTGCCCGACGGGGGGGGGCTACAGCCCCCCCCAGCACCCCTAGTGGCGCCACCTCTGCGTATTAATTACATATTAATTGTAATTAAGTATTGTTTAGTCTAGGAAATCAAAATTATTTTACTCTTGAGACCACTGGAAAATGCAAAATACAATAATTGTTTTTAAGATAGAATTCCAGAGATTTATATGAGAGTACAGAACTCAAATTTACAGATGTAGTAGAGTAATTATATCTCTTCAAAAGGGAAAAACTATTAAATCTATTTGATAACACATGAATTAATTGCATTATTTCAAGTAAACTGCTAAATGTTACTCTTGTGACATTTTGTCCACAATTGAATTTCTGCTAAAAAACGTCAAAAAATCATTAATGCATGTGCCAATACATTAATTTTTTATACAACAGTTTTAAACATTGATAGGTGTCTAAAACAGCTTAAAATGGTATAGAAAATTATATAAAAAATAGTTTATTAAAAAAAAGTTTACAAATGTGGGAGCAACAAAATTAGACACAATTTGGTTCAAACTTTTGCAATTCTTTTACTTTTGTGTTCATTAAAGCATCTTATATTTGATATTCATCAGATACTGTTTGAATTAAAAGACCACATCATATTTTACATTCCCCCACTGCTATATTCCTCGGCTCTTTTGCGTTAAGCTACCTACTGCTTTTGTACAATTACTTTTTTTTTACCATGCACTTCAGTTCATACATATTACTTTAAAAAAAAAAAAAACAGCACCGATTCCATCTACAGCACTCTTGTCATAAGCTGTTTAAAAAAATGTCCATTGACACTCTTAATATATAAGTTTAATTTATTTTCATTTTTAGTATTGTAAAAATTTTAAGTTTTTATGAAAATCCCACATACCTATGAATATTACATATAAGAATAATAAGTTTCAAATTCCATATATAATAATAATCCATAGATACAATTATTACAGTGAGAATTAATGAGGGTATGGGGCACAATTAGAATTGTTAAAATCCTGGGTCATTTCATGAAAAAATCAGCCCATTTTGTAATATATTACGAGTTTCAATTTCGGCGTGTTCAAAACTGCAACCAGGTTCGAACAATTACAAACATTATAGCTTATCGCGCAGTTGGCGGAGAAAATAAGGACAAAACCAAGCCAAATCCATAAGCGTATAATGATTGGTCGGTTTGCAATTTTGTGGTGATCAGCACTGGGTGTTTTACAATCCAGTAAAAAAAGGGGTTGTTTTGATGATACTCTGGAACCAGCAGGGATTATAGTCTCTTTGACGTAGTACGCATGCGCGTTGAAATTGAAATCTTCTTCGAGGATATCTAATGGGAAGACCATTAATTTCCATAAGGGGGGGACCAGATAGAACCATGTCTATCTATGTGAATTTCCTTTTCACTTTGAAATAACCAATAAATAAGAAATCAGAATATTAAACTGTTTTATCTTGAGTGAAAACTTATTAAAATAGTATTGTAACACTAAAATCACTTCCATTAAGTAACTCTAAGCGTTATATTCAACGAAATTGGTCATATGGGTTCAACATGGGTTGTTGGTGGGCAGATGGGCCCACACGAGCCCAGCTATCCCATGTGGGTCCCACGTCGGCCCATGCGAATCCCATGTACGTGTGCTACCTGGGAAGTCCGTCGCATAGGATCGAACTAGGAATCCCTCTGATTCCCAACTGACGCCTTTATCCATTGGACCTCGGAGGCCCACAGATGACGAGGACTACACCTGAACTGACACCCGACGCAACCTCAATAGGTGTCAAGACATTGGACTCCGATCAGATTTATCGTGTACAAGTCCCGTACGCACGCTAGTGTAATTTTGTATGTTCTGGACGACTTTCTAGTATTTTTGTAGCAAAGATGACAACCCTCCGATCGCAAGATTACTTTTCTTTTTCACGTTCATCAGACGGATTCGAACTAGCAATCTTCTGATCACTATCTGGACGCCTTTATCCACTCGGCCACTGTAGGCCGTCAGTGGAGTGAGAAAATGTGCTATATTCCGAGCATACTCTGGCCTTTTTAACTTTCGATGTAAATTCAGTTCTAATAATTGACGGATCGTGGCGTGTGTGCATAAATTGGAAAAAAAAATCGACGAGTTCTACGATTTCATTTCACTATTTGACAGTTTAAACTATTAACTATTTGTGTCAAAAATGTGAGTGGAGTAAAAAAGAAAGATGCAAAAAACTAGATCTCCTGTGCTACAATATCATTTTTAAAAAAAGTCACGACTCTCAAAAAGCGCTACAACCATGCTCTCAACGTAGTCAGCCATTCCTTCCACAGGATTGAGAATTAGTAACCTTATCAATTATCACGCCAAGATGCTTTTCCTCCGACAGCCGGAATAGGATAGAGACGATAGTTACTATTTTTTTATTTTTATTTTATTTCAGCGCCTTTCTCTTTTGAATGACACTAACATGAAAAACCTGTATCGAGTTAAAAGTTTAATTTTTATCAAATTAAAATTTTTATTTAAGAAAAGTGGTACTTAGTTAATCGACATTTGTGGCTATATAACAGCCGGATAACCGATTTTTTTTTTTGTTGCTGATTTTGCCTTTTGGGATTTTTTCTCTATTTAACAAAAAAAGAATTTTCGAAATCGGAGAATATTTTTTTTTCAAACGGTCCGGTTAATTGAGAATTCCGGATAGTTAAATGCCGAATAACCGGCTATTTTTTTTTTAAATAACTCCCAATTGAAACATCCCCTATCCAACAAAAAAAAGTAAAAATATCTTAATTAGAACCGAAATCTTGTACGAACATACATAAAAAAATTACATAACAGTCGAATTGATAACCTGTTTCATTGGCGAGCGATTCGGCGGTTTTAATTTAAAGTGCCTGGCGGTTTTATTTCGGAGTTTTATTTGACGCGCTGCTACAGTCGGTTAAAAATAAAAAATAAAAACGACTATAAGAAATATGCCCTATAAAGTCAAAAATAATTTTTAATTTTACGTACAAGTGGTACGTACAGTTCATAAAACGAGCCGCCACGGCAAATATATAAAGATAATTATTTTTTAAGTGTTCATGTATAACGTCGAAAAATCCGATAACAACATATTTGCCATTTATGATTGAACATCACGTCGTGATAAGGTGACCGGCCGGAAACACGCGAATGATAAGGACCGGTGTGATAAGTCTGGCTCACTGAACTCTAACTGTAACTGCTGGAAGGCTCAAACTTTGTTTCCTCTACGGGCGCGTTGAAACCAATTGAAAGCTGCCATACTGTGCCCCAACATTTTTTTAAAAATGATTTAGTGGTGTTTTTTATCACCAAAGCATTGTAGAAGTATTAAATATATATAAATATTATATTTTCTTCTTATAGCATTAATTTTTATATTGCCAAACAGATAGTTTTTGCTATTGCTTTTTAACTAATTCTACTTTGACTTGCAAATTACTTCCTATTTTAATACCAGATTACATTTAAAATGGGTTTAAAAATAAAATAAAAAGAACTTAACCAAAAATAATATATGTCGGCGTATTTTAACATGAAAAATATACGAAATATTGCGGTATCAAGAAAAGTGTGCCCCATCATGGCGGCCTCCATATCGGCTTCAAGTCAACAAAATGTCTTACCCTATCCAGAAGTTACAGTTAGAGATCAGTGGTCTGGCTTCCCCACACTACCAACAAGGTTTGGTTTGGTTTTGTTAATTAACGTCGCACTAGAGCTGCACAGTGGGCTATTGGCGACGGTTCGGGGTCAATCTCGAAGGAAAGACCCGGGAACACATACACATTCACACACACATTCATACATGCACCTCGTTATTTTAGAACCATGGTCAGATGACGAGGAAACACCTGAACTGGCACCCAACGCCTTCAATAGACGTCGGGACTTTGGACCCCGATCAGATTTATCGTGCACCAGTCCCGTATACACGCCAGTATAATTTGTTGGATATTCTGGACGACTTTCTAGTATTTTTGTAGCGAAGCTGGCAACCCTCCGATCGCAAGATCACTACATTTTTACTTTTCTATGTCAAGTCCATTTCCCGGATTCGAACCACCAATCCTCTGATTAGTAGCTGAACGCCTTACCAACTGAGCAACTGGGGCTCCCTACCAACAAGGAAATGCCTCTCGAACTAACAACACGTGTGGGAGATAACGTTATGCACCTGGAAAACGGATACACCATGCGTAAGCACGTTGTGTGAAAAGAAGGTGCTTGAGGGTCGACATTGGTTTATATGTTTGTAATAACCATTGTATTGTCCTTCTCATCTTCAAAATTAAGCTGGGCCTCCAGTGGCCCAGTGGATAAAGGAGTTCAGCTAATAATCAGAGGATTGCTAGTTCGAACCCGTGCGATGGACTTAAAGAAAAATAAAAAAGTGATGATCTTCCGATCGGAGGGTTGCCAGCTTCGCTACAAAAATACTAGAAAGTCGTCCAGAACATCCAACAAATTATACTGGCTTGTATACGGGACTGTTGCACGATAAATCTGATCGGGGTCCAATGTCTTGACACCTATTGAGGTTGCGTCGGGAGCCAGCTCAGGTGTTGTCCTCGTCATCTGACCATGGTTAAAAAATGCGAGGAATCATTCCCGGATCTTTCCTTCGAGATGGACACCGAACCGTCGCCAATAGCCCAAGGTACTGCTCTTCAGCGAGGTTAATTAATCAAAATTACAGCTATGATGTTTGGTTAGGTTAAATAACGTCGCACTAGAGCTGTACAGTGGGCTATGACAACGGTTCTTACCTATATCGAATGTGAAAGACCCGGGAACGATGCCTCGTATTATTGAACCATGGTCAGATGACGAGGACAACACCTGAGCTGGAACCCGACGCAACCTCAATAGACTTTAGGACATTGAACACCGATCAGATGTATCGTGCACCAGTCACGTACACACGCCGGTATAATTTGTTGGAAGCTCTGGACGACTTTCTAGTATTTTTGTAACGAAGCTGGCAATCCTCCGATCGCAAGATCAGTACTTTTTAACTTTTCTTTGTCAAGTCCACCGCACGGATTCGAACCAGCATCCTCTGCTTACCCAGCTGAACGCCTTTATCCACTTGGCTACTGGAGGCCTTCTTTCTTAATAGATCCAGAGGAAACGCAAATAGCCTATTGTTCATCCCTATTGCGATATTAAATCAATATCAACCCAAGGTTATTTGATTTAATTGGTTTGGTTGGTTAATTAACGTCGCACTAGAGCTGCACAGTGGGCTATTGGCGACGGTTCGGGGCCAGTCTCGTAGGAAAGACCCGGGAACGATGCCTCGTATTTTTGAACCATGATCAGATGACGAGGAAACAATGCTTTTAATAGATTTCGGGACTTTGGACCCCGATCAGATTTATTGTGAACCAGTCCCGCATACACGCCGATAATTTTTGTGGATGTTCTGGACGACATTCCTAGTATTTTGTAGCGAAGCCGGCAACCCTCCGATCACAAGATCATTACTTTTTTTACTTTTCTTAGTCAAGTCCGTTGCACAGGGAGGCCTCCGTGGCCGAGCGGTTAAAGGCATCAGCTGGGAATACGAAGATTCCCGGTTCGATCCTAGGCGAAGGACTTGACAATGAAAAGTAAAAAAGTAGTGATCTTGTGAACGGAGGGTTACCAGCTTCGCTATAAAATACTAGAAAAGTCGTCCAGAACATCCGCAAAAATGAACGGCGTGTATACGGGACTGGTGCACGATACATCTGATCGGGGTCCAAAGTCCCAACGTCTATTGAAGGCGTTGGGTGCCAGTTCAGGTGTTTCCTCGTCATCTGACCATGGTTCTAAAATAACGAGATGCATGTATGAATGTGTGTGTGAATGTGTATGTGTTCCCGGGTCTTTCCTTCGAGATAGACCACGAACCGTCGCCAATAGCCCACTGTGCAGTTCTAGTGCGACGTTTATTTACTAAAACCAGAACCAAAAAAAAACGTCGCACAAGATCGAACCGAGAACCCTTCGATTCCCAGCTGACGCCTTTATCCACTGGGCTATCCGACACCCTAATGGTTTAATTAATATCGCACTAAAATTTCACAGTGGGCTATTGGCAAGGGTTCGGAATCTATCCCGAAGGAAAGTCCCGGGAACACTGCCATTTCATATCGAACAGTTGCCAGAGGACGAACCTAACCAACCGGGAGTGTCATTAAAAAATATGAACGGCCTAAACGCAGGGGAATAAACGAAACGTGGCTCGACAGATTGCAGCATAATGTGTGCTACTTCGCTCCGATGCGCTCGGTTAGATCCAAACACTCTCCGAATAACCCTTCACACACAGCAGACGCGACATTGAAATACTTGCTCCAGCCGAGCGTGAAGCTCAAAAGAAAGTACTTTTACGACCTTCCATCAAAAAATGACAGGAGTCGACGTTTTTACAGCTGCAATTGAAGCGACAATAAAACATTATGTATTATACTCGGAAAAAAAATGGAGTATTTTGTTGTAATGGAATGGCAACATTTTACAGGAAAACGTCAATCATATGCAAGGATAGTGAAGACCATATATATAAGGTGTGCTCGTGTTTCGCTTTTTGAAAGGGGCGAGGAAATAATTCTTTTGACGTCATTTTAGCTCCGTCTTACTATGAGTATTTGATCATTCTCATTGGCTGTATGTTTCAAGCATTGATACTTAGGTTTTTGAAGCAAATTTTAACTGTTTTCTTTTAAATAAATTTATGATTAGTTAAAAACAAGAATTCTTGTTAAATTAAGTACTCCTTGACAATAGCGACAATTACTCTTAAAACGACTGTCGAGAGCATTAGACACGCCCACAGACGGTTGAAGGCGGAGGAAGGCGTCACTATGACGTCAAAAGAATCCCTTTTCCCGCCCTCCATCAGCAAGAGCGAGTACCAGCACACCTTTTATATATAGTCTCCACTATCCTTGAATCATATGTATTTATGTGTGTTTTATCGTAGGAAAACATAAAAAGGACCGGTTGGCTGCCAATTGGTTGGAAGTCTGAAAACAGATTTCCGAGTTTTGGTTTGGGACCCCCAGTTTCCCAGTGGATAAAGGCGTTTGGCTAGTAGTCAGGGGATTGCGAGTTCAAGCCCGACTAATGGAGTTCACAAATAAAAATTAAAATGTAGCGATCTTGTGATCGGAGGGTTACCAGCTTCGTTACTAAAATACTGGGAAGTCGTCTAAAAATATCCAACAAATTATACTGGCGTGTATGCGGATTGGTTGGTTGGTTTAGTGAACGTCGCACTAGAGCTGCACAGTGGGCTATTGGCAAAGGTTCGGGGCCTGTCTCGAAGGAAAGACCCGGGAACACATACACATTCACACACACATTCATACATGCACCTCGTTATTTTAGAACCATGGTCAGATGACGAGGAAACACCTGAACTGGCACCCAACGCCTTCAATAGACGTCGGGACTTTGGACCCCGATCAGATGTATCGTGCACCAGTCCCGTATACACGCCGTTAATTTTTGCGGATGTTCTGGACAATCCTCCGATCACAAGATCGCTACTTTTTTTACTTTTCTTTGTCAAGTCCATCGCCTAGGATCGAACCAGGAATCCTCGGAATCCCAGCTGACGCCTTTAACCGCTCGGCCACGGAGGCCACAAAATAATACATGAAATAACAGAATATAATAGGTAAATTAATTATAAATTAACATAAATAAAAAATAAGTTTGGCTGCCCTAACCTCGGATCGAACCGTAACCTTACGTGCTCTAGCATGCGACGTTACTTCAAAGCTACGGTGTTGATGCCGGAAATGTAACACTTCTGTTGTCGTTCACATTGTGACGTTCCTGCTGGCAAACAACTAACTGTAGTAGTATAAAATAACTATCATAACCGTGCGATAATTATCGCATGAACAACTCCCCCTACACACACATACACAAACAATGGTCTGTTCAGAGATGGCAGCATTATTAACGGCTTTTTAAAAACAAAAACGTACAAATGAATTATTTTAATCGCATTTTTTTTAAGAGTCGTTGGTATTTATGAGTACGATTCGTCATTGGTCCATGACATTCCCTTTCTTTTGACACCTCATGTGCTAAGATTCGTTACTTCTAAGGAGCGTAAAAGGGATCTTTACTATAGAAATATTGATTACCAACATCGTGCGATAATTATCACGTGAACCACCCTCCCCTGCCCACACACATTCATTGTAACTACTCATAGATGGCGCTCCGTTCAAAACATTCTCCCCATAGATGGCAGCACTACAAAAGGCAAGTTTAAAAACTGTTCAGAAACAAAATTATTTTTACACGCATTAAAAAAAAAAAAAATTTAATATTCATGAGACAAAAGTATTATTCGTCACTGTTCTCGGAAATTCCCTTTCTTTTTATACTTCACATCCGTTTTATGTGAGACACACAAATGGGATTTTTACTAATGAAACAATATATATGATGATTTCATGAAATGCTTTGCAATCGCTTTCATTAATAAATGCAATTTTAATAAGTTCTTTTCATTGTTAAAATATTTTTATTATCTCATTAATAACTTTAAGTTTATGAAGCCAATGAGTTGGAAACGTACTTTTCCCCATTCCTATTTCTATTGTACTTTGTAGGGCCTTCAATTTGCGCTTATACTTACTGCACGTTTCGAGGACTTCCGTGCGCGTGCCTTGGCTCTTAAACCTCACGCAAAGCTGCGTGCGTGTACGAGCATTCGTTTCGGGTATGAATGGATTAATTCAAAGCACAGATTCGTTTTGCGCTATGTGCAATCACTTTTCTGACCTAGTTTTTTTTTAATGCGTTCGAAAATTGCTTCTGATAGTAGAAATAAAAGGGAATTTAACAAAAGCAAATCCAGCAGCTGGACGAGCGGTAAAATACCGAACTAATAACGGGGCCTCCATCCACGGACCACTAGCTAACACTAAAATAGGACCAGGTCCCTTTTTTTTCATGTATGTTCATAGAAGTCTCACCGCTTTCTGTGCATATATAGGTTTTAATTTTGTTTGCACATGTAAATGAAGAGAAGAAATAATAATAATTTTATAATTATATTCAATTTTAAACAGCTTTTACACAGATGGACACAAATTTACCCAAGAAATACATAGAACAGATAAAACCGCAATCAGAAGTTGAATTACTTTTATTCTCTAATTTGTACATTTAACGCTCATTTAAACCCATGAAAATGTTGTAATAGTCAAGTGTTGGTATTTCGAATATCGCTTTGTCAGAGAAGTGACCAAGGGTGACCAATGCTAGATTTACCACTAGGCAATTGGAGGGAGTTTTGAAACAAGAATTTTCCCAACTTAACGATTTGCATATCCAAACTTAACGATTCGAAATTCCCAACTAAACGATTCGAAATTCTCAACTTAACTGTTCGAAATTTCCAACTCAACAGTGCTGAAAATTCCCAGTTCCAACTTACCAACTACAGGGAATTATTTTATTATATTATTTATATATTAGGGTATATTAAACATTTTCGCACAAGCATTGATTTGCTGCACCCATATTCCAATGCAGTGTCCATTCTGAGGTCCAATTTAAATGTAATCTTACAAGTTGAGCAATTTCTAATCTTCCCTGGCTTTCATTTGGTAATAATATTAATTTTCTTCAGGCATAAATTTCCCAACTCAGGGAATATTAGAGGTTGAAATTCACAACTCTCAGGGTCTCCAGGGACCGCAAGCTACAGAATTTTTATTTACTGAAGTTTATAAATTTACATAAGTTTGATATTGGTAAAATAACCGGAATTTACTTAATTCTTTTGCATGGCTCTTAATATTTTTAAAAGATTGCTAATTGAAATCACGCATATTTCTTGTTCAATACTTGTTAAGTAGTACTAATCTGACATGAAGTGACTTCTGAAGTGCATATATTACTTCAAAATCACAAACGGAAGAGGGGGAAGCGGTTGGTCACTCGGACAATTTCGCCTTGGACCGTAAAAAATTAATTGGTTTGGTTAAAAAACGTCGCACTAGAACTGCACAGTGGGCTGTTGGCGACGGTTCGGGGTCTATCTCGAAGAAAAGACCCGGGAATACATACACATGCACACATACATTCATACATGCATCTCGTTATTTTAGAACCATGGTCAGATGACGAGGAAACACCTGAACTGGCACCTAAACGCCTTCAATAGACGTCGGGACTTTGGACCCCGATCAGATGTATCGTCCACCAGTCCCGTATGCACGCCGTTAATTTTTGCGAATGTTCTGGACGACTTTTCTAGTATTTTGTAGCAAAGCTGGCAACCGTCCGATCATAAGATCACTACTTTTTACTTTTCTTTGTTAAGTCCATTCCTAGGAGCAGCTGAAAGCTACAGAATTGTTTTTACTGAAGTATATATTTTTACAGAAGTCCGATATTTGTAAAATAACCCAAATTGACTCAATTCTTTTGCATGACTCTTAATAATATTTTTAAAAGTTTGCTAATTGAAATTACACATTTTTCTTATTCTCTCATGGTTGATAGTATTAATCTGACATGAAGTGGCTTCTGAAGTTCATATATTACTCCAAAATCACAGACGGAGGAGGTGGAAGGGGTCTGTCACTCGGACACTTTTTGCCTTGGATCGCAAAATTTTTAAATCCAGCACTCAGAGAGATCGTTTAATGTATTTTACTATTTTTTCTTTGTGACCCGGCGGACCCCCTAACATGGACCCGCGAATCCCCGGGGGTCCGCGGACCACCAATTGTTCTAAAGTAACTAAAACACCAAAACTGTCATGTGATTTTGACCCTAAAACAATTATTTCTTTTGCATATGGCAAAAGTCGAAAGATAATGCCAGTAGCAAAATAAACTATTTTTATGTTTTAAATAAATTGTGAAATATCTGTGTTCGTTCCCTTGGTAACAATATATTTGTTTTTAGAATAAACACTACGCTTATTAACTTCAGCAATACAATTTGAATATTTGAATCAATACGTTGAAGGACATTTCAAAGCCGCCTACGTAGAAAGAGTAATCGATAAAAAAAAATAAGGTTCTTTGATTTTGAAATGTCTGACTGATGTCATAATATTCTCAGCCGATTGTTTGATTGGTTTGACTTGACGGTTATTGCGATACATATACACAAAAGACACCCTGACATTTTGCCTCGTAATTTTGAAAAGTTAGTGAATCTGTTTGAACCTCGGTCAGATGACACTTTAGTGGACACATCCAAACTTAACCAGCACACAAGGCCGTGCCCAGGATTTTTTTTCGGGGGGGATAAATATTAAAAACTACTCGTTTAATTGATTTTAAAACTTTGCAAACTTAACAATAACATAAATTAACTCATGTATTTATGCATAAAACAGTTTGAAGCTAATTTAGGCTACGAAACCCGTTGGAATTTTGATGTTTTTGAAAGAAAGTAGACGTGTACTTGGTTATTTGTTTTTTTTACAAATAACCCGACTTCGAATTCAAAAATGCATGGGTTTATTCATGTGTAATGTAGAACAAAAATTTAAACAGTGCTTTACACAGAAATGGTTGAAGGTTTAATTTCCATTGTTACGACAACACGAAGACAAACTTTTCCTTTATAATTTTCGTATGGTATCTAATTCTAAACTATTGTAAATTCTAAACTATTTGATGCAGTTTCTACCTCTATATTTAATATACTGTTCATGCTCAAATATGCCGAATTGTAGGTTTTTGGCTATTTTTAACCGACTGAACAGCACGCCAACCATAAAAACGCCAGAAACGCCGCCCACGTGGGAGTATTGGGTAAATGAAGCGACCACCACAGTATCCCCTCTCAGTGAGTTGGACGGATGAATAAATGATTGAAATGTTATCACGTGGACAGTGGGTGATAAGTTTGCTGGTCTTGCATTATTGCCGGTATTGCACTTAATTAAAGGTAGCGTTGGTCCGTAGTCCGTAAGTCAGCAATTGCAGCGAGGCGCGCTTGGCAGTCATTCGGAATCGAACGTGGGACGTTCTCCATGCTACGCCTATACTCTACCAATCAGGCTAAAGTAAATACTCGAGCTCAAGTGTGGGAGTATCGGGTACATAAAGTTACCATTACAATTCGACAAATTTTTAAAGCTAATTTTGCTTAGGAGGGAAGAGTATTTATGAGCCGTACCCTCTTTGCCCCATTCTTCTTTTAAAATCAGTAACTCAATGCGTGGTAATGGATTATATATTTCAAAACAACATACACTTTATTAGCTGTTTAAACTTTAAATAACCATATTCTACACAATAGCGTCTAAACTGGGCCAGATCTTAAAGCTTAACTTAGATTACGAGCTACAAGATATTGGAATTAAAGATACCAGACGAATTGGAAAAATTCTTACTGTGGTGACATCCTTACTATAAGGGACCGTCACTTATTACGAATGAGAGGATCGCAAGAACTAACAATGGATCGAGTTGGCCAGATGATTTCGCTCATAGGGAGAAAAGGATGACCAGAGGTTCGAGTGGTTGTTGGTTTATTTTCTTTAATGTTATAGTACCTACAAAAATGTTTTAACTTGAGTGAAAAGATTTATGAAAATTAGACAATAGCTTTCTGTATGTAAATATATTTACGTGTTAAGATGATCGTTTAAAAAACTCTAGTCGAATATGTGCTGGTCCTTGGCAGAGTTTAATGAAAAAACTAAAAGCGAATCAAATCGCGATGAATGACGTAATAAGTGACGACCCCTAAAATAAATACGTTATCCCAGCCGTATTTTTTCTAATTTCATCTTACCTCCAATTCGAATCGCCTTGGATTGCGTCTCTCAGGCACAGCGCGATCTTTGCAGTGTTAAAGAAGTGTTGTTAAACGTATTAGAGAACTAAGAAAACAATACACATAATGTAAAAAATTTATTTACTAAAACAAGACGAAATATTTATCATATTTCAATTTTTTTTATATAACAAAATCTTTTATGGCAATTTCATATATTACAATACTACAACCAAGAACAAAGGTTTTTTTTTTTAATAAACGTACAACTCGCTTAGAAAACCGTTGGTTAAAGTGACGTACACGGTAACAAAAACCGATCGACCCAAGTAAATTCTTTCGCCAAAGAAAAATTTTATTCCCTTATGGCAACCTTCGTTTTATACCATATCACATGGCATAGAATAGCATATTTGTGTTCCAATCTTACTCTTTTATGGGGGACGGTGCACGCAAAAGTTTTAAAAATGGATTTTGAGATTTATATATTTTCTAAAACTCTTGACCTTTTTCGTGTATAGCACTGTTTCAATTTTTGTTCTAGTTAAACTATACTCGGAGACAACCTAAGTTGAACCTGAAGCGGAAGCTAAGGTATGTATAAATATTCAATTGCTTTAGGCTCAACTTAGGTTGTCCCCGAGTATAGAAGTTCATTTAAAAAAAAAATATTATATTGTATACACTATGTATACGAAAGATTTCCACGACGAGGCGGTCTTTATATCTCCCAGACACAGACGACGAGGCGGTCTTTCTCTCTTCCAGCCACGAATGTCGAAACGTTATTTCTTCCGGCCACGCACGACGAGGCGGTTTTTCTTCTGGTCACGCACGACGAGGCGGTGTTTCTCTCTCACGGGCCACACACGACGAGTTGGTCTTTTTCTCTCCCTGCCACGAACGTTGAGGCGGTTTTTCTTTCTTCCCGCCACGAACGTCGAGGCGGTTTTTCTCTCTTCCCGCCACGAACGTCGAGGCGGTTTTTCTTCTGGCCACGCACGTCGTAGCGGTCTTTATCTCTCCCGGCCACGGACAACGGGGCGGACTTTATCTTTTCCGGCCACGCACGACGAGGCGGTCTTTATATCTCCCGGACACAGACGACGAGGCGGTCTTTCTCTCTTCCCGCCACAAACGTCGAGGCGGTTTTTCTTCCGGCCACGCAGGTCGTAGCGGTCTTTATCTCTCCCGGCGAAGGACTACGAGGCGGTTTCTCTCCCGGCCACACACGACGAGGCGGTCTTTCTCTCTCCCGGCCACGTACGACGAGGCGGTCTTTATCTCTCCCGGCCACGCACGACGAGGCGGTCTTTATCTTTTCCGGCCACGCACGACGAAGCGGACTTTCTCTCTTCCCGCCACGAACGTCGAGGCGGTTTTTCTTCCGGCCACGCACGACGAGGCGGTTTTTCTTCTGGTTACGCACGACGAGGCGGTCTTTCTCTCTCCCGGCCACGCACGACGAGGCGGTCTGTATCTTTTCCGGCCACGCACGACGAGGCGGTCTTTATATCTCCCGGACACAGACGACGAGGCGGTCTTTCTCTCTTCCCGCCACGAACGTCGATTCTTCCGGCCACGCACGTCGAGTTGGTTTTTCTTCTGGTTACGCACGACGAGGCGGTCTTTCTCTCTTCCCGCCACGATTGTCGAGTCGGTTTTTCTTCTGGCCACGCACGTCGTAGCGGGCTTTATCTCTCCCGGCCAAGGACTACGAGGCGGCCTTTTTCTCTCCCGGCCACACACGACGAGGCGGTCTTTCTCTCTCCCGGCCACGCACGACGAGGCGGTCATTATCTTTTCCGGCCACGCACGACGAGGCGGTTTTTCTTCCGGCCACGCACGTCGAGGCGATTTTTCTTCTGGTTACGTACGACGAGGCGGTCTTTCTCTCTCCCGGCCACGCACGACGAGGCGGTCTTTATCTTTTCCAGCCACGCACGACGAGGCGGTCTTTATATCTCCCGGACACAGACGACGAGGCGGTCTTTCTCTCTTCCCGCCACGAATGTCGAGGCGGTTTTTCTTCTGGCCACGCACGTCGTAGAGGTCTTTATCTCTCCCGGCCAAGGACTACGAGGCGGCCTTTTTCTCTCCCGGCCACACACGACGAGGCGGTATTTCTCTCTCCCGGCCACGCACGACGAGACGGTCTTTATCTTTTCCGGCCACGCACGACGAGGCGGTCTTTATCTTTTCCGGCCACGCACGACGAGGCGGTCTTTATATCTCCGGGACCCAGACGACGAGGCGGTCTTTTTCTCTTCCCGCCACGAACGTCGAGGCGGTTTTTCTTCCCGCCACGCACGTCGAGGCGGTTTTTCTTCTGGTTACGCACGACGAGGCGGTGTTTTTCTCTCCCGGCCACGCACGACGAGGCGGTCTTTTTCTCTCCCGGCCACGCACGACGAGGCGGTCTTTCTCTCTTCCCGCCACGAATGTCGAGGCGGTTTTTCTTCTGGCCACGCACGTCGTAGAGGTCTATATCTCTCCCGTCCAAGGACTACGAGGCGGCCTTTTTCTCTCCCGGCCACACACGACGAGGCGGTATTTATATCTCCCGGACACAGACGACGAGGCGGTCTTTCTCTATTCCCGCCACGAACGTCGAGGCGGGTTTTCTTCCGGCCACGCACGTCGAGGAGGTTTTTATTCTGGTTACGCACGACGAGGCGGTCTTTTTCTCTCCCGGCCACGCACGACGAGGCGATCTTTATCTTTTCCGGCCACGCACGACGAGGCGGTCTTTATATCTCCCGGCCACGCACGACGAGGCGGTCTGTATCTTTTCCGGCCACGCACGACGAGGCGGTCTTTATATCTCCCGGACACAGACGACGAGGCGGTCTTTCTCTCTCCCGGCCACGCACGACGAGGCGGTCATTATCTTTTCCGGCCACGCACGTCGTGGTGGTTTTTCTTCTGGTTACGCACGACGAGGCGGTCTTTCTCTCTTCCCGCCACGAATGTCGAGGCGGTTTTTCTTCTCTCCACGCACGTCGTAGCGGTCTTTATCTCTCCCGGCCACGCACGACGGGGCGGACTTTATCTTTTCCCGCCACGCACGACGAGGCG